>JARHVA010002493.1:2032500-2107500 GCA_037957365.1 Torreya grandis | reverse complement strand
AATTATTCTCCTCTCCCAATCTATTGGCCCACTATACCCTAATGAACCTCGACTCGATCATGAGGCCAACTATGGATTTTAAGCTTTCATTATAAAAAGGGGATGTGTTATGAATCACATCTTTTACTATGATTTAACTTTTAAAATTATATGTTGCCATTTGTATAATTGGTTTTTTTTTAAATTATTTAGATTTTAACTTATTTATGATTTTTATGATTCCTCCTCCATATGGATTTAGAATAACCAACATGAGTGATAGAAGTGATACACATGAATGAGATTTAGACTTTGGTTAAAGGAAGATAAGTATCCAAAGATATGAGTGACTAAACACTTAGGGTTACCTCTGAACTAGTATGTAATCTCAAATTTCAATCATAGTTATATTTAATATGTGAAAGGAATATAAAAGAATAAAGGGATATATAAATTAGATCGGTAAATAGAAGTACAAAGATATTTGTTATTTACTAACTGATCATATGGTAAATAAATATTACTAAAGGGATCAAGGGTTATATAACCAAGGCACAATAATAATTATCTAAGTTTTATTAGAGATAAGGTAGCAAACAACCATTATAAAAGAAAAATAATCCATGAAAGAAGTGAACTCATAAACATAAATGTCCAATCATGGAAAGAATAATAAGAATCCATAATAAAGTGGAAAGTAAATGAAACCATACAAAACACATAAAGCATAATATAAAGATCCAATATAGGTGAAACCAAATTTGACACATAGTCAAATGTATAAGATATATAAAAATGGATCACAAATCTAATCCAAAATCATAATGAAGAATAATGTGAAATAAAACCATGTCATGTTCACAAATATTGATAAATTTTCCCATAAATTTTATCCATGACATTTGAAACATCTCTATGAAGATGGATCCTAATGGTAGCCAAAGTCTCATCAATCCTCAAGGGAAGTTATGCAAATGCTTCTCTCTGAATCTCCTAAAATATAAAATGTAGTAGTTGAAGGATCATGATCATGAGGGATATCATGCATATAATACTCAAGGATAAGAATAGTTTTTTGAATAGGAATGGTATCTCTAGGGTGGAAGGAGGAACCATCAGTGGAGGAGGAACCACAAATGGAGAAGGATGTGCCCTCGAGAAATAAAGAGGAACCATCTTGCATGGGCATATAGTGGAAAGAGGAATAGTTGGTGAATTTATAAACAAAAGGTAATCACAAAAGTGTTGCTAGAGATTAAAACAATGATCAGTATGATGGGTACCACACTGGTGCCAAAGATAATATACTTCTCCATATTTAGGGATATACTCAAGTAACAACTTAGGAGGATGCATAGCCTTACATTTGGGTTGAGAAGTGGTGGGACATAATGTGTCAATATATTACTGAATATTCCAAAAATGGGTGGAAGAATGATTATTTATCCCATAAAAGCAACATATACGCTTGGTAGTAGACTTTGGGGGCTTACTAATGGAATAGGTAAAAGGAGTAGTTAGGGATGGTTGATCTAATTAGCAATATTTGGTCTAATGATTGGCAACTTTGTGGATATCACAATAAGGTTTATCAACCCATTAGGATAACATGGGATCAAGTTGTGGTAAAGGAAGAAGACCATCACCAAGGAAAGGCAGGGTTGAAGTAAAAACAATACTAGGCTCATCTAAAGGTAAATCAAGATCAAAAATAGGATGAGGCTTAACTAAAGGTAGATTAGGAGTAGAAACTATAATAGGCTCAATTGAAGGTGAGGCTAGCCATTTGAAAGGCTTAATAGTATTAGTTAGAATATTTAGGGGAAAAAAACTAGAAGGATCCTGGTATCTATAAAAGTGGTAAGGACCGATCATGACATGATCCATGAACATGTTTCTAAAAGGATCTATTTAAATTAGAGGTGTACAATGTGATCACTCCATTTCTACCCTATAAAAAATAGGAAGAATACTATAATTAGGCACTATAAAGGAAGGAATTCAATAAGATGAATGAAAAGATTGAAATAAATAAGTACAATATTGAATAATCTTGACATTTATATCTTAGATAAGTCCACCTAAAAATGCGTCATATAAATCATAATCATCATCATAATCAAGTGTATGCAAGTCGATGGTACATATAAGTATAACCTTATCATCATAAGTCACATGATGGATTGAATTCCTAGTCTTGGTTAAGAGCATAGGTATATCATTGATATGAGGTTAATGATTCCAAGGTTGTAAAGAGGGAGGAAGTTGGGATATGATATGAGGGGACAAATGAAAAAATATATTTTGAGGATAATCTCATATAGCTCATCATCATTAGAATCTAGGTGGTTAGGGTGTATGTTCCCAATGAGTTTGGCATGACCATTATAATCATTGGTAGAATTTATAGGATAATTAAAGAGTTGAGACTCTAGAAATGGAATACTAGGAAAAAGTTCAAGAGTAGGAATTTTAAAGAGACCATGTTCTTGGAAATGTTCAAAATTCTAAGGGTATGTATCTCCTTGAATCTTATAAATATAAACATTATGGGGTAATATGACACATTGACACGTAGCTGAGGTGACCACCCTCATATAATGATTCCAATGTATACCAATATATATATCATAATATAGGGGAAAGTTAAATATCATAACTTTCATATGAATGATGATAGGAAGGATGGTAATGGGAAGCCACATACAACCTAAAGGAGGCATTTTCCTTATATAATAACCTTGATAGGTGATATGTGTGTACTTGAGATTACATTTTTAATATCCAAGATTTTTTATGAAATTAATGGAAGAAATGCAAGTATTTGAACCCTCATAAATTAAAGTGTACTTAACTTGGATATCATTGACTTGGATTCTAATTAATAGAGGATGATCATCTGCATGAAGTATAATCTCATCTATAATCATGGAAGTGATGGGAAAATTAATGGAAATATAATGATCTAATTTTTCATCAATATGTATGGACATCTCTTTACATTGTTAAAGGATGATATCTTTAGATCTAGACAAGGTAGACTCACATTCTACTAGAGGAGGATGAGGGATGTTCATTTCAAATAGAAATTTCCTTAGATGGTTTCAATGATGGGGGGAATTTTGCATCAATTTGAGGAAATTTATTTGATATGGGAGATGATAAAGTTATATAATGAGGTCCCATTCATAATATACCATAGGGGGATTGCATATATAAGTGAATAATGTTGTAATAACTCCTATGAAATAAGGTTGAAAGTGTAACTAAACTTATGTTGGCAAGGTGTAGTTGGTTTATTTTGACAAATAATTTGATTGAGTTTAGGTGGTGGGATGGTTGATTGAGTTATTTCTTGAGTTTGGGTTGAAGAAATACTAATGAAAGGTTAGGGAACATTGTCTAGATGTGTAGATGTTGGGTGAAGAGTAGAGATAGTGTGAGAGGTATGATCAAGTTGAGTTGTTGAAAGTGGTTCTTAGAAGGTTATAAGATCCTCTTGCCCCAACTCCATTAGATGAGATGGTGAAGTGTCTTGAATGATGCAAAAAATTTGAGAAGTTTGATATGTGGGTGTTGGATTAAAGTCACTAAAAGAAACTACTATTAACATGTTAGTAATATTTACCACATTTTCTTCATTATTAGTGAGTTATATAATAATTTAAACTTTAATTATATAATAATTAGGCTCATCATTGATATTTTTATGGTTGGGAAGAGGATCTTTGTATATAACAAGATGAACATTAGCTTGATTTAAATCTTGACTTTTGTTTTACAATTCATGGGATTTAAAATCTATGTCATATGTTTGTTGACACTTGTGAATGAGTGATTCATGATCAAAGTTTGGGCCAAGATTAAAATTCATATCTATATTTCACAATTGTTTATAAGTCTCATGAGTGTGGCTGCAACTTGCATGAAACCAACAAAAAAAATTGAGATCATACCATGATTCCATTAGATGAGCAGGGTCAAGATCTCTTGGTCGAGGCCTTGGAATATGATTTTGAATATTGGATAAGGATAATGGTTTGTGTACATTATTGTTTTTTTAAATATGTATAATTATGAGTGTTTTTTGGAGGGGGAACATACTCCATAGTTTTGTTGGGAGTGATGGCTTGAATATTATGAATATTTTCATAGGTATCGATAATTCCATCATTATTACCATGATGATTTTGTTTTAATGAGAACACAAGTCTCCATAGTAGGTTGGTATGGTTTAAATTAATGAATGAGAAAATCTTGTCACTTATCTTGGTCAAGTGCTTCTAAAATTCTTGTAGAGAGAGTTAGAACCTGATATAATGACTCCAGGTAGAGAGCATTAATGAATAACTGGAAGAGGTTATCATCTACCATATTATGCTCACATTTTATAGAGAATTTCTTCCATCATTTGGTGAAATATTATGCCATTTCAATTTCAATTTGTTTAAATTTATAAAGTGAGCTAAGTTATTATCGAAAAGATCACTAGTTTGAAATTATTGTACAAGTGAGTTAACCAAGTCTTCCAAGCTAGTGATATAATATATTTTTAGATTATTATACTAATCTAAAGCATCTATTGAGATTTTTTTAGCTAAGATCTTAGTAGCCATAAAAGTATTAAGCTTGATCCAGTCTTTATAAAGGCTATAATATTAATTTTTGCATGATTAAGGAGAAGGGTATTTGGAAAAGGTGCACTAGAAGTTGAAGAAGGGTATTCAGAAAAGGTGCATTAGAATAAAAATATGCACTTGACATGGAGGTTGAATAATTCATAAAATAATATGTCATGGTGTGTGAAGGAAAAAAATATAATGAAAAGGTTAAGAATTAAGGAAAGTGTCTCCCCTAAATCTGTGAGAGAAGGTAGGAGAGGGTGAAAGAGGTTAGTCTACTTGAGAACCTATCATAAGATCATAAATGGTTAAAGGGTCATTTCCTCTATGCTGAGGAAATTCATTAATAAAAAAGATCATTTTAGGTGTTTAATATAAATCATGCTCATCTTATAAGGTGAATAAAGGATTAAGATTTAAGGATGAATGGGGAGGAGTCCCATAATTGGTAGTATGAGTGGCAATGTGAACATTGCTTTCATCCAAAGCATGAGCCAGAAACTATGTCTTGGGAAACCTATTAGAATTGGTAAGAATCATCATGTTTATCATATTTAACTCTGTATTATCCTCAAACATAAAATTCATGATGAATCAAATAAGATAATAAATTGATAGAAACAATAATCAATTGATAGGATACAAAATTAGATAGATCAACAATGTTCCTGTAAAATAAGAAACACAATAGGGAATAAGAGGATAGAATCATATAGGTAGGTTGTGTACTTATTATATATTAAATAGATTAGTATGATAAGATATATATACAAACATGTTGATTATGTTTTCTAGAGGTAAGAACTAAATAGGCTGACAAAGATACATAGTCAGATAGAATGACTATGTACGGAAGGCAAACAATATGAACAATCTATAAGAGACTATGTCAATAGGGATGAAAATGTTCTAAAAACATATAATTTTTTTTAAAATATAATATCTAATCAAATGAAATGAAAAAAATAATAAATTAGATCAATGTGATTGATCCAATTGAAACACATAGCACAAACCTTGTACTAATGCTAGCTAATGCAAGTTTTTCACTAAAAAATACAATGATCAAAGAGAAAGTAGAAAAATTGAATGTAAATGATAAATAATTGATCATTACTAAGTTTTGTTAAGTTATAATAAAGTTTTAAATTAATGTGATGGGGAGTTGGCTATAATAAGGAATTAGAAAGTAATCTATGGGTAATTTTAGTAAATTTAGGCTGAAAAGGATCTATATTGGTGATGGTACTAGCTTGGTATTGGGGCCTACCCCCTCATTTCAAAATCCCACAATGATACGAGTGTTGGGTGCTTTGCTAATATATACCATCAACTATGTGTTTATATTTGGCCAAAAAACCAAGTTGGTTTCCCCTTGGTAAGTTGGTGATGAAATCTAAGTAGGTAGGCCCTGGGGAGAAAATTGTTTAAAAATTTTTTAGTGTAAAGTGATTTAAAAGTATGTGTGAAAGATAAAAATAGTGTGAATAAATTGGTAAATTAAAAAACCACCTAATTAATCTATGTTGTTACTCTAAGCATGCAAGCAATTGAAATGAAAAGTGAACTAATTACTACCAAAAATAGGTTAATTTTATTGACTATGAAGAGTACAAAGTTAGTTTAGGTGATACTATATGAAAACACTACATAATAGAGTCGACAGAGTCACTACTATTCTATAGAATCAAGATCTAGAAGAACACAATCAAATATTTTGACTATATCTTCTAGATAGAAGATAGGCTATAGAAATGTGTTCAGCTAGTCAACCCAATTTGTTATAGGGCTACAGTTTCATAGATAACAAACTTGTGAAAAATAATATTAAAAATGAAAAACTAAGATGATAGAGAGAGTAAGAATGAAGCTTGGTGGTTTGAAAATGCTTAGATTTCAAAATTTTATGTTGTGTTACTCAAGTGGAGATTTAGATATTTCGCAAATAGTGTCAACTAGCATGATAAAATTTGTAGAACTTGTGTGCCAAAAAAATCTATGAATAGATTTGACTCACTCAAATATATCTACAAACTTGTATGCTAAAAATAACCATGAATATAGTTCACTGGCTTGACTATATATGAAATCTTGTAACTAACAAATAAGACTATGCCAAGATGATCAATCTATTCACCTGTATTTATAAAAGACTTACACAAATAAATTAGAGTCATTTTTTAGAAATTATGTGTTAAACATGTCCACATACTATTATAACTATATTAATAGGTTAGATATAATACTAAAAAAATAAAAATATATAATATGATGATGAAATGAATCCATGAAAGAAAACCTACAATGTTTAAATTCACATTGGGTTCACCAGAATGTATACAAAAAAATTACAATTGACCTATTAATAAATCCTAACTCAGATAAGATAAATCCTAGTTACACTTTTGATTATAGATACATTATATATTCAATTTCATGACCAAGATGGATCTGCTAGACCTAACCAAGGGATCTCTTACCACAATAACATCACTAGAGAGGGTTCCAAATCCTCTATTCAAGAAACGTTATGTAATAACCATAGCATAGCTAGGTCCTATGTTTTCATATTCACTAAGTAAATTCAAAGTAAAGGAAAATGTAATCTAGTGCTCAATAAATCTTTTGGAAAAAAATAGGGGTAATAAACATAAAAAGTAAACATGCATAGAAGTTCTATACTCAATTCAATGTATAAGAAATACTAATGCATAAGAGAGAAGTACAAATAAAAATCTATATACTCTTACAAAGGAGGAAAAAAGTTAGGAATAATCACCTTTGAATATGAACCCATCAAGCCTCAATCTCTCCCATGGCCAATGTGATTCATAAGAGGTTGTTGTGGTATGTAAGGATAACAAGAATAATTCAACTCTAGGCTACACAACTTCTCTATGCATCCAAAAGACTTCCCCACAATACAAATTTATATCTCTAAAGAAATTGTTGAAACCTTGAGCTATACTCCTTAAGTAAAATGGTGGATAAGAAAATGCACAATATAATATTATTTTTCTTCTCTTGTCTTTAAATGATAGAAATGCATATGTACATATAGCTAAATTTAACCCTAAACTTTTTCAAAAGTTTAGCTAATAGGGTCAGCCCAATTCAAATATGTAACATTATTTCATTAAAAAAATTAGGTCCTTGACTAGGTCATTCAATTCCTACCTAGACTAATAATGTGCTTTAAAAAAATTAAATATAGGGTTGGCCCAGGCTAACAATGTATTGTAAACTATCAAAAATGGGTTTTAGGCTTAGAAAGGGGCTAAGTAAGGAGGTGAATTTCTTAGAGTGTGTAAAATATGAGGCAAGGCTTAGCAAAGTGCATAAGAGATGGTTTGGTAGATAACAAATAGTGGTATAGAGGACAAAAATAATGCAAATTATTAATGGTCTACCCACCCCTTTCCCAGTACACCCTTTAAGGCATGTACTCAGAGAAATTGAGACTCGATGGGTTCTTGCAAGAGAGAAAACATCATTAATTAATAAAGTTTTAAAATAGTATGTGTATACACATTCCATGATAGAGGCATCCTCGTGAGTGGGTCCATGAGTACAAAAAATCCAATAGGTAGATGGGCCTTAGAGAAATACCTTCATTTTAATAAAAATTTTGCATTTAATGCCTTTGATTCCCTTTATAAGTATGAAGTTTTAGAGAAATCACCATTTTCAAAACTCTTGAAAATATTTATATCATACACATAAATGGTAATATCATTATGAAATCAGTGATATCTTATCTAAATCGATGTTATCACCAAAATGGGTGGGAAATGGTGAAAATGCATAATTGGTTGGAAAGTACCCAAATAGTGGGATAGTGATGAAAATAATAATAACACCCTATCAAATAGTGATATCACTCTGATAAATGATGACATCATGAAAATGGATAAAGAGATGGGAAATAGTGATAACACCCTATAAAATGATGAGATCTCCCTAAGAAATGATAAGATCACTCTACAAAATGATGAGATCACCCTGAGAAATGATAAGATCACCCTAAAAAATAGTGATGACATGAAAAGGTCTAAAAATATAATAAATAGTGATAACACCCTATAAAATGGAGATATCACCATGGGAAATAGAAATATTGATAAAATAAGTAGAATTACTTGACTATCAAATCAACTAAATTAGAATAAGTGTTTTACTAATGTGAATATTGAATTATCTATTTTAGATAAATAAAATGATAGTTTTGATGTCTAAGGTATTGTGTTTGATGAGGTATTGGTGTCATTTATCTAGATAGATATTTTTGATGTAGTGTGTTGACATGTTTATAATTAGTAGGATCAAGTTTTGATATTGATCACTCACAAGTGGTTCTCACATGTCGTACGATGGTTAGGATTGTGGACTGAGGATAACTTGCATTCTTAGATATGGTTAGATTGATACATATCACACATATGCCTATAATTTGAGTAGATATAGCCTATCTTTCATCTCTTTCCAAGTGTTGGCACTCAAAGATGAGTAATTTCCACCTACCTACTAGAGAGGTGACAATTACATTAGAGGATATTTGGTATATACTATACATTCCTATCTGAGGATCCACAATTCTAAGAATGTAGTGGGGTTAACTAGTAGTGATGAAAGACTTAATTGGCATCACCAACATCATGGCTAAGGGTGAAATTATCAATATAGATGCATGATAGACTTGACCACATGATTTTCTTGGGGCCTAGTAGTATTATCCTAGCTATATATATTTTCATATGATGACCTAATCATTAGGGTAAGAGTATTGAACTCTACATAGTGATTCAAATATGGACCTAAGAGCACATTGAAATTGAGTAACCAGCAAAGGAGAGATGATAGGGATAACTAAAGGATACAATGGTTTATATTTGGTATTTGATAAGAAGAGGATGATAAGGGCACTAAGGGAATATGTACTTATATCAATGGGTCATCAACAATATGGTCAACAAAAACTTTATCTAAAACCCATACATGCACATTAATTTTGGATAGTGATAAAATTTTCATGTGACATAGTACATGACCACAACTTGTTATAGTGTAGGTTACCATGACTTCATTGTAGAGGGATATTGACCTAATCTAGTGTAGAGGTAGTTTTGATGGTATCAAGATATACCTAATGGGTTATATTATTTTTCCCACATGACATGAGATATCATTGAGTGGGGACCTCCCATCCCCATATTATAAATAGTTGGGAACTTCTTGACATTATAGCCAATGGCATGGGCTTACAAGTGAGGGATAGCATATGCAGGGGTGATGGGCACTTATACAGTGTGGTGGACATAGTTTAAACTAGTGTGACTAACTTGGTTAAGACATATATGGGGTGATTAATTAAGGATATGTCATTTGATATAGGCTAGGATAACACCTAAATAAGTAAAATTATAGGGGTAAATTTAGGTATCCTTATAAACATAAGCACAACCATAACATGTACCTTTATAGTAGGTGATACCCATTGTTATAGACTCTAGATTTGAGAGTACTAATAATAATAGTAGTACTAGAGTATTAGGGAGTCCTAAAAGTAGGATATTAAGATGGGATAGAGGTTTGGTCCAAATGGAGAGGAGGAGAAGATATATGTAAAGGACATGGAGGTGACCCTTGCTATTATAGAAGGTTTATGATATGATAAGAGATAGTCTTTAGGTTAGGTAGGGCCATCTCATCCAAGTAGGTTAGAAGTTGACCAGGCCATGTTAAATAACATAAAGAGGGAGATAGAAACCAAGATCATAGATATTTTAGGGCTAGAGGAGGAGGTGGTTGGGTTACATAGACAGTTGATAGCAGCCCAGGGTGAGGCCACTAGATTATAATGTCTCATTACAAAGTGGGATGTAGAGATAACCACACTGATGGGGTAGGTTATTGAGATGATAATGATATCAGGTCATCTCACCCTAAGGTACCTAGAGACAGTGACATCCATCATTATATTGTATAGGTCCATCATTTATGTACAAAGTCTTTATGGGGAGTGATATATAGCTAGGCATATTTTTGTAGAGTATGGACTGGATAGAGCACTAGCTGATGTGGTATAGACCAAGGATAATATTATATAGGCCAAGATGAGGTCAATTACTATAAAAACTTATATGCTTTTTAATTATTTATATGGATGATGACACCAAGCTTTTTCTAGCACACTGAGAGCTAGATGTTTAGGCACACCTCCATGTCATGCCACATTACAACATTAGAGATATTAGTAACCTAGCCTACTCCACATCTGAGATATGGGTCCACCATAAAATATATCATCTCATGGTACTAGCTAGTTATTTTAGAAAGATATTTCATAGAGGATCCCTCTTAGGGATGATTAGAGTCAAAGTTGATTATTTTGATTATAGATCTATATTTTGTATTTTATGATGTATATATCTTGATGTATAGACATTGTTTTGAGATATAAACAAATATTAATTTTTGAGCATATGATGTATTTGAAATATGATATTATTTCCATATATATGATGTTGTTCATGATTTCATGGATGTTGATTCACAATGTATATTACATTTGTGATATTGATGTGGATGTATATGTGTTTACCATGGTTTTGTTGTTTTCAATTTCCATGATATTATTGTACTTTATTTAGCTATTAAATGTGCTGGATTTTGATGATTTTTAGCATTTTATCATGAGTTTAAATTTTTATGACTAGTTGATATGCTCATTTATATATATATATATATATATGTATCATTATTATGATATATAGATCCTTATATTTTAGTTTCTTTGTTTTGATTATGTAAAATGTGATGATGTTATAATTTTTCCATAGGTGCACAAATAGCCATTGTTGGATACCTTATTTTCTTGTGGCATTGTATATAAGTCTCTAATGCACTTGATTTTTAATTTTGCACATGACAATATACATTATAATTATAAAATGAATCATGATATCATTTTTATCACTTATGTAGAAATAAGTTTAGATACAAATACTAACAACTCAAGATCAATATATGAAAATCAAGACCTAAGTGTAAATAATGATGTAATAAACAAAAAATAAACCAAAATCAGTTTAGATGCAAATGTTAACAACTTGAGATCAAGATATGAATAATAGAGATCTAATTTTAAAAACATAATATACTAAACAAAAACAAATAAGCAAGCAAATCCATTAAAACACAAAAACATAACTAAAAATTAGTAATAAAATAAGGAATTATTACTATGAAAATATGATAATAAGATGTTACTCTTATATGTTTCCACCAAAGGGGAATGAAAGAATAAGGAAGAAGTGGTAGAGCTGATCCTAGATGCCCCATGAAAATTTACATTACCTACATAGTTTGTGTAGACCTCAGGCCAATGTATTTCTCTTAAAAGTTGGAGAAAATAAAAGTAAAAACAATTATTAGGATAATACTCCCAAAGAAGAAAGATATGGGAATTGCATGTAAAATGGTGAGAGTGTAAGATAAGAATAACTTACAGAATAATGAGAGCATAAAAGAGAATAACTCACAAAATAGAAAGAGTATAAAAGAGAATAAATTGTATAATTGGAATATTTTAAAAGAGAGTTAAGGGGGAAATAAAAATGGGAATGATAGTAGCTAAGCTGACCCAAGCTACCCCATGTAACCAAGTGTTTCTTAAATAGTCTATGTAGACCTCAGGCCAATGTAGTTTCCACATAAGTAGGAGTGTAATGAATGATAATGTTGATTCAATATGATCATGTTGGAATTATAGATACCCACCCAAGACATATGTAAACACATAGGGGAATGGGATAATTAAAATTTAATTGAATGATCAAATGTGATTGAATGGAATAGAGAGGTCATGATTTGGATTAAAAAAATTGTGAGATGTTCAATGTAAAGGGGAGACTTATCTACATGACACTTAAATAGTATCACCAAGAGGAAAAAATACTAGAAAATAAGTTGATAAATTATGCAATGATTTTGTGGCTTGATATCTCTTTTAGAGATATGTGGTTATTTCTAAATGTTTTGATTTTTAGGATTTTTAAACTTTTTAATGTTTTGAGATTTTGGAATAATATATACAAGAATATTATATAATTATAATATACATGAAAGTATAGAAAAATTACAAGGAAACATCTATCAAATGAAAAAAACCTTACGTAAGGGCTCAAAAAATAGCTAAACCAGTTTACAAGGTTATGCAAAAGTAAAAGCAAAATGGGAGGCAAAGAGACCACCCCCAACAATAAATTAGGATGAAATGAAAGTGATACAAAATGAGGAGGTAGATCATCAAAGATATAAAATAATTCATTTCAAGGATGATTAAGTAGGAAAAATATGATGAAGTATTTAGTTGTTCTAAAAAATTTCCTATAATGATGTATTGATGATGACCAAATCTATATTTCTTGTTGAACTACCTTTTGAATCCACCTTAGTACCTATAGGTCATAATCAAGACCAAGATAGTAATAGGACATGGGATAAATATGATTATGGAATCCATAAGGGAAAATTAATGGAATGGGAAAGGTAAGTGTTATTACTCAAAATGTGCACTCATGTATGAAAGGATCTCATGCATTTTAACACATGCCTCTTCCACACCTAGTGCCTTGGACTTTCACACTAAAGAGTAATTCAATGTCTCATGATAATAATGGGATCATACTCTAAGGTTTGTAACTATTTAAATCCTTGTTATGAACCTCCATATTAGTCTAAATTCCTTCTATTCTATATGCACCTAGTTTGGGACCAATGTACAGACCTAAAAAGAGCATAATGAAATCTATATCTATCAGTAAACATAAACTTAAAAAAGGGGAAATTGGAGATAAAAGGTAAGAGGGTTGATGGAATGTAAAATGTGATACACTAGGAATATAGTGAGTACCTTACATGTTTAATGATAAAATAAGACTAATACATTGAATACTAGATCCTAAAACTAGACGCATTTCATAAGTGTCTCACATGGAGGTAAGGGAACATAGTGTAGTGTTAGGAGGGATGATAAATGGTTCACAGATAATGCCTACATAAACCCATGTATACCAAACATGAGACCTATAGAGAATTTTAGTTCTACATAGAGGTATGGAGGAATGACAATAATGAGAGGGATGAACATCCATAGATAAGGATCAATGAGCATGAATGCATATAGAACATAGAGCATGGACAAAATTAAATCGATTCTTATCAATCTCAAGGTCTAAAGCAATATTAAAAAAGTGAATGGGTAAAACATTTTTATGTTAGGAAATTCATCTTAGAGGGAAAATTTTTGTAGCATTATGATGCTTAAAAATTTCAACCATTTTACAATAAAATTTAGGGTTTATATAGCATTAGGCAAGGCCACACATAATCAATTTTCCATTAGAGGTGGCAGGTAGAAACTTGAATTTGAAAATGACATCTAGAGCCCAAGGCTAATTAAGAGCACCCAAGTCTTTTCAATAACTACTATAGGCCATGCTTATTCAATTTATATCTAATGATTTGAGCATGGAAGTAGTTTTAATGTCATTCTTGGATCTTTTATGTGGCCTAAGAATTTATCAAGGATGGAAGATATGCATTTAAAGTCATATGAGATGTGTGTGAATGTTATGATGCTCTCATAGATGACTTTGCATTTAATTATGTTTAGATTTATCTCACTCGATGTCTAATTAGGCTTAATTACCATCCTTATTTATGGTAGTCACCTATCAATCCAACTTGACTAGCCCATTGACGTGGGATTGTGTAGGTTCATCTTTGGATTTTACCATGTTATCTTACATGTGATAGGGATTAATATGCATGCCTATATTTTGAGGATATGTGCACACTAAACTATGTAAAATGAGTTCTATGTAGATGGGAGTGCATGCCTTTCTTAAAAAAATGAGTTTAAACTACTTAGTGTGCATGCCTTTGACTTGGATATATCTTATGGCAAAGTGCATGTGATGGTATTTCATAAATTGCAAGCTTACATAAGAGATGGAATGTGAATTAGACTTATTCCTATGAATAATGGATTCATATGTGTAATTATATGCATTTAGTCACAAGAATTCACCATTATAGTGTGATAACTCCCTGGAGTAGAGTGCACAAGGAAATATATACTTGGGGTGCACACTTGTGAATTTGATTTTGCATCCTGGTTGTGAAGTATAACTATGAGCTTGTGAAGGGTACATACATTATTGTCTTTTAAAAATACATAATGGGTTGATCCCCTTTGTGCTTAATATATTTGGGTGGAATTCATAATTATTTTCTTTCATATGAAATTTTTACTGGTGTGTAAAGGGTATAGTTCATAGTCTAGATCATAGTTTACATTTTATAAGGATGAAAGTGTGAAACTCTATGACTTGGCATGGTAATTTACCATTAAGTCATGTGGAAGTATTTGAATAAGATTTCATAAGATATTTAATATATTTAATTCCATTTTCATGATTTATAACTCCTTCCTGGGTAATGTCCTCTTTCACTGCTTGAAGTCGAGGAGATGCAAACACTTTGACTTGCATGACATATTAGTGTAATGAAGGATATTTTCATGGGGTGTGTATTATAAACTATTCATAGGCATAAATAAACAATTATTTGATGTGAAAACCCATGCTAACTATTGATTGTGGGTATGGATGGGAAGCATCTGCATGCAAACTTATTTTTAGGGAACTTGACACTACACAAGCATGCAACCTCTCAGAGTCCTTAGGAGTTAAAATTTTTTTGGGGATGAATTAGAGATTCAACACCTTGGTGACCTTTGTGTGTTTATATTTTGTAAATTTGGGGATCATTGGCCTTTGAATAAATCCATTAGGTATAGATTCATTGAAGCTTGAAATCCATCCACCCACCTTGATAATGGAATTCTTATGTGCACTTCTCTACCTTAGTTTCACATGCATGACTCTATACACTTGCCTTCACTATGCACCCATACACACTATAAATACTTGGTAGTTCACTTGTATCACCAATAAACCATTTAAAGGATGGGATCTTCCTTAAAACATAAGAAAATAAGAGTAGAGAAAAAAAACAACTATGCAAAAGCACTTAGGGAAAAGGAAAATAAAAAATTAATATATGACTACCTATATGTGTATGTAGGAACTAAGGGAAAATATAAGAAATTAATATATTATATAAAAATTTAAAACAATGACCTTGGTCCACTTAGGTTGAAACAAAATCCTCTGAGGTCATTATTACTATGTGCAAGCCTATTGTTGAGTAGAAGGCATAGACGAGCAAAGACTCACTTTCAAAGATGGTAACATAAATTGATAGCTTCTAAGAGGATGGGATCAAGGATGAAAACCATTTAATATACTTCCTCCTCAATTTATGATCTCATTTTAATATTTCATAGATACTCCTATGAGCCAAACATGTCATTTATAAATTCCTCTATGATATGTTAGGAAGGGTGGAAATGAAATCCACTTGATATTATGGTTTCCCACACATCCTTATGTTGCTTACTTATTTTATCTATCCTAATGATATATTGAAATATACCAATGGGATAAAATCACTATTACATTTTTTTATCCTAAGATCCTCTCTTTGGATTCACAAAGTTTGGCCTGATAAATTCCTCTTGGTATATGTAACAAGCTATTAAATTTTCTCTAATGCTCAGTCTTATGCTCTAATGAGTTCCCTCTTTAGGATATGCTAGTTTATTATCAAATTATACACAAAATTCCTATAGATCATCCCAAAAAATGGATTCTTATAGATGATCTTCACTCATCTGCATGGGAGGAATCATCTTAGCTTCATTTGTGATCTTGTCTCCATAGGCCAATAGTTTATTAAGTTTTTTAGCCTATGCCCCCTATTGTTTTCATTATTATATTGAGATGATAAATGGTTTAATATCCTTATATTCATCATAAAATTAAAGTATTTATTTAAATAGGCGTACCAACTCTTTTCCTTCATCTCTACCTATGTTTTCAACATCATGATATTTAAATTAACCATACTTATCCTCTTCTCACAATAGGTTTGATTCCTCTAGTTTGGTGGTATAGGGGGGATACAAATGATTATATCTTTATCATCCTCAATTGAGGTACTCCCATCTTCATATAAATGATCCTCATCTAATTTACATATAAGGGGTCATCATTTTAAAATGGATATGGTGAGAGAATGAGGGGTCTCAATTGATGAAGTGTGGCTCTAACAAGTTTGGGCATTTTGACATAAGGATGTTTGGTCCAAAAATGATACCATGTTTGAGTTTGAGGATCCTAAAGATGAATAGGCCTTTAATTTAACACATGCACAATCTCTCTTTTATTAGGGGAACATCTAAAACATGGGATTTTGAAGTTAAGAGGTTCACTAGAATGCTCAAAGGGCTTACCTTGCTTGAATCTATGGATCTTAAATGTAGAAGCTTCTCACCTTAATGGTTAATTTTTTTATTTTAGATGAAGCTTTTTGGAAGTTAGGAATAGAAGGGAATACTTGGGGTTTAATTTATTATGAGTGCATGAGTAGTTGACATATCTACTATTCTTTTACTATGATTTTCCTAGCTAAATATTCCTCTTCATATCTTTCTTGGTCCCTCATTTATGGTTGGTGGATGTTAATCTAGTAAGAAAGCTCCTCATATCACTTATTATACTCTATATCCTATCAATCTCCCACATTTATTGGTTGAAATCCATTAGAATATATCTAATGCTTTGTTGAGGATAGTTTAGAGTATGTGTGGGATATCGAAAGGGGTGATTTGGGGTGGGTGAGAGGCAAACACTATGGAGAGGTTGGTATCTTGATGGTCTAGGCTAATTTTGGATGAAACTAAGATCACTCTCAGCCTGATATAGATGAAAGGAGGGCATAATAATGGCATTTTCATGGAATAGGGGGTGAAAAGACATAATTTTGGACACTTAAGATACTTAAACTTTTTGAAAAATTTCCCACCAAGCATGCCATAAATTATTATCACTCAAAATGTGCACACATATGTGAAAGGCTATGGTGCACACTATCATGTGGATCTTTCATGCTTATTTCCTTAGACTTGTATGCCAAAGATATATTCAGTGTCTCATTATAATAGTGGGATCATCCCCCAAGGTTTAGAACTCTTATGTTCTTTAGAATTAACATCTATATTAGGCCAACTTCTTTTTGTTTGAGATGCACCTAGTTTAGGACCAGTACATAGACCTACAAAGAGCAAAATGAAATATACAGCTAGTGCTAAACCTAAACTTGACATAAGGTAAAATGGAAAGAAAGGGTAAGATGGTTTTTTTAATGTAAAAGGTGATGAATGAATAATAGAGTGAGTTCCTCACCAACTTAATGAAATAATAATACTAACAGATTGGATACTAGATCTTTAAACTAGGTGCATGCATAATTATTTTGCATGGAGGTAAAGGAACACAATGTATCATTAGGAGGGATGATAAATGGTCCATAGATAACACCTATGCAGACCCATATATATATATATATATATATATATATATATATATATATAAGAGACCTAAAAATACTTTTAATTCTATGTAGAGGTGTAAAGGGAGGATGACAATGAGAGGAATGAACATCCACAAACAAGGATCAAAAATCATGAATGCACATAGAACACAAAACATGGATAAAAGTAAATCAATTCTTATTAATCTCAAGTTCTAAGGTAATATTACAATCTTGAATGGATAAAGATTTGTTACACTAGGAAATGGATCTTGGAGGGAAATTTCTGGTAGCATTACAATGCCTAGAAATATTGACCATTTTATAATAAAATTTAGGGTTTATATAACACTGGGTAAGGCCCTGCATAATCAATTCACCATTAAAGGTGGTATGTAAGAACTTGAATTTGAAAATGGTGTCTAGAGCCCAAGGATGATTAATATCATCCAATTATTTTTAATAACTACTTCATTCCATGCTTATTCAATTTATATATGATAATTTGACCATGGAAGTAGCTAGAAGGTCATTTTTGGATCTTTTAGGTAGCCTATGCATTTATCAAGGATGGAATATATGCATTTTATTTAGAGGGTATGTGTGTGCATGTTTTGATGATTTGATAGCCACCTTTGCATTCAATTATGTTTATATTTAGTTCCCTCAATATCTAATCAATATTATCTACTATAATTATTTATGGTGGACACCTACCAATCCACCTAGACTAACCCACTAATGTGGGACCGCATAGGTTCATCTTTGTATTTTGCCATGTTATCTTGTGTGAAGTAGGGATTAACATACATACCTATATTTTGGGACTAGGTGTGCACTAAACTATGTGTACTAGGTTATGGGAATATAAGAGTGTGTGCCTTTCTTAAAAAAAACATGTGTGGACCTCTTGGTGTACACACCTTTGACTTAGATATATCTTGTGTCAAGGTGTATGTGGGAGTCCTTTAGGAGCTATAAGCATGTAGAAGAGATGACGTGTGACTTATACTTTTTCCTAAAAAATGGATTCATGGGAAAAACTATCTATATTTAGGAATGGGAATTCACTATATGAGTGTGATAACCCCCTAGAGTAGAGTGCATAATGAACTATATACTTGGCGTGTGCACTTGTGAATTTGAATCTACATCCTAGCTACATAGTGTAGCTATGAGATTTTAAAGGGTACAAACATTTATCTCTTTTAAAAACACATAATGGCTTGATACCCTTTGTTCTTAATATTTTTTGGTGGACTTTGTAATTATTTTCCTTCATTTAGAACTTACACTGGTCTGCAAAGGGTATGGTGTGAAGCCTAGATCATAATCTACATTTTATAATAGTGTAGGCATGAAACTTTGTGAATTAGAATGGGAATTCACCATTAAGTCATAGGGAAGTCTTTGAATAAGATTATGAAATATATTGAATATATTAAGTGTGATTTTCATGATTTGGAATTGCTCCCTACACACTTTCTTCTTTCACTGCTTGAAGTTGGGGATACCCATGCACTCTAACTTACACATCATATTGGTGTAGTGAAGGATATTTTCATGGGGTGTGCATTATAAACTCATAATATGCATAAATAAATGCTTCATTGATGTGCAAACCCATTTTTACTATTTATTGTGGGTGTATATGATAAGTATCTACATGTAGACTTGTTTTTAGGGAACTTGACACTGTGCAAGCACACAACCTCTCGTGTAGTCCTTATGAGTTTAGCCTTTGTTGAGGGGTAACTTGGAGATTCAATATAAATTTAATGTGATTAAAAAAATTAGGGGTTCTCATAGGTAATTTTTAAATAATTCAAGCATAAAATATTATTGAGATTCATAATATTCATAGGCTCATCTAGTACATACCCCTCTAGTGTAGCTAATATGTATGCCAAAAACACTAGTTTGTATCAAGAATGAAAGGACCAAAATAATTTGGATTGAATTTACCTTCCTTATTATATTCTATATTATCATTTTTTAATCTCCTTTAATATAATATCACCCACTTTAAATTATTTTAGAATGATGTGCTTATTATAGCTATGTTGTAATTGATTCTGATACGCTTTGAGATGACTCAATCAATGAACCATTTCTCTTCCAAGAGTTATAGGTCTTGTATCCTAGTAAATTTATATTCTTTATCATCAATGATACCATAAAATTAAAAATATAGAGAGTTAAACTCAATCTCAATAGGAAGAATATCCTCAAATACAAAAACTAAGGACTAATGTGTTACACCTGTAAGTGTATAGATATTGGTGCAGTAAGACCGTAAGGCAAGTAATAATTGTAAATTCCAATAATGACTATATTTATTGATATAATTATTAATAATTTTGATAATTGTCTTATTATATGCCTCAACTTTGCCATTACCTTAATGGTAATAGAGATTTTACCATCAATGTTTGATATGGAAGTGTGTATTGAGGGTTTTTACATCCTTGTTATTGAATGACTTTACATTATTAGATATAATGGAAAATGTGATGACATAACAACAAATGAGGTTATCTAAAATTAATTTGGAGATCATCTTAGCAATTACATAGGTGAGAAGAATTACCTCAACCCACTTAGTGCAATAATCAGTGGTATTTAGGATATGCATGTGGCCATCTCAGGAAGTGGGGTTTATCTTACCTATGATATTGAGTCCCCATGTAGAAAAAATCCAAGGAGTATTGATAGGTTTAATTTCTCATGAAGGATAATGAATTAAATAATTTTTATTTTTACAAACAAGGTATTTTTTGACATGAACACAGGAATTTGATTCCATTGTGGGCTACTAGTATCCTATATGAAGGAGTTTTTTGGAAAGGACCATTCCAATTATATATGCCCCATAAATCCTTTTGTACATATCTTTAAGTGTTAAATTATATTATCTTGAGTTCAAAAATTCAATCAATGTCCCATCATAGCCTCTATAATAGAGCATATCATTTAATGAACTCTAACAAGATGTCTTATGAATAAGGGACTTTTATTGGTTAGGTGATAAGTCAATGAGAATAATGTGGTACTTAAGGTATATGTATACATATTGGTACAAAAGGGAATCATGAATACAAATACCACATACCATTTCAATTTCAGTATGACTATAAGTTATCATGAATATATTTTTAATAATAAACTAATATTCGCAGACATCAGAAGATATTTTTATTAGTGATCCAATAGTCACCATGGCATTGATTGATCTATTGTTGGCTCTTGGTATTTTATCAAATTAGATACATTCAAAGTTTTTATTGAGGCTATCAACCATGATTTTATAGGGCATGAAGTTTTCATTCTTTGTTGATATGGTTCTATAACATGATTAATGATCAATTGTGAATCTCTTTAAATAGCCAATTATTGAATGTTCCACTACATAGCACAATAGAGTCCTACAAAAAGTGCCTCATATTCTATAATATTATTAGTTAATGGAAAATAAATTTGAAATTACTTTGGAATGATGTCCCTTTATGGTGTAATGAATAATATACCTACTCTTGAGCCATGGGTTGCGAATTAACCATCAAAGTTTATCTTCCTTTGATGTGGCTCCTCAAGAGTGAAGATAGATTCATCTAAGAATGAATATTCAAAGTATGGGTATCTAAAAAAGGTGCATCAACAAGTTGATCTACAAGTATTCTCCATTTGATGGCCTTCTTATTAGTGTATTCAATGTCTTACTCACTTAGGGGCATAATCTACTTAGACATATGACCTGTCAATGTTACTTCATAAATAATATATTTGAGAGGATAAAATTTTAAAATGATGAGGGTATTTTTTCAACATATAATGATGAACCCTCTATGATTCAAATAATAATGCTAATAATTCATTTTTAATAGGTGTATATTATTTTCATAAGTAACCAAAGTCCTGCTCATAAAATATAATGTTTGTTCCTTTTCTTAGTTGTCATGTTGGGCCAAAAGTGTTCCAATGCATATTCAATTACTAAGATATAAAATGACATGGGATTTTTTGATGTTGGAAACACCAACACTGGTGGGTTTTATAAATATGTTTTTAATTACTCAAATGCATCTTGATAGTAGCCATTCCATTGAAAGGTGGTGCCTTTACTCAAGAGATGAGTGAAAGGATGGAAGTGATCATCAAGATATGAAATGAAGTGATGAATATGTTATATTTTGCCTTGAAAAGTGAAAAGTTGTATAAAATTATAATTGGGAGGCATTTATATGAAAACATTCACCTTGGATGGATCAACTTCAATTTATTTTAGGAAACAATGAAGCCTAGCAGTTTTCTTAATGTGACTTTGAAGACACATTTCTTGGGGTTAAGATGTACCTTATATTCACAAAGTCTCTCAATATTCTCTATAAAAATTATAGATGTGTTTTTTGTGTTCTTGAATTTTCTATAATTTTTTTAACATAGACTTTAACAATATCATGCATCATGTCATGGAAGATGATAATTACTACAAGTTGATATGTAGTGCCTATGTATTTATGCCAAATGGCATAACCTGATAAAAAAATGTCCCCCATGAAGTGATGAATATTTTTTATGTTAGTCTTATGTAATATGTTTGATTTTATTTTATCCTAAAAATACATCCATAAGGGATAGAATTTTCATATGCTATTGTTGAATCCAAAATCATATCTATGTTGGACAATGGAAAGTCATCCTTATGGCATGCTTTGTTAATATCCCTTAATTTTGTGTATATACAAATAACTTCTATTTTTTTACTAACTTGAAATTTTTTGGATATCAATTCTAACTAATTAATTGGTCTAATAAATCCATCCCTTAATCATTATTCTAGTTATTTATATGTTATAATAACAACGTGCGGATGCATCTTTCATGATTTATATTTAATCGACTTAACATCTAGGTGTAAAATAAGATGGTGTACAACTAGATATGGATATAGCCCCAAATATCAGTATAAGACCATGTGAATATGTCAATAAATTATTTTATAATAATAATGATAATTTCATGTTCTTTTATAGTGAGGGATGCACCAATATTGATCATTTTGGTTTCATATATTGTGTTAATGTTGAGATCAGTGGTGTCCTCCACTAGTAGTTTAAAACCATCTTCTAATAAACTTAGAACTAAAGAAAATTGATCTTATTCATTTAATTATGTGCCATCTATCCCAACCATGTAATAATGCTTTGAATCACCTATTAGGTAATGGTCATTCAACAAATATTTCTATAAAATCTTAAACCAACTAATCAAACACCCATTATTCATCTACACCAATATTTGATCCAAATGTGAGGTGTGGACTCACAGGACTCTAAGATTATTGAGTATAAAAGTTAAATTATGCATCCATTAGTGCTTGAAACATGTTTTAACTAAAGAACTTGTCCTTTTATTTACTTTTTCCCTAGTCCAAAAGTGCCTTAGAGAGGTTTTCACTAATGGACCTCAATGTTTGATTTACTTTTTTATTTTTTACCAAGGAAGTTCACCTACTCTCCAAATTAGGTTGTATGGTCAAATGTGATCTCAAATCCTTACTTTTTATCTCCAATTTAAATACCACATCTAAGGCCCAGGAACTCTAAAAGTGTGTCTTTGTTTTAGAAATCATCCAATCATATAATATGATCTTTTTTATCCCAATTGATTAGTTCAGAGTAATGAAGGGAAAGGAGGAATTTAAAATAGGATGTGATAGTAAGAATGGCATTGGTATTCAAGAGTTTCATATCAATGAGCTCATAATAGATACTATAATATGACTCTACATTGCTATCAATATTAACTTCATTCGATGCTAAAGTTTTCACTCTCTAGATCAGAGGGTTCACCCCCAGGCTATTTTTATCCAATACCTCAAGTGACTTTGTGCTTAGTTATCGATACTAGCTCAAGGATACCTTATTTTTTAGCCTAATCCTTTTCCTTTGTATTCATAATGTTCTATTATCTTTTTAGGCATAGGATATTTAGTATTATGGTAATAAGAGGTGAAATAATCATCATTGTATAACCATAAAATTTTTGAGCTACTAGTTTGTTCAGGAGTTGGCAAACTCTTTTTGACAAATAGAAGAGGTCCCTTCAGATGAGAATTTATGTTTATCCACCATTCCATCTTGGTCCTACCATGGGATTTGGGATATTTTATAAATTTATCAATGTGAAAATAATATTTAATGTTGTAGGTTCCAAGACCTTTATCTTCAATAGTAAAGTGAATAGAAATATGTGAAGGTGGAATAGTAAAAGTGGAGGGAAGATCACTTGGATTAATGTAATTAGATTTAGGGGATTCATGAGCTTTACTATTTTCCATTTTAGGCACATTATCTATGATAGGACAATAATTATATTAATTTTAATCAAACTCCAAATGTTTATAATATTGGCATGGATGCAAGACACTGGGAATAGTGACCTTCATCCCAGAATGGGGGATTTTCAAGCATTGGTGTAATGTGGAAAGGATTACATGTACTTCATGGATCTGAGGACATACAAGAAGTAAGTTATAAGGCGTTTTTATGTATATGACATGGTAAAAGGTATCATGGGTGATAGGGCCAATAACAACCTATAAATAAATAGTGCACTATGAATCTCTTTATATATTATCATATACCTTAATAGTAGTGGTGTTTGGTTAAAAATATGCCAAAGTTTACCCTAAGTGTTTTATAAAATTTACAAAATCTATATCTAATCCCAAACCATTGTTTATGAGAACCCATTATCTGAAGAGGGTTGTTGTGTAGAGGACAAAGGAATGGCATGCCACTTTGGTCAAGCATATGTTGTTGACCTAGAGATAAATGTCCCAAAAGTGCTTGAAATGTAGTAGGTTCAATGTCATTTGGTATTTTAGATTGTTTCATAATATCATACAATATAGTATTGTGAACTTATAACATATGTAAGAGATCTATAATATAAATATGTGTAGGTGTCCATTTCAATAATTCACCAAGATCATTTTACTTCTCAACAAAAGGAGTAGATGGCTTGTATTTAGAAGGCAAAGATCCTTGATATAATGTAACCTTCAAGTGTCTAGTTGTAACAATGCAATTTTGAGTTTATGAAGGATTACTTGAATTATAAGAAAGAGGTGTAGGACCTAAAATAGTGACTTATGGGCATCAAGGTGTAGCAATGCTATTTTGTGTCAAAAAAAGACCACTGGGATATAAAAAAGAGATACTAAAATAGAAAAGGTAACACTCTAAGGTATATTGAAAGGTTGAAAAGGATTAATCTTAATATTAGCCACATTTTTATTAATACTATGACATATAACATTATTGTAGTTATATGGGACATAGTGGTAGATAATTTTATTGGCTTGGGAATCTTGATCTTAATTAAAATTTACCTAATTTTTATTTTATTTCTATATTATCTCTCAATTTTGATTGTAAGGTTATCATTGATTGATGGAGTTATGCTTCAGAAATGGGTCCTTATAAATACCCATATTCTAATTATAAGTAGAAGTAATGTTATCCAACTTGATGTCACCATGCTCAATTATATATTGAATGTGTTTGAGTTTTGTCAGTGATGTCTCTAAGGTGATTGTGGTCATTGATGTTAGGTTGTCATTGATGTCAGAGAGAGCATGAGATACTAGTGCATTAATGACAAATAAGTTGTGTTTGATAGGTTGGAGATGATATGGAACATATATAGGTTTTTAAGGATAAAAAATAAGCTATGAGGCATCCATATATGACTTGGTGAAGCTTTGGTATGTCACTTGATAATTTGGAATGATAAACATGCATCTTCTAGCTTAAGATAAGCTAGACCATCACTACATGTCATGAAAATATGAATGAAATAGCAAGTTTGTGCATTTATTTCTAGTTCTTAGAAATTCAAATGAGGTCAAAGGATTTCATGGAGATGTTGTCTATAGTAATAAGAATATAACCTAAATATTTGGATTCCTAAGCATTTTATAGCTTGAGATATAAATCTTTAAAGCTATTCTAGTAGATTATGATGGGCCAAAGACCATTAAGTTTAACTATGTTGAAATTTGAGTTCAATTTGTCTAGTCAAATCCAATGTTTAGCATTAATATAATAAATATATAATGGTGAACATTTCATTAGATCAGATAATGACCCAATGGTGGGCATGATCTTATCAAACATGATCTAATAGTGTGTATTCAGTCAAAATGTTAAAGAATCTAAGATTGCACATATTGGTGACAAGTGTCACTATCTTATTAAGTTGATATAAGATCAATGGTTTATGGGAATTTATACTAAAAAATATCAACATTGCATATTAAGTCAAAATTCAAATGTGTAAAAGGCATGTAGAGCTGCAAGTGGCACAATCATGGGAGCTCTAATCTAGATCTAATGATGAGTGTTGCAAGATAATGATCAAGCTACTAAGAGGATATTGATGGTGCATATTTATCCATATTTTCTAGAAAGCATGAGATGAGGTTAAGGTGCTTAATTCTTAACTTTTTTATAGTGACTATTGGAATTCAAATATTCAAATTTATGAGGAAAACCAATGCTCAATTTTTAGGCTATATCCTTTGATCTAGGACAAATTTCTTAATGTAGTAAAAAGAAAAGTTGTAGAGGACTCTAAGGCACATAAAAAGAATCTAGTTATAAGGATAATGTTTTTATAGGATAAATCATGTGAATATGTCATGATGGTTATATGGAGTGGACCCATATAGCTGAATTTGATCATATGTTCTTAATGTGCATGGAGTGTTAAATGGGTAAATAGGTCTCCATGAGACCTATAAGGGCTGCTAAGACCTAATTTAAAGGTGTAGTTACTTAAGTGTGACCCATAGATACTATGGATAACCCATGATATGATTATTAAAGGTTAAATCAAGTCTTATGGCTGACCAATAAATTGATATTCATGAAGACTTTATATATAGTGGAGACCAAGATAATGGTTTCTAGACTTGTGGTGTATATGACCTTTGAAAGAGAATCTACAAGTTAGTGAGGACCATCAAAGATAAAATAGGATCAGTCATGTTTATCTGATCAAGTTGATGAATGTGAAAACATAGGTCATTTGATCTAATAATCCCTAAATAGGCAAATTGAGTGAGTAAGCTCTAGAGGCTGATTGAATGAGTGTGATTAATGAATGGATTGAAGAGATGACTAGGTTTAAGAGTGTGTTTATGACCTAAAAATCATGTTTTTGATGTTATGATATAGTTTTTATAGTTTTTTAATTGTGTATTTGCTTAGAAGTGAAGAGTGATCCAAAAGGGTGTTTTGGATGCATTGTTTATGTGTACAAGTTTATGAGAGTATAAATGAGAAAGAGTGAAATTAAGATAAGTCCATCATAATATGTATAAGAGATCAGATCATAGGTGGAGATAAGATCAAGGTATCTGAGTGGGTGCTTGTTTGCCTAGGGGTTGGTGCCTTCTTATGGGATGGATTTCTCACTAAACTAAGGGATGGGTATTCCTTGATCAGTGGATGCAGATATAAATGTTGGATCTTGTTTTATAGGACTATATTCCATCTTTCAAGGTTTAGTGGGTTTTATCCCCTAAGAGTGTTTCCTACATATATGATGTGTTCATGTGATGTATGATCTTATGTATGATTTGGATGTATGTGCTTTCATGTTTAAGTCACTTGCTCAAGATTGATTTATTCTGAATGTTAAGAATTGGGAATTGAATTGGGTTATCAAGAATAACTAATTTACCCATACCCTCAATTATTGTGCCTCTAAAAATTGATATCATAGTAGTACCTTCATTGTAAGTTCAACCACTTGAAGGTGATCTAAGGTACAATATGGCTAAATAATTGAATAAAGAGAATCAAGAGTTGAAGGCTCAAGTAGAGGTTACTTATGCATGTCTAAAATCAAGTGAATAAAAGTGAAATAAGCTCAAGGAACTTATTGAGAAGTATAGTGTAAATATGAGAGAGTATGATCAAGAAGAAGCTCAGAAAAAGATCATGACCTCAAACTTTAAGACTATTATAGATGAGTGCATCAAGCTCAATAAGGATCTAAAATACTTGAAAGCAAGATAAAGATCAAAAGATGATAAAAAGAAGATCAACATTCTTGAGGATAAATTAAGGGTTAAAAAGACAAATTTAATTTCAAATGATGAAGAATGCAGACATCTCAAGACTCAATTAGAAGAGACAAATGCCAAGTTGAGTTTTGAAAAAGGTAAGCATGATGAGTTGAAGTTCAATATTGATTCTATAAAGATTATTGAAGAGAAAGCATGCATATTAAATCATGACATGACTAAGTAGGATAAGAGTGATAAGGAGACTATCCAATATCTCATAATTCAATTAGAAGCTACAAGTTCATCTATAAGAGCCAAAGAGGATGAGAGTGTTCAATTGAAGACCAAGCTAGATTCATTAAAGGATGAGCATGGGAAATGTGTTGTCAAGGTAAAAAAGATTGAGAAATATAAAGATAGGTCATCTCAAGACAAGAAGGATGCACACACCAATATCAAAAATAAAATATCCATCAAGTAGCTAAGTTCCATGAGGTATGAAAGAACTTTTAATGGTCATTGTTATGCTTGTCATAGGTTTGGTCATAAGGCAAGAAACTATAAAAGGAAGAGTAACTAGTCAGATAGAGGTATGGATAATGTAGTTTTCTATATTTATCATGACATAGGACATACTTCTAGATTCTACCCTATAATTCATGAGAAAAGACTAACCTAGGTATGGAGACCTAAGACAACCAAGATTGAGCATAATCAACCTAAGAGACAAGATGGTATGTTTGTTGAAATTCATAATATTCATCAAGAAAAAGGTATGAATGATGTTTTTTTTTTGTCATCAAGTTGGTCATATTGCAATAAATAATATAATAAAGATATCAAATCATAAGAAGGATCATGGACATCCTAATGTGCTCAAGAAAGGTCAATTTGTGTTATGGAATCCTAAGGAAGTGAAGACCAAGAAAACTAATTTAGTTGATCTAAAAGATCAAGGTGGACTACCTACTAAATCAAAAGAAGAATTAGATATGAAGAAGGTTCAAGAATGCCAAGAGAATGTGTCATTTGTATAGATAGAAAAGGAGAATCAAGAGTTAGTTCAAGTTAGGCTCAAATAAAAGACCAAGGTGTTATTTGAGGCTAGCTATAAGGTATTTATTGATCTAAGAGAACATCTTACTATTTTTTAGCAAGTTTCATGTATGGAACATCAGCTATTAATGACCATTGATGAGATGTTTTCTTCAGATGAAAAGGTAAGTCATAAATTTATATTGTCTCCATATGTTGTCAATCCTATCTTAAAAGATAAGGAAAATATTATAGTAGATGAGCATGTTACTTATCCTAAGCATAAGAATAATAAATATTAATATCAGATAAATAAAGAGGATAAGGAATCACACAACTCTTGGTTTCACATTGTTCTATGGCATTGTGGGTCAGGGTGCCTCTATCTATGTTTCAAGGAGACACTTGATAAGCAAGAGGAAGCATGGTGAATACCAATTAAGATTTTATTGATGTTTCAAGATAATAATATCATTTGAAGATGTGTGTGGCTAAAGGGGAGCTAACTAGTTTATCTTGAGTGGCTTGAATAAGATGTGAATGATGTGAGGGGCAATATTTGTGAGATGTTCTAGTCATGGTTGAGATATAAAGAAGTTTTCCACAATTGTGAACTTAAGAAGAATAATGTTCCAATAAGGTCATGAGAGGATGTATAGTCATATTTTGGAAAGACATGAATAATTTTAGTGATTTAAAGGTGATTAATTTTTGAGTTGTTCATTTGAAGATCTAGACTACATGTATGTATCCTCAAGGTATGTTCATGGATTTTAGTCCTAAAGGTCTAAAAGTAGAGTATGGAGGTTTCCAAGTGTCAAAATAATAAATATGAGTTATAAATATGATTTTAGTACATATAAAGGTGTGTTAACTCCATTTAGATGTGTTGCAGGTGATTTTATGCTTTGAAGATCTTTTTGTGCAAATTGAAGCTTTTTTAGTACTCTTGGGTTTTCATAGTTTTTGTTTAAGGGCAAGTAGGTCAAAACCTAGCTAAAAGGCATAGGGTTTATCCAAGGTGTTTGACCTCAAAAATTGGTCCAAAAGTGTGTTTTATTAACCTCTAAGTGTGAGATAAGTTTTAAGTGTTGATGTTGACCAAAAGGTGGTGAGTTGACTGAGTTTCACTTGAAATCTAGTATTTTTGCCTATGATTATTAGTTTGTTTATTAAGGGAATTGAGGTCTAAGGTTACTTTATATATTAAAATAGTTAAATGGGTTGTCAAAAAGTGTTTCAAAATCATATGAAAGTGTGTGGTGTCTTCCATGGATGATGATTTGTGCAAATAGAAGGCTAATTGGCTAGTAGGTTTGTGAAGGAGCTATGATGCAGAAGCAAATTTTGGTAGATGATTTTTGGCATGTATAAAGGGGCACAAAAGTGTACTTTAGATATATAATTTCAAATCTTTAAGGTGTATACATAGAAATATATGGGTGTTTCAAGGTTCAGGTAGGGCTACTAGGCCCCTAAGTAAGGCTAGTGAAGATAAGAATGGTCTTTGGTCATTTTCTCCAAATGACAAAGGTATGGCTATTCATAAATGAGTTTGTTAGTTGTTTTTATGCATTTTTCATATTTTAAGATTGGCTTGTTCATTTGTTGGTAATCATGTAGGTAGCCTAAATTAAGAATGTATGAAGTTAAGTGTGTTGTTTTATCATGGTTTAGGGTTAGATATGTTGATTGGATTGACTCTATAACAAGGTTGACTGGATTGACTCTATAACAAGGTTGACTAGATTGACTCTATCAATTAAAACTTTATAAGTGTTTAGGGTTATATATGTCTATATAAACACATCATTTTTTTCCATTTTCATTAGAGAGATTGAGAATATAATTCATTTATGCTTCTTTACAATCTGATTTTCCACCATTCTACTTGAGGAGTCATTGCTTAGGGTTTACACTTAAAGAGAAGAATCTTGTCTTGTGGAAAAGTCTTAGATTCATAGGATAATTCATATAGCCTAGATCTGGCCTATCTTTATGATCGTTACAACCACAACACCCTCCATCAAAGCACCATTGGCTGAAAGAGAGATTTAACCTCAATGGGTTCATCTTCAAGGTAAGTATTTATAACTCTTACTCCTCTATTTTGGTATATATAAGTAGCATAAGTAATGGATTTTGAATGTATTTCAATCTCTATGCATTATTATTTTATATATTGACTTGATTAGAGTTATTGTTTTCATGTTTAGTTTTATGTTTATTATCCCCATTTGTGTCATGTGCTTTCTTGACCACTAAACTACATTTACATTATTTTGTCATTTACTTTGATAAGAAAGCATAGGAGCTAGCTAGGTTTATTGTGTGTTATTACTTGAATAAAGGATTTCTAACCCTCTCAAGTGGTATTGTGTGGTAAGAGACCCCTTATTTAGGTTTATCAGATACATATTGGTCATGAACCTAATTGTCTAAATGTAAAAACAAGCAGAAGGGCTAGCTTAATTTATCTTATTTGAGCTAGGATTGATTTATAAATCAGCTTCACTTTCCCTTGTATACACACTTTTTTATCTATAATATCCTTAAATGTATTATCATAATGGAGTCTCATGTTATGAGCCTCCTATGAATTGAGATTAGACATGAATATATTCATTGGTTATTTATCTATAAGATCATGAGGGAAGTGGCTAGCCAAACTTCTTTCTCATTATAAGTAAGTTGAAAAACATTCCCCACCATGTTGCTTGGTGATACATAAGTCAACCATGGTCAACGCATGTTATATGTTATAGGAGAAGTTTTTTACAAATTTTTATGATAAGTCATCAAAGGTGATGATGGATCCCTCAGGTAAGTGCAAAACCATTCTAATGTTTGTCCACCCAAACATCATGGAAACAAGTGAAGTAGATAAAAATTGTTGTGGGATAATTACTGACACACAACAAATAATTCATTCAGGTGCCCTCTAGGACCACCCCTTCCTTTATATTTTTAAAAATTTGTCACCTCAAAATGAGATAGGAAAGGTACTTCAAGAAAACTCATGTCAAATGGGTATAGACTTATTTCATCAAATTTGTACTTTTTGCCCTGATTTTTTTCTTAGAGCCCTAAAACATCATCCTTTATCTCTTAAAATTCTTAAAGAGTGGGAACATTTTGGGATGGAGGAAGTGTATATTACTAAATGTTCAGAGGTATATTAGCTTTATTAAGATATCTGGGTGGATTAGGTTTGAAGTAAGTTAGAATTTGTACTTGTTAGGCAAAGCTACTAGGGTTGTTCACCTTATAAATGGGATTATATTATTGATAGGATACTTATTTTTTACTAGTATTAGGAAGCAGATTAGCAACACATTAATTGTCAATATGAAGGAATTTATTGTTAAAAAGTGAGAACCTATTGCAAATGGGATTATTGTTGGAAATTAGGAATTTGTTGTTGATTAGAAGGAGAAAAATGTGTATTAATAGGGATTTATTTGGGATTAATCATAGACAATTGTATTAGAGGATTTGTAACTTTTTATTGTAGATTAGTCTTGATTTGTAGTAATGGAGTATTTTCAACATGCTATTTTGAATTGTAAGGGGTATAATGGGAAATGGAAATAACTTGTTGGGGGTTCAAAGGAACCAATTTCAAAATATAAGGAAGGTGTTGGGAATTATTGGCAACTTGTTGTATATTATAGTAGGGGACTTACTGGGAAATAGGAAGAAGTTGTTGGGAGTTCAAATGAACTCTTTGTACACTATAATCAAATCATTTGGAAATAGAAGAGATTTATTATGGGATAGGAAGGACTTTGTGTGGATTAAGAAAAAATTGTGGTGGATTGCTAGTAGTTTATAGCAATATATCTATGGGAGCGGTTGATTGAAGAACTATAAATAAATCTGCACTTGATAAAGGATTAATCGGTATAAAAAAATTATTTCTCAATGGGTGGATTTTTATCCATAGTTGGGGGATTATTTACAAAGTTATCGGCTAGGGTGAGAGCCAATGAGGCTAGAAGTTGACTAGTATACTGTAATTGTGGAATAATAAGTTGGTTAGTTTGTGTAGGGTCGATAAGTTATCCTTTTCCTTTATTTGATTTTTTTTAAGTTGACTAGAAGTTCAAATAAGGGCATGTTCATGAGTTTAAGTTGACACTATAGGTATTTATTCTATTCAAACATGGCTATGTACTTCTTCTATTCTAGGTGGCATATCCTTGTATACAGGGTGATGTACCTCCTCTTCTTAGTTTTTATTATTTGTAAAGACCTAAATGGATCATAAAATGATTCATCATTAGACTTATAGCTATAGGTAGACATACTTATTATATATGTAGGCATGTTTAAATTAATTATATTCATACCAAACTTAAAATGAGATATTTGAATTGATAGAATATGAATGAGTGCAAAGCTCTACTTAAAAATTCAAAATGAATTTTTGGATTTCATAAATGCTTTGGATACAATTTGTATCTTGATATATTTTTGGAATAATCCTTGGTCAAAGGTATAAATTCAAATGTAAACTTGTCAAAGTAGAATAATGTTTGATTTGAATTATGTTTACAAAAGTTGGAGTGTAAAGGTTTGAAAGGTGAAGAATGATTTCTTGAACATCCCTTAACCAAATTTGATCTTAAATCTAAAAAATGTTTGGTTTTGACTTAAAATTTAAACATGATTCAATTTTGAATTTTAGAGTTGAATTTAGTTCAAGGTTGACTTCATTTAAATTTTTGAAGGTTTGACTTTGTTTGATTTTTGATAGTTTGAATTCATTTGACCTTTTAAATTTTGAATTTGTTTAAATTTTGAATTAAAACTAAAGTTCTTGGTTCAAAATGAACTTAATTTAGAGTTGAATGAAAAATGAATTATGGTTCAAATAAACCTAATTTAGATTTACATTGACATGTACAAAATAATGGTACAATGGGGATAAGGTATTTCATAAAATGGGCAACATAACACATAGAATGGAATAAATTTGACCCAAAAATTGGTTACAGTAATGCCTTATCGTGTGAGTTTAAAATGACAATGTTTTGGACTTAATTTTTTTGATGTAAAATATGTGTCACAAAAAATGAGGATAAAACAACAAACAATCAACAACACATTCATAATAAGCCCTATATTTAGTGGAAAACTTGGTGTGTAACCAAATTTTAGTCCATATAATTACCTAACTTGAATCAATTACAAATTAGTTTCACCTAACCCTCACTTCAAGTGGTACATCATGAAATCTTGGGGGATGTTGGTTTCTCTCACACTATAAGTCATTTACGATCGAAGGTAATCTAAAATTTTGACATGACTTTTCTAAATGGTCCATGATATACCTTACATTATGATGGGATCAAAAATATATTAAAGAATAAATAATAGTATAAAATTTTCAATAAGGGATAGCCCCTATAAAACCTCTTCACTTGTAAAGGTCTTAGTGAAGTGATACCAAAAATTAAAAATCCAAGGGTGATTTCTAATAGAGTAGCATTAGGGATAAACCCCTTTCTATCATGAATCATTTTATGGGTAATTTTACTATGCTCTTATACAAATATCCTCAATTTATATCCATCATCATATTTATAGGTTGGTACATACTCTAGGAGATGAAACCCCAAATTTTGTGCCCTAAGAACTCACAAGAAGGAGATGAAATCCACCTTGTGTAATTAATAAAGAAGAAAATGGGACAATAATAATATATGTGTTTTTGGTCACCCAAGATCCCTAATGGGGGCAAGAGGAGATCATATACATGATTTATTATTTAAAATAAAACACACAAGAAATAAAATAAATCAAGGATGTTTTTTAGAACACTAAATACAAGTGTTGATTCTTTTAATTGCACCAAAATAAAGTGTTCAAAAAGTGCTTTTTTTGTAGAAAATACATCTTTTTCAAGTAGACCTACAATAAACAAGTCAATATTTTAAATTTTGGTCTTTAGAAAGTGTGAAAATTTGAAAAACTATTTGTTTATCTTGTGGGAAGAATACATAGTGAAATTATGCTATTTAGCAAGGGGATCCCATCATTTTAGTAGGGAAATATCACCATTATAAAGATAAAATAAATAAAAAAGAAACTAGAAATTCCACTGATTAACAAGCTGATATCACTGATTCATATGGTCAAACCATCAATTTGTAGGACATTCCTACTAATTTTTAAAATGATAGATAGGAAGAAAACATAAATTATTACCTTCATGATCACATCATTTAACATGTTGATATCATTGATTCATAAGGTATTATCACCAAAATGTAGAGCATTCCCATCTTTAAGGTTTTTTATATCATCATTTATATTTTGAATGGAGATAATATTATTCCCATTGATATATAGAGAGATCTCATAGTTTTTAGAGAGATCTCACCATTTTCTTGAAAAACATAAAGAGACAAAAAATATAGTAGGAAAATGATGTCCTTGTTACATAGGTTGATATCATCGATTATGGGAAATAAATATACCAATGCCTGAAGTGTTCCCACGAATATGAATAGAATGGAAAAATATAAATTTTAGGAGAAAAGAATAAAAATTAAGGTAAAGATGATCTAATTTCAAAATTAAAGGATGATGGAATGTTCTCAAGAGGGTTATTCCCATTGAGTGTCCCATATGTAAACACACAATTTCAAAAGAGGTTAATTTGTATTATTCACAAAATAAAACATGAAAATAATAATAAAAGTAACATCTTATAAATGGTCCTCATATTGGGCAAGGTCTAAGAAGAAATAAACTAGTAAATAGAAGACAAACCAAAGATGATCATACCTTCCATGTGGACGTCACCTTCTAAGCTAGATGTAGATTTTTTAAGCCCAAATTGTAGTGAATGATACCTTTATCAATATTGAAAATTCATGTATATGGAATATGCTCTTGAATACTTGTGATTTGGATGAAGAATGGAATAAATTTTGAAGATTTTGGTTGATTTATATAGAGTAAGTTTGAACCAGAAAAGTTTATTTATAATGGTAAATGAGCCTTGTATTTATAAAATTCTTAGATTGGTTTTGACCATCAGATGAAGATCAAGATGTGTGGTTAGAATTTACTCCAATTTAGATATTTAATGCCATTAATATTTTGGATTTGATTATGTATTAATTAATTATGTGTTTTACATTTTTTGATAATTTCTTGCATTTATGCTAATTCTTTACAACTTTCCATGTGATGTCATGATGATGTCATGATTCCAAATATTTTAATCCACTTTCTCTATGAATGGAGGAATAATTAAATTAATGGATTTAAAAAATAGAAAATTCCAAAATCTATGGATTTCCCATTAGAGGAAGAATAGGTTAATTAACTTAATGCAAAGTGATGTGACTTTTGAATTTTGAATAATCATTCAACCTAATTAATCTAAAACATGCCTTACAAAGTTTTAATTTGACTCAAGATTAATTAAAATAACCTGATGATTGTATATGATGCATTACATAACCAAGTATACCTCAATTCATTTTAAAATATACATGCCAAATGTATAGGAAAATTTGGGTTTTTTAGTGATTTCTAAACTGATTTATGTATTGTTGCAAAAAAAAATCATTCTAATTTTCAAATTCAATGTGAAAGTGATGAAAGTAGAGTGTCTACATTAGTGATCTAAATCAGCCTCCAAGGTAGGAATCTCACATTCATGCATATATTAAACCATGTGAAACATTACTGACATAATATCCAACATGGAAATGGTCAAAGGATGACCAGCAATAATGTTGTATGAGAGATCTAAATGTAACACATAAAACTCAAGCTTGGCTATCTTAGGTCTGAACTTCACCCAAAGATTCATGTTGCCCACCAATGTAGGTGTGTTTCTTTTGAAACCATCACAAATATAGTGAGAGTAATAAATATTCTTTTGGACAACACCTAGCTCATTGAACACCCACAAAGGCATGATGTTCAACACGATTCCCTCATCCATGATGCATCTCTTGATTTGGTAATTATATGGTGGTAAATTTTGAGCTATGGATTTAAATATATTATATACATTATTTTTAATCCAAAACTTAAAAAAATATAAAAGTAGAGAATATGGAATCAAATTAGAAATTATAAGAAAACTCTTACCATTACCTTGCTTTTTTTCTCTTTTCTCCAAGATCTTGAAGTGGATTTTCCAAGGATTATTGACTTCCTTATTGTATTTATATGGATAAACTCAAAATTTTAGCATGATTTTAGCTTGATCAAGAGACTTGGATTGCATAGATTCATGGATTTACTTATTGGATTCAAAATGGAGCGGTGAAGGTGTTTAAATAGAAAAGGGAGGGAGATTTTCCAATGAATTAAATATTCATTGGAATATTCTAAAGAAGAAGACTCTAGAGAGGAAGGAGGGAATTATAAGGAATTTAAAAATCCTTATAATTATTTAGAAATGGAGATCTCTAGAGAATGTGGAGGATGAAAGAAACTTCTAGAGAGTAGAAGCCTCTAGTTAATGTTAGGACTAAATGAGGATTAAAAGGGGATTAGGTGAGCATTAGTGATTAGGCTTGTAGGAAAGCCTAGGGGTAGGTACTTAGGTGGGTTATGGAAATTTTAAATTCTCAAATAATGGATAAGTGGGGTTAAAATAATATTAGATGATAAATTCCATATTATTAGAAGAATTAAGTGATTTTTCAAATGAGGTAAGGTTAGTAAGTGAATATGGAATTAATAGGGAATCAGGCTAATGGTTAAGAAGAGGTTAGTAAGAATAAATTAGATGAAGTTAGATGGGATTAGATGAGATAAATAATTAATAAATGAAATTAGTGTTGACTAATAATAATATTAGTGACAAGAAATGAGGTGAGAACATTTATGTGCATACATTTTTCCCTTGTTTGAAAGGGAATTATGAGTGGATGAAGTGGAAGGAGGAATGGTCTTTCAAATAAAAACCATTACATATATGGATATTAGTAAATGTCATCAGTGGACATGTCATTCCCCTTAAAGGGGACATGAAAGGAGGAAGCAGGTGGATGTACACTTAAAAAGAAGAAACAATGGGTGGGATGTATGAATTGACAAGGGGATAGGATGTGAGATGTGGGACTGATGAGGAAGAAGATAAAATTGACATGATTAGTGAGATAAAAATTTATCATGTCCCTATTAAAGACCTATGCACAATGAATAAAAATTATTATTTCATATTTTTCAACACATCCTAAGAGGGAATCAACCATAACATGATGATGCCAAGATAAAAGGCTACAAGCTGTCGACATTTTATAGGCAATTACACATGTAGGGGAGAGCATTGGGATAAAATAAAAAAATGATTTGATAAGATTATAATTGTATCTCAAATCTAACATCAAGAAATATGATGAAGGGTATGAGAGATAATAAATGATATGATCAAGTTACCAAAAGATGAAGGTGAAGAATTAGACTACATTACATCAAATCAAAGAGCCATAATGTGATTAATAGTGATGATGCCCTTAGAAAAGAAACATGCAAGGGAGAAAGAGGAAATAATAAAGTTATGATCCTATTCATTCCCCAATAAAGGGAGAATGGGATGGTAAATGGATGGTTGAGCTATCCTTGGGCACTAAAAAGAGTCCAATTGTTGCCTACATAATCTAGAAAGACCTCAAGCTGATGTAGTTATAACTCAATGATAAATGACAAGATAGACTAGAGGATGAGGATGATGATGGATTTTAGACATGTTAGTTGTTAAATAGAATATGGGACTTAAATATTAGACATGGATATGGAGGACAAGGAGAAATTATTGGATGTGAGATTTTATATGTGATGACATGTGTTTAGGTTAGATGATTGGACCTAGATGATCAAATTTATGATGAGATAAAGATGATGAGATGATTATTCAGGTGATAGAGGAGGGATGAGTGTATTTCATTATCAAATCATCATAATCTGAGCAATCTAATGTAAATATAGAACTAGGTAATATGCCCCATGATATAAATATGACCAAGAGGAAATTATGATAAAGTGCATGATTATAAAGGGGGAAAATAGTAAACTTTGCATCATTGATGGAAGCTAAAAACATCATTATAACTTTTGGTGTCATCATATCATCCTCATTCATTTACCAATGTATAAAAAGATACATGATGTAAGACTAAAAAGAAGCATAGACAAATAAATGAAATATAATACAATAAAATATATACATGATAAAAGACACATAAATAAGCCAAACGCCATAGATCATACAAATAACATACACAAGTATATACATAGAGATGTGTTGTGATTAGTGTCTTATCTATTGTCTTAATGAGAGTCAATGGGATGATTGATCAGGTGATGAATTAGATGTAATCAATCATGATGATCATGGTGTGAATTTGGATTAAGGATAGGAAATTGGATAAGATATGGACTTAGATTAGACTAGGGACTACACTTAGGATAAGGTTGTGTAAGACATGAGACAAGATAACTAGGATGTTGAGACAAGGCAAGATGATAAGACTATTAAGACATAAGGTAGGATGAAAATGAGATGGACAATTTAGGATATAGGATAAGACAACATGGATAATCAAGACATAAGAAGAGATAACTTGATGTTTTTTTGGATTTTGTGGATTTTATAATTTTTAGGGTTTTTGAAATATGTATGTACACTACACAAATGGGGTTACTAGAAAAGGGAATACCAGGCCTAAAAACTAAGATAAATACAGATGGAATAATGGATAGGACAAAAAAAGGATAAGGGTGAAGCTGAAAAAGGGATAGAGACCAAGGAAGAATGGACTAGAGATCTCTAATGACCACATCATGAAGGAACCAGATATCTAGTTGCCTAAGTGTCCATTAGAGGATATGCCAAGATGATTCCAAACCATTTCTCAAAACATCTTCCAAGTCCTTTATGAAGTTCAAGACTAGAAGAAAGGATTGACATAATAGGATGCAAGATATGATGGTAGATTAAATGAATATGACATATATGGGATTTAAAAGGGATGGATTTTTACCCTAAGTGTTTTGGTATAATTTGGACAATCGATTATTTTACCATGACACCAAAAATTGGTTTTCATCATGGTACTTGCTCAAGGCACTAGAAGACTAGTTTTTATCAGTGGATGAATGATTTTTTTTACTATTATTTTTAGTATCTCATTTTATTAGAGGTGGGTGAGATACAAGAAGCAAATGATTTCTTAATATTTCATTTGACACTCATTCTAAAGATATGTGATACTAAGATCATGTTATCAATGTTAAATTCACTAATGTCCTTATGACCTTCATTGATTCTTGATTTAGCATCCACTGAACATCTCAAATGGGTGTCTTTATAACCCCTATGAGAGATAATGTTGCCTAAGGACTTGAGGTATGGTATGGATGGGATTATTCCTTAATTTTTAGTTGGAGTATAGGATATGAATGATTGATATGGTTATGATGGAAAATGTGACTGGAAGGGGAGCATAAATGGGACTCAATAGTTACATACATCATTGGATATAGTGGAGTGGATATTTTTGTTTTATGTCATATTCTAAGTGAGGTTAAGGGATCTAATACTTTCTAAATTATTTTCTCTTTAATATAAATATTATTAAATTTTTTGGCTATATTGCTATTACTTTTGAAATATTTTTGACTTGTTGATATTTGACTTAGAATTTTATCACCCCTAGTGCCTAAATTTGGGCTTCACCAGATGATGATTATTTCAAATTTAATGATCCCCTAGCACCTCAAGGATATTTTTAATAGGGGATGATTTTTTTTTGACTTGGTCAATTGAAAATCTCTTCTTGGCTTTGATTCATTACATTTAGATCATAGCTAACTTGATTATTTTGATTGATTAATAGATTATTGACTTACATCCTTGTAGATTCAACACTCAATATTTCATGTTGATGGGAATCCAATGATGTATGTCCTTATTTATCCCATTTGGGGAGTGGGGTGGAGGGATAACTAATATGAGGTGGATGACTAGGAATATGTGGTGAAAGGGGTGAAGGGGATGATGGGAAACATAATACTCATAAACTACTAAGAGACCCAACATTAACATCAGATGAAGTGTCCTCAATAATCTTAAAAGGATCACTAAGACTCTTTGTAGAAGTTTCATCTAAATCCAAGCCATATCTAGCTTCATCATCTTTAATTGATAAAGCATCTAGGAATTATGTTATAATTTCATCCTATTGAGATAGATATAGAGCCATGCCTTCTAATTGGTCAATATTTGAATTAGATACATCCTCAAATAGATAAGTATTGACATGAATTTCATTATATGAAATGTATGATGATTCTAATATGGATTCTAATTTATATGCTAATGTTGGATATGATCTTGACCTTTCTAATGCTAATTCTGAAAAGGAATGTTGATGAGGTGATCTCTCCAATACATTATTTTTTTGATAACATCTATATTATTGTTCATAAGTACCTTTTTCCCCTTGGTTTTATGAACTAATGATTTAGGATTAATGAATTTGTGAAAATTGGGGATTTTATGTGAATAGGGCATAGGGATTGTTTGATCATGGATGGTTATGGTATGGTGAGGATTGGGTTTATAACCTTGGTTGGGGAGGGAAGAATATTGATCATGCTAAAGAAGTGTGTCTTGGCATACCCTTTTTTTCAAACTCCTAGGTGTAGATGTATTGTATTTAACCTAAATTCTAATGTCTCCATTATCAATTAAGTATTGGATATAATCTCTAAAAGGGTGACATATATTAATAGAATGCCTAGGGAATTTATGGTATATATGAAATTTTTATGCTTGATACCATGAGGGTGCATGTTTGGACAAATATAGAGGTATTATTTTTAGGTAGACAATCATGTCTATAGCCTCCAATTTATATATTATGGTTTCTACTAATATTCGGAGAGGGGTATACCTTTTGTCTATAATGTTAGATGTGGAAGTGCTAGATTTAGGAGTGGAATAATGAAATGTTGATGTCATAATATTGGGGGATGGTGGTGTGCATGATTGTTTAGGAGATTAATGAGAATTAGATGGGTTTCACAAGGTAGGATTACCTTTGCTATTAGGATGGTGGATTTGTGATATACTATGACTAGTAAATAAAGGATTTGGTTGTGGATGGGTGTGAATTAGAGGTAAGGTTAGTTGAATGGGGTCAAAGCCTTTGAGAAGTTATGCACCCATCTCAAATAACTACAATAAGACTACAGCCTTGCTGGAAACAATAATATTTATTGAATAAGGCAATATCATTATTAGTATATTGACAAGGAAGGTCATGACCAAAATTAGGACTAGAGGATGGGGGATAAAAATTGGATGTGGATAAAGGTTGATAAGGTAATTTTTTGGTAGGTGACTATAGGCTTTAGGGTTCAAAATCATTAGTAATATGGGCACCCATCTCCAATAGCCATAAAAGGCACTCATCATTATTGTTAAAGATATAATTATGAAATAGGATGACCTCATCACTTATATGTTGAGGGATTTTATGATTATGGTTATGATGAATGGATAATGTGGCTGACTATGGTGGGATATAACATGGTCTAGATGTATATGGATATTTGGGAATGATATGGGATGTTACTTTATGCTTGATGGGATCAAGGTATGAAGGTGGGTGGGAACCCATTTATAGGGATTGTGAAAGGATCTCAATTTATTATAAAATAGGTATTTTTCTACAATTACTAGGTCCAAATCCATGTGGGAAGATGATAAATTGGTGATGGATGAAAGGTAGATAAAAGGGGGTTGATTTAAAATATAGTCCTTAGACAAAGTAAGTCTAAATTATTGAGATAGTATGATTGGTGATGGGTGAGGCTGAGATAAGTTAAATGGATTATGATGTTAGAATAGGATGAGCTTTCAAACTTGATAGTATGATAGGTGATAATGATCTATCGACAATGTCTAATTTTCAAGCTATAAAAGGATGGGGATTTGATTAATACCTATATTAAAACTATCAAGATGATGATTAAATGGGTGCTAGTTATAAATAAGCAAGACAAATATATTAGAGATAACTTAATTGAGGATGATTAGATGCTAGATTAAAATTGATAAAGTGATAGGTTGTTAACAAGAAATTGACCAAGTATGAGATTTGAAAAAGTGATGGATGATGGAATAAATTATGTACATAGTGATAGGATGATATGGATGGAAAATAAAAGGACTAGCTCAAGAATTAGACTGATTTGTTTAGGGTTGGATGGATATAATATTATGTGATGAAGGGTAAATGGGAATAAATAGAAGGATCAAGGATAATGGGATTGAAATCATGACAATTATATAAGGTTGGTAATGTAATGATGATTAAGGGTATGGTGAATATGGTTTGGACAAATGTGTGACATAAAAATATGACTAGATGTGTTGTAGGATAAAAAAACAAGACAAAGTAAGATGGGATTTGTCTAGATGAGGTAAGACTAGATAAGATGAAGGATAATGATAAGATAAAGATGTTGAAGATAGGGTGATAAATAAATAGGAATATGTCAAGGTAAAATTAGATTAGGATATGTTTGAGATGGGATGATAAGATATACATGATTATACAACATTAAGGATGTATAAAATATTGATAAGGATATACAAGATATGATGAAGGGTAAAGTAGATAAGGATGTACAAGATTTTTAAGAATGTACAAGATGGGGATAATGTTAGAATGTTTACGATAATAGAATTTAGACAAAGGTGTACAAGATGATGATATAAAATACCTACATAGCCATGTATAATTTTGGGTAAAATGTTGAATTGGCTCATAAACAACATTGGTTTAGCATCACACACACCAAATAAATCAAAGCATAAACCTAAGATTAGTAAATTAATGTAAAAGTGTAACTTAGTGACTAATATGAACAAGGATTTAACATAGAGGGGAGGTTAGTCTTGTGTTAGTCTCATAAAACAAATGAAATAAACACACTAAAATCCTAACACCTCTAGCCTAGACACTATGGATATCTTAGGTAACAAAATAAATGAAAGCATAACAAAAACATAAAAGAAACAACTATTTTACCTTGCTTAGATATCCAAATGGCTTGATCATCTTATGCATCAATATGTCTTTGACAATGAAGCTTACTTAGCTCCTTCTTTCCTTGGTACTTTAGTTTTGATGTTGCTTGTCTTAAGATTTGGGCATGGTAACACTACTTGCAAGGCTTTTAGGTATTATAACACTCCATCAAAGAGATTATTGAAGTTATTTGTGCATAATAACTTTTCACCAAAATATTTTATGAATTCAATAAGTACGGGCTTGTATTTATAGCCTTAATAATTAAATCTCACCTAAGGTGAGTTAAGGTGGAGTTTAAACATGGAATGGGTTCAAAATAACCCTAGGTGAGTTAAAAATAACTCTAGTTGAGTTAATAGTTGTCATGTAATTATGATTTATAATTAATAGGAATGTCTCTCAAATTAGATATTTTGGGATATTTTCAAAGAGATTGATAACTCATAAAGGTAATGATGAAAGGGTTTGATAATTTGATTTTTGAAATTTCTATTATTAGATATTCATTAATTTTAAATGGATAAATCAACTAGCATTTAATCTTGTTTAATTTATTAATTTATTCTAATTAGCCTTTTAGCTCTTTCAAGATTTGATTATGTAAGTACCCCACTTAATAGGTCCATAGGCCAAATTGATAGTGATGATGTTGCAAGGTGATTGGGATGAGTATTTGAGAGGTTATTATTACATATAATATAATACCCAAATTAGGGATATCTCAACATGATTTTGAGCATTGATGAATGATTCATAAATAAATTTGGGATGTTCCATGATTCCTAGGCTTAATTTTCAATGGTTGATAAGAATCAGTCTGAAATCAAGTCAAAATTTAGTTGTGGCTATTTTTGGATGTCTATAGTTTTCCCCTATTTGTGAAGGTGTTACAAGCTATAGGAATAGTAATGTATTATCAAAGAATGAAAAGGCCATATATGCCTAAGAATGCAACAGGTGATGGATGAGCTTTGGATGCCCCCTCAAGGGAGTGATCAACAAATAAATCAATTATCAATCCCTAAAAAGAAGGATAATGATGGGACCAAAAGGTAAAATGGGGTGGAAAATATTAATTTTCCCATAGGTGGTTATAATCAATGACATGGTGAACTACCTTGGTTGGGTAGATAAATAGAATGATTTACCCATAGGTGGTTATAATCATCAACATAGGTGGGATAAAATATAATGATTTGCCCAAAGGCAATTATAATCATTTACCAAAAAAGGATTAGGGTAATAAGAGAATGATTTATCCAAAGGTAGATATAATCATTAAAAAGGAAAATAATGATTTACCCACAGGAGGTTATAATCATTGGCATGATAAAAATAAGCCCTAGTTGGGCAGATAGAGATATTGGTTTACCCAAAAGTAATTATAATTATTTCACAATGAAAATGTGCCTTGATTGGGTATAAGAAAGATAATGATTTTCCCAAAGTTGGTTATAATCATTAACCTCAAAATAGATTGAAACACAATGATTTTCCCATAAGTGATTATAATCATTGGCTCTATGAGTGGGAATATACACAATGAGTTGGACAAAGGTAGTTAGAATCATTGGTAGATTTATGGGAATAATATGGAAAAGTGGAATAGGGGCTTACATATTGAATCTATAATCACATAGTAAGGGTAAGTTGGTACAGAGGGGAAAGATGAATTTGGGCAACCTACTAGTATAGAGATTCACATCCTAACTAGCAAGGATTAAAATCTAGTCATGAATTAATTAATCTAAATTTGAGAAATGATTGGGGTATATCAAGAATTATTCAAGTGCCAAGGAGAAGTATCACTACCTCATTGTATGTAAGATTTCCTAAGCTAATTTTTATTGTAACACGTGATGATAGGCATAATGATATAAAAAACCATGATAACTTAGCTAAAATATGCATAAGGACTAACACATGATCCAATAAACATTTGAAAATAATACACCAATGATAAAAACCATGATGACAATGTTGACATATGAATATGGCTGGACTTAAGTATAATGTGCAAGGAATTACCCAATGAACATAGTCATACTAAGTCAAGGCATAATAATGAAAGCAAACATATAGGAAAACAAATAAACAAATTAAAAAAAAACATCAATAAGTAAAAAACATAATAAAACATGAAGAAAAAAAATCAAACAAACACAAACAATTGTTATTCACAATGTTAGCATAAATAAAGAACAAACAAGATGATGAACATTTCCCCTAGGTTATAAGAGACAACAAAACAAACAAACAAAATGGGGTAATAGATGAAAAGGAAGGTGGTAACCAAGCTGACTCTAGATGCACTAGGCAAGTGGGCATTGCTTACATAGCTCCATGGATGCAATATCCAACATAAAATTTAGGCCAAATGTTATTCTCCCAGGATATGGGATAGAAGAAAAATGATGATCAAGAAAAAGCATGATTGTGTTATAGAGGAATATGGGAATGGTCTCACAATATAGCAAGAGCATGAGATGAATCTTGGTGGCCATTAATTTATCAAAGTTGAATGCATAATGTATAACATTAAAAATTATAAAAAGGTAAGATCATAAGGATTAGGGGCCAACAAAGATGGGGAAACTAAATGATATGTGGTTTATTATGAAATAGGTAAGGGTGCCAAAGGCAAAGAAGTGGTTGATTTGGTGATTTTTAAGATTTTATAGATCATTTTCAAATGTCTTTTGAATTTTTTGAGCATCTCAACCTAATTGAGAATGATGAGATACTAAATGGTCCAACTCACAAAATGATGAGAGTGTTCAAACTTGGAAATTGCTCATAAAATGGTGAGATCATGGCAAAGTGTGACTGAGCTAACTTTAATGTGAATTGAGTGTTGCCTACATAGTCCCAAAATGGGACCTAAAGTCATTATAGTTTTGATTTACAATGGATAAATCTAACCAGGTAGTAAAAAAATCTTTGAATTTTAGGCAAAGTACACAAATGGCATGGTATGACATAGGAATGACAAGGTGGGACTTCAAGGCATGATAAAGGTGTTGTTATTAATTTGCCCATAGGAATTTATAATTTATAAATAATGGCATAGGTCAATGATACTAATTTTCCCATAGGTGGTTACAATTAGTATCACAATGGTGGCATGATGATTTGCCCAAAGGTGGTTGCAATCAAGGACACCAAAAATTGAAATGAAACAAGAAATTAAGGATGCCACTACCAAACCATTGTCATACTGATCCAAAATATGGCCTTTATATAGAATACTAAATCAATTGCTAAAAATTGATCTAAATAATTTTGTGAAGGTGTCCAAAGAACCAATGAAATGGAACCAAGGTCAAAGGGGTTGGGTAGGGAGGGTAAAAATAACTTTGGTTGATAGGAAAGGTATGGTAAAATGGTATGGAGTATATGGTATAAATAAGGATGTTGATATTATGGTACAATGGAAATGTACCTCATAGACAATACTTTAGTTATTTTAAGAGAAGTAATGCTTTAAGTGTATAATGTTCATTGGCTCATCAAGTTCATCCCCATCTAGTGTAGTGAGCATGTATGCCCCAAAGCCATAATTTGAAACAATGATATAGGGGCCTATCTATTTGGGTTTGAACTTACCCTTATGTTTATTTTTAGTCATGGTATCATAATGGCTTAATTTAAGAATAAGATATCCAAGTTCAAACTCTTTATGTTTGACTCATTGATTATAGTGGCCACGAAGTCTATTCTAGTATGCTTTAAGGTTATTGACAGTGGCCATGAATTTCTCATCAAGTAACTCTAGCTCTTGTAGGGAATTTACTCAGTAGTCTTCATGATCTATAACATTCTTCAAAGAGATGTGCAAAGAAGGTAAATCGACCTTAATGGGAAGAATGGCCTTAGTGCCGTAAACTAGGGAATATGGAGTGGCTCTTTTTGGGGTATGATAATTAGTATGGTATGCTCAAAGGGCATAGAATATTTGGAGGTTCCAATCATGGATAGCATCATTGACAATATTTTTAAGGATGTTGACAATGTTTTTGTTGTATGCTTCTATTTGGCCATTACCTTGTGGGTAATATGTGGCTCAAAAATATTGAGTAATGTTGTACTTGACACATAGTGATTTGACATCCTTGTTTTTAAGCAATCCACCATTATCACATATAATATTAGATGGGATACCATAGAGGCAAATGATATGATTAAATATGAGTTTAGATATTTGTTTTCTAGTTATGTAAGTGAGGGGTCTAGCTTCAACCCACTTAATAAAATATTCAGTAGTGATAAGGATGTGTTTATGGCCTTTAGATGAGGTTGGGTTAATATTCTTAATGAGATCAAGGAACCATGTAATAAATGACCATGGTGTAAGCATTTGTTTTAGTGTTTTGGTCAAGGCATGAATTAGATTGGCATGCATTTAATATTTGTTACACCTTTTGATGTAAGCAACTGTATCTATATCCATAGTTGGCCAATAATACCTAGTACATAAGAGATTATTGGCTAGGATGTCCCCACTTGTGTGGTCTCCATATACTCCTTTGTGAATATATCATAACGTTAATGTTGATTCTATAGAGTTTAAATAATTAATCAGAGTTTTATCAAATCTATGGTGGTAAAGGGTTTGTCTAAGTAAGGTATATCATGAGGCTTGGTAGATAAAGGCCTTTTGTTGTTTGCATGATAGGTCTAGTGGCATAATGTGGTCATGAAGATAGGTAAAGAGGTACAAATAACATATAGAGCTAGGACCAATAATATCATAGATCATTGCAATAATTGAAGGTTCATGAGATAATACTAGAATAGTTTTAACAAAGAATTTGTATTCTTTAGCCTTGTTTATATGATGAATCAAAGATTGAATGGTGGCCATGGCATCTACTATTCTATTATTGAACCTTGGTTTGTGTTCAAATTATATGTTAGTCATTTAATAATTAATAATATCAATCACAGCCTTATATGGTACTATCTTGTCATATTTATTCTGAAAGTGGTTTATAACCTGATTGATGATTAACTGAGAATCACCATAAACCTTAAGATGATGAATATTTCATTATATTGCACATCTAAGACTTGAAATGAGTACTTCATATTTAACCATATTGTTAGTACAAGGAAAGATGATACAAAATTATTTAGGGATAAGATCCCCTTTTGGTGTAATAAATAATAGGCCTACCCCCAATCCATGGGATGTGAATGATCCATCAAAATATAGATTTCATTACTACTCCTTAAAAGGTGTTTCAATTATGGTCATAATAGAATCATCTAGGAATTGAAAAGTCATTAGTTTGGTATCTATAAGGGGAGCTTCAACAAGTTGATCTATAAGTACTTATCCCTTAACAACCTTATGGTTGATGTATTCTATCTCAAACTCACTTATAAGCATGATCTATTTGGCCATGTAGCCTTGTAAAGCTATCTTGGATAGGAGATACTTGAACAGATCTACTTTGGAAATAATTATGGTCTTCTTATTTAACTTGTAATGCCACAACTTCTGTGCTACAAATACCATATCTAAACAAGATTTTTCAATAGGCATATAATTGTGTTCATACATGGCTAGTGTATGACTTAGATATTACACAACATATTCTTTTCCATTATTATCATGTTATGCTAGAAGTGCCCCTAGGGCCTTGTTTATGGCTGATAAATATAGAAAGAATGGCTTTCTTAGCATAATTGGAAATAAAATAGGTGGATTGGAAAGATATTATTTTAGGTACTAGAGGTCTTTCTGGCATTCTCCATCCCAAAAAAATGTGACACCCTTATTAATTATGTAAATGGATGGCATTTATTGGCTAACTAAGATATGAATCATTTGATAGATTGAATCTTTCCCTTCAAGTTATGGATCTGCTTTAAATTAGAAGGTGTTGGCATCTCTTTAATCACTCATACCTTAGATGGATCTACTTCAATGCCTCAACATGACATAATGAATCCTATTAAGTTGCTTTTAGTAACATAAAAAACACACTTCTTAGGATTGAGTCTGACCTTATATTCAGATAGTCTTTCAAATATCTTTCTCAGTGTAGTTGTATGATCGGCCCTAGTATTTGAGTTACCTAATATGTCATCAATGTAGTCTTCAACAGTATCATGAAATATGATAGTCATGGCTCTTTGGTATGTGGGCCTAGTATTCTTGAGACAAAATGGCATAACTTGATAACAAAACATTCCCCATGGAGTGGTGAATGATGTGTTATGTTAATATTATAGCATAATCTAGATCTGGTTGTATCTTGAAAATCCATCCATTAGTGAAAGTATCTTATACCCCCTATGGAGTAAAAAATAATTTTAATGTTAGGTATAGGAAATTCAACCTTAAGGCAAGCCTTATTTATATCTCTAAAATTATTACAGATTCTAATTCTTTTTGGCTTCTTATTAACTGGCACAATATTTGAGATCCACTATGAGTAGTTGATTAGTTAAATACATATCACTTCTAAGATTTTTTCCAAATATTTCTTTACTAATATAGTAATGTAAGGATATATCTTGTGTGGATTATACTTCATAATTTTTTCATCAAGATGTACAATAAGGTGGTGCACAACCAAGGTGGTGTCCAAATATGGCATGTCTGAGTAGGACTAAGAAAAGATGTCAATAAATTCCCTTAAAAGGGTTATAAAGATGTAACATTCCTCCTCAGTGATGGATGTGCCTAATTTTATCCATTTTATGACATATAGAGTCCTGATGTTGACTATTTTAGTGTTTTCTACAAGGAGAATCAAGATATCTTCCAAGATAGTTGGCAATAATTTGAATTGGCTTGAAACGAAAAAGTCCTCTATTTAGACTGGCTCTTCAAATTATTCTAAACAAGATGAATCATAATATCCTAATGGTATGGATAGACACATTAAAAACACTATTGGAAACTCTTGGATGATTTAGTTGAAGGCATGTTATTCTTTAAAACTAAACTTAGAACCGTAGGCAAGTTCATCGTTGGTGATATCATGAGCTTCATTAGGGGAAAGGTGAAAACCCCCATATAATTGTGCCTAAAATATTTTTTCACTAGAATATTGGCCTTTTTCTTTAATATTACCCTAGTCCAAAAGTGCCTGAAATAGGTTTTCACTTCAAGACCTCAATGTTTTATTTATTTGTTTATGGCTAAGGGTGTTCACCCATTCTCCAAAATAGGTTACATGATCTAGTTTGATTGAGAACCCTTGTTTGTTGTCTCACAATGGAACATTATCTCTTAGGCCTAAAAAATCTCAAAAGGCCTTATCATTATCAAAATCCTCTATAGGAATTATGGATTTTTGTTGGTCCCAGGCTATAAGTTGAGGGTGATAAAGAGGAAGTAGATTATGTTAGTTAATTTAGGTAAGAGTTTAAATCTCATGAGTGTCAAATAGATCGGTATTGGAAAAGTATTCATAAATGCTATGATCAGACTCTGCTTCATTTTCAACATCATCATCAATATTCATTAGCATAGGAACATGAATAAGATATTTGGGATCACCCCCAAATGGTTTAAATCCAAGACCATATGTTCCTTTGTACCAAGTTATTGAGATTAGCTCAAGTATTCCCTATTAATTTGGTTTGAGGCCTCCTCCTTTATAGGCTTGATTCTCCATGATCCTATTAGGAATGGGGTATTTTAAATTTTTATAATAGTCAGCTAGTTTGTCATTGTGTAACTAAGTATCATCATGTGCAAGTGGGTCTTGTTATTAGCTAGTGGTTGGTGTGAAAATGATAAGAGCTAGACCATGGAATTTTCCTTTTTCATTTCATTATCATGCTATGCACAGTGGCTTGGCTTTTTTTCTTCCATAATAATTGGGGTTTTATGGAATTTTAGAAATGTGAAATGTGTCATGGGTCAAATACTGTCCTGGGCCATTAGCCAAGATGGTAAAATGATCAGACAATTCAAGAGGTGGTACATGGGAAGATGAATCAATGCTATCTAGGTCAATGTAATTGGCCTCTGGTAAATTAATAAGTATTTATTTCCCCTTGTCCTTTTTGGGAACCACATCTAAGCTAAAATATTTTTTATAACTTTTTTACTTGACCTTAAAATGTTTGTAATGTTTGTAAGGATATAAATCTCTATGGATAATGATGTCCATACCTAAGTGGGAGAACTTGAGACACTAGTGCAATGTAGAAAGGACTGCACAAATTTCATGTATCCAAGGTCTACCCAAAATTAAATTATAATATAGGTCTATGTCTAACACATGGCATAATGTATCATGGATCAAGAGCCTAATGATAACTGGTAAGTTGATGGTGCCTTCTAATTCTTAATCTTCATTATCGTAGGCCTTGATAGTGATTATTTTCATCTATAGATCGATTGTTATGTATCTAATATGCTTGATGATCTTTAAAGACACAATATTTAGGCTTGATTCATTATATATGAGGATATGTTTCACTTTATGCCATGTTATGAAAAATTTAATGTATAATATATTGTTATGGAGAGGGCCAAGAGATGACATATCACTTTGGTCGATAGATGTCCAACCAAATCTTGTAATTTGTCTAGGTTTATGTTGTTTACAACTTAGGATTGGTCAAGGAAATCTATTAGGATGTCCTTTTGGATGGTAGATGTACGTAAAAAATCCAAAATGGATATTTATGTGGGTGTCTTCTATAATTATTCCATAATGTCAAATGTCTTTTCATTTATAGTAGCATATAGCGTGTTCTAAGATATAATGATGGGTTGGATGGGTTCAATGGTAGATGGTTATGTGTCAGGAATGGTAATCTTTGATCATCAAGCTATGATTGTACAATCAAGATTAGATATAAGACTAATATTACTAGAAAATGATGATGGAGGGGGACCATATAAGATAAGTCTTAATTGTTGATGCACTTGTATGTGGTCATGGAGTAATTATGAGTTATCATTATAAAGCCAAAAGTAGTAATGTTTACTTGTTGGTATGCCTTTATGTGGTCCTAAGTCAAGGAAGCATCATTAGCATAGGTTGGTTGATTATAATTATATAGTAATGGTCATGTTCAGTGAGCACTTGGTCTGAGGTTGATGATAATGGTGGAAACATGACCTCCCACAATATAGACTAAAACTTTGTTGTAGTCATGAGTAACTGCATGGTAAGTCTATTGGGTATTAGAATAATTCTAGCCTTGGTTTTGTCCATTCAATTGACATTATTGTGGTTGATAATGGAATTTATTTTTTTATCTAAGATTTTGATACTATTGCTACTATTGTTCTCACCTTTGTTGTTTTTTTTATTGGTTGTTATTTTTATGCTATGGAAAAGGGATTTTATAAATACCCATGTTTTAATTATATGTAGAATCTTTAATATCCAATATTATCTCCCCAATTTTAAACATATTTTAAATGAGGTGATTTATTTACATGAAATGATGTAAATTATGTCCATAAACCTAATGGTATTCACATAACTCATTTTATTTATACCAGTTTGGATAAGGAATACCCTTATGATAGTGCTTCAATATGGGCCAACTAATCAAATTAGCAATGGATAACTTCTAACACATGGATTTAATAGGTTATCCAAGGTTATCAAATACTTGATGAGTAGGCAGATTTCTCCTTAGAGGAGGGGTTTGTATAGGTAGACGTTGTGTTTATTGAGATAGTTTAGGCTATTGTAAAGGCTATGCTTATTGAATGGATTTTTGGTGAGAAGTAATTTACAGTTATGATGTTGGTTGAGTAGATGGTGTTTTCACCATTTGGACACGTTGTGACCCATTTAATCCATTTATAATAAAATTCTTGTTGTGGTTGAATTGCTTAGATTTTTCATAATTATTGGTCTGGGTTGGTACTAATGCTTGCACTTGGACTTGATTTTGGTTTTGGTCATTTCATTGGTTTTGGTCTAGATTTAGGTTTGACAAGGTGTTCTTGATAATCCCTTTGTTAATAAGGCAATTTTTCATTAGAAAACCTTTATTGATAATCTCTTTAAAATTATGCACATACTATAGCTCTAAATTGTAGAATATCTCACTATGAAATGTTTTGGTAAATGTAACAGTTAATTGTTTATCTAGTAAGCTATGAGTGAAAGGGATAAAAAAAATTCTCCATTGCTATAGATATATTTCAAAACTTTCACTGGATTTCTTCTTGGCTTAAGTCAAATCCACCAACAAAATATCATGTTTTATATTGTAGGAGAAATGCTACAAAACTTTGTCTGAAAGGTCATCAAAATTAGATAATAAGTTCTTTGGCAATTCTAGAAACCATTCTAAGGCATATCCTATTAGACTCTTAAGAAATGAAATTAGGAGGTATATGTCACTATAAGCCACTAGATGGAAATAAATAAATAATTTTATTAAGTGGGCCTTTGGGTCTCCATTACCCTTGTATTTGTCAAATTTTGGTGGTTCATACCTTGGATAAAATGATATTTACAGATACTCCATGTTGAATGGGTAGGAACACACATCATCCAACTTAAACTTCTTGATAGTAATTGCATCCTTTATTTATAGCATTTATTATGCCAAGAAATTAGATGGAAGATTAGCTTGAGCTACAGGTTGGGTGATCAAATATGGATTACATTGATAGGGGTATATTAGAGGCATGGTTTGTTATGGAATGTTAGTTTGGTTGGGGAACTAACCAAGAATATTCATCCATGGGTTGGAATGTGTTTATTGAAATTACATACATTTTGACATGATATTATATTTTGGATTTGGTATATAATTTGGTTTTGAGGTAATCATGGCTGCAATTGAAAGATATGGCTTGAGGTGAACTATTGTGCCTATTTTGGTTGAGTAGGGACTTGATATTGGCTAGTCAAACCTAGTTTAACAAGGGGAACTTATTGTGAAATAAGGCCCTATCCTTGAATTTTTGTCATGTTTTAAACAAAAGGTAATTGTTGACTAATTATTACTTTTTGAATAGTATTACCTCGTGGTTGTGTGAACACTTATTGTGAAGTAGACATTTGTTGGATATTCAACATTTATGGTTGAACAATATACATATGTTGTTGATTAGATAAAGATTTCAAAGGCATATTGGTTCGTGATTATTGAGGTGTATTCATCACTACCTAATGAGGTGGAACATTAGTTTCCCCTTGTTGAGGTGGTGGCATGTTTTTCCTCTGCTACATTGGTATACTAGATTGTGCATGTTTTTTGTGTAATGTTAGTGATCACCTATTGAGGTGGATAACATTTTTCACATTTTTAGGTAAGGCACTAGTTTATGTTTGACTACTTAAGCCTTATGGTTATGTTCTTGATAAAGTTGTTGGTTTAGGATTAGAGGTATCTTTTTATGGTTGGGGTATAGGAGTTTTTTCCCCTTCCTATTGTGAACCACTCATGGTATTAACTAAAGGAATTTATTATGGACTAATTGTTTGTGTAGTTAAACTAGTTTAGCCTAGATTGGATGACATTTACATGTTATCCATTATGTTTGGAACATTCATATATGTAGAAGAAGTGGACACTTTTCAATAGTTAGGGCATTTAACATGTCCCCAATTGACATGATTTATGTGAATGGGTCTATACCCAAATTATCTTAGCCTTCCAATTCAATTAATACCCTTATTGAAGAAGCTAACTCAATGAGTGGAGCATTGGACATGGCCATATTATTAAATTTATGAGCTAAGTTCAAATAGATTTGGTATGCTATCTACATTTGTAAGAAGTGGTCCTCCATGAGGCCCTTTCTTGTGACAAGCATACATGGGTCTTGATATGTCATTAGTACAAGCACTTGAGGATTGATAGAAGAAGCATGTTCGATGGTTTGGTAATAAGGCATTCTAACTAAACATAACAAATTTTCTTGGGGGAAGTCTAATGTAAACATGTCCCCTACCTTTTTGGCTTTGATTAAAACTTCATCTTTGTTTGAAATCAAGTGATGATTAAATAAATATGGATCATATGTTGATGTCATCATAATGTAAGATAGTTATTTTTGAACTTGTTATATAACTGATGGTATGCTAGTAAGGTATTGAGTTGTTTGTTTTTGGTCCTACTCCAAGTATGGAGGTGTGTTGACCAAATAGTGGGCTAGAGAATCTTATCTTTGTTCCCAGATTGAGTAGTGTAAGGAGCATAATTATTCATCTCACAAATTACATAATCACCATAAGGGTCTTGAACAAAGTCCTCATGTGTGACCATATTATCATATCCTAGATTGTACATGGATCTGTTATGGGTATAGTGAGATGAATTTAAATCAATAATAAATGTTTCATAAAAAAGGCCTAGAGTTATAAAAAATATTAAAAATAATTTCCAAAGGATAAATGGTTCAAACATGGTCTAACTTGGTTAAAATCATGGAGTTGTATCTCCAAAAGGTCTATGCTAAAACTTGGTCTAAATTAGTCTAACATCAAATGTCTTACATTAAAAGGTAAAGTGGATGAAATAAAACCTAAATTCAAAACTTATGTATAACATTTTTCAAACAAGTCTAATCTAAAGAAAATAAAAGTTTCTAGGTCTTTCTAAGAAGGAACAAAAGCTAGGGTCAAAACAGGTATTTCTAGATCTTTTAGAAAAGGCACAAAATTTAGACTTTAAACAAAATATGGTAAGATATTTAATCTAAAAAAATTGAAACACTTTGGAATAAAATAGGAATTTGTATTTAAACATGAACATGGTCATTTGGCAAAACACATGAAATAATAGGCATATAGAAGATAGACCACTTCCCCCAAATCTAGGTACAAAAATAGTTTTTTAATTGAATAAAAAATTAACCTAAATTACACAACCCAAAATTGAAAGATCAATGTCAAGGCCAAATTTACATAAGGCATAGGAAAAATTTAATCAATGCTTGGATTTTAACTATTCAAGGCTAATTTTGAACTCAACTTAAAAAATTAGGCTTCTTTAAATAAATAACAACCTAGAAAAAAATTAATGACATAACTATACTAGGCATAGATCCAAAAGGCACATGTGGTTTTGAAAACTTGAACTTTTGGACATAAGGAAATAAGTATTTGAAACAATTTTAGTAGTGTAACAACATTATCATGATCTAAATATGTGACAAATGTTTTGTTTCAATACTCAAAGGCACATTACTTAGACTGAATTGGGTAGCATAATGACACCCTTTTTCAATAAAGCGGCCCACACAAACAAGTTTGTAAAAATACTAAGGCAAAGGTCTGATGTCAAATAAACATCATAATTCCTCTCTAAATAAAGGATTGATGTTTAAAAAACTCATTTTTGACATGGTAATATAATTAAAATATATAGTTTGACTCAATATCATGCAAGAAAAGGATAGAATAACATAAACATCTAAGTCTAATGTCTTAAATCCTCAAATTGACAAGTTTGCATAATACTATCAAATTCCATTAATATACTCACTCTTGAGAGGATTTTAATTATTAATAAAAAAAAGTAAAATCACATTAAAAGTAGAATTTTTAGCCCCCCTCTTCTCTCAAGAGTTTGTACTATGACATGGAACTTTGGGCTTCTTTCCCTACATCAACAGTATGTCTGTGACAAGTGGGATTGTTCTAAACTATCAATTTTTTCTTGTTTATAGATGGTTCCAAGTGTGTTTAACACTAGAGGTGTAATCATATCATTTTTATCCACATCAATCAAATTTTTGTGAAATGGTATTGTCCTTTTCAAAACCACTACATATGCTTCTTTCTCAATGTAGTGTGATGTCTGATTTGATCCTTTTTTTTGAGCTAAGTACCACTAATTGAGCTTGTTTTAACTACTGAAAATAAGCATCCCAGTGGGTCACCCTTAATTTATATACCTTACCATGGATTGGGGTTGAAACAATGTTAATAGATGAATTTATGGTTTAACTCTTCCCTAAAGAAACCATGAGGAGGCAATGAACTCCCACTCACAAGATAAAATACATGAAAATAAAGACAAATGAAAAGACTTTATGGTCATATTCAGGTCCCCTAAACCATACAAATGTAGGGAGGGACTTAGCAACTTTATTTTCATGTTTTCTGGACCAAAGAAACAAAGGCAAAGAGTGAGCATTTTTGGTCTCCCAAGTTCCCTAAAGGGGACGAGGGGAGATCATGCATGCATCACTTAGTTTTGTAAAACAAATAACTTTCAATAAACAAGCATAAAATAAACAACTCTTAGGAGTGTGTAACTAAATGTGATAGTTCATTTTATTGCACTAAAAATGAAATGGTTGTGAAATTTTGGGTCCCATGGCATTTGTTCATTGAAAGCTTTGAAAAATAAAAAACAACCTAAGAAAAAAGAGTATTAAAACACCAATTTGAAATGTGAAAATTTCAAGTTAGAAGTGTTTTTAATGTATCTTTTCAGCCTTTAGTTCTTGAAAAACATGTTAGGGAGTTCTTGTGCTTAGAATCACATCTTGAGTGAACCAATGGATTGTCAAATATTGATCTTGGGTTTCTAGTTTTTTATATAGAGTGAAAAACTACATAAACACAGAGAAATACCATAACTCTCTCTACAAAACTACAAATTCCAACACAATAACTCAACTTGCATGGAAATAGAGTACATAAATTAATGTTTCTACTCTAATGATAGAATCATAGAAATAAAGTCAATATCACTACTCTGAGAGTTATGATATTGCAACTTAACCTAAAATAGTTAGTCTAACTACTACCAATTTAATACAATATCACTAAATTTTTTACAAAACTATAAAACTTTTGTAAATATCACAAATATTGAACTATCAACATTTCAATATTGCTACTCTTAAGTCAATATAGTGACTTTTAGAGTAGAGATATTATGATATCACAAGTTTTTCTATAAGCATAATCAATTAGTAAAAACTTTAATAGTTAGACACAAAAACATAATAATTATGACAACACCATGACTATGTGAGTAGCAATATTTTGGTAATATCATGATTCTAAAGAGAGAAATCATGACTGCACAAAGCAACTTCATAACTTCCATAAAAATGTCTTTTAGCCTTCAATTTTCACTTATTTTGATTAGAAAGCTTAATTTTTTATATGAAAATCATTAAGAGAGTGATCTAAAAGGCCTTAGGAGCAACTTCATGGGGTGCATATCCCACTGAATGTGCCAACATGTGAACAAGGATTCAACATAAAAGGGAGCTTAGTATTGTGTTAGTATCATAAAATAGATGAAATAAACACACTAAAATCTTAACACCTCTAGCTTAAATACTAGGGAGAGATTAGGTAATAAAACTAAATGAAATCACAATAAAAACATAAATAGAACAAATTTTTTACCTTCCTTAGAGCTCCAAATGGTTTTTTGAATGTCTTGTTCATCTTATGCATCAATAAGTCTTTGATAATGAAGCTTGCTTGGCTTCTTTTCTCCTTGACACTTTGGCTATAATGTTACTTGGATTAAGATTTGGGAATGGTAGCACTATTTACAAGGAATTTAAGCATTATAACACTACATCAAATATATTTTTGAATATATTTATGCACAATAACTTTACACCAAAATATCTTATGAATTCAATAGGAAAGGCTTTGTATATATAGCCTTACAAATTAACTCTCACCCAAGTTGAGTTAAGGTTAAGTTTAAACATGGAATGGGTTTAAACTAACCCTAAGTGAGTTAAAAATAAATCTAGTTGAGTTAATGGTTGTCATATAATTATGATTCAAAATTACTAGGCATGGATCTCAAATTAGATATTTTAGGATATTTTCAAAGAGCTTGAAAACTCATAAAGGCTTTGATATTTTAATTTTTGGAAATTCCATTTTTAAATGTTTATTAATTTCAAATGGATAATTAAACTATGAATTTAATATTATTTAATTTATTAATTGATTATAATTATCCTTTTACTCTTTCAATATTTAATTAAGTGTGTAAGTGTCCCACTTAATAGGTCCATAAGCCAAATTGATAGTTTTGATACCACAAGGTGATTAGGGATAAAAATGTGAGAGGTTATTATTATATATGATATAATACCCTAATTAGGGATGTCTCAAAATGATTTTGAGAATTGATGAATGATTTAAAAACAAATTTTGGATATTCAATGATTACTAGGCTTAATTTTCAATGGTTGGAAGGAATCAGTTTGAAATCTAGTTGAAAGCCAATTGTGGCCAGTTTTAGATGCCTACAATTGTAACCTCTAACAACTTCATGGGTGATGATATAGGTTGGTGAACCATTATATAATATAACAAATTAACCATGTTTGTACATAGTGATCACTTGACATTTAATACTAACTCTTAAATAATTCACTTGTTATGTTTGATGGTTCTATTCTAGGTTTGACAAGGTTTTCTAGGGGCATCCCTGATATACTCTAGGTCTATGCAGCCCAACTTTATAAATGGTGTTTTTTTAAGCTTGGATAATAAAAATAACTATTTACCTTCATATAAGACCTATATGGGGTCAACCTCTTATCTTAATGACAAATCTCCCTCTTATTTAGACTATGTGAGAATATGGAGTTTGGATTTGTGCATGGTAGTTAAATCCATTATCACAATCCCCCTAGGACTATGACAAGTGTGTGGGAATCACTTACACATCATGTTTCCCATAAAAAATAAAAATTAAAGGGTTTATTAGTGGTTTTTTATCCTCCGAGACTCATCATTAGGATGGAGGGAGGAAAGCATACACCACTATATCCCTCAAGTAACACTCAAGTAAGAAAAAATATTTATTAACCAATTGATTAAGTGTGGTATATATAAAATATATAAAAGATATTTTTCAAAAATGCCAAAATATTTGATAGGTGTCCTGCAAACAAAGTGATAAGTATTTTCAATTGGCAATCTTGAGGGGTAACCTACAATAAAAGACATTAAACAAAAATATGACCTAAAAAAAAGATGTTAGTAAGCCAAAAATGCCACTAGATTCACCCTTATAAAAAATAAAAGTTTAGTCCAATAAGCTTTAATAAAAACACTAAAAAATGCAATTTTGCACTATAAATTTTTTGGATGAGGGGCCATGATGTGAGGGTTTGGGGGAAATATCCCCTAATAGGGTCAAGGGACAGTTCCCCCAACATGCTCCCTATTATGGTACAAGGTAGGGTCGAGGTGTAGTGCCCCCAATGCTAGACATAATCAGGACTTGTGGAACCCTTGGAATGACTTAAAATTTACTAAAAATTATCCTACAAGTTTCACTCAAATAGGACAACTTTAAGTCAAAAAAATATGTAAAATCATTACTAAAGAAGGTAAAATTGCTTATACATAGTCAAAATTTCAAAATTGATTACAAAAAGGTAAAATTGTAGCTAATAGGTTAATACCACAACTATGAAATATATAGTTTTGTAAATAGTTGACTCAAAATTATCATGTGTTTATTTAAAATTTCATGTGGTTATTCAAAATTTCCTTTGGGAATCAAAGTTGTAGATGTCAAGAGATGATTTTGTGATTGATGGGAAAATAATAAACTTTAAAATAGATTACAAAATAATGTGTTTAGAATGTCTAAAAATGACTTTTTTTTTGTTTTAAAAAAGTTTATATTAGATACAAGTGGGTAAACGTATTATATAATTATCCTAAATCAAAATTAGATCTCTCTCTTCAAAACTGCTTGTGGCAATCAATATTGCTTCTATCGGGAGGGGATTTTCTAACTAAGTAGATATAAATTACTGGAAATGCTTAAGATAAATGATTTATAAAATATTTATATTATTTACAAAACTAAACACTAAACTAAATTATTAATAAAGGATAAGTTATTAAAAATTAACAACACTTAGTTTTCAACTATATTCAAAATCACCTCTGTCACCTCAAAAGTGCTTATAGAAATCAAAATTGCTTCTATCGAGAGGTAGTTTTGCACAACTTAAAATTTTTAATATATACATAATGTGTAGAGATATATTTGAGATTTTTTATGAGAATAAAACCTACTTATCTACATGAATCTAAATATCTATGATTAAATATGAGAAAACTATAATGACAACAATTATTATCTAACTACATGTCAAAACTACTTTTACAATTGTCAAAACCATAACTAAGATTCAAAACTACAATTGTCAAGAAGCGATTTTGCAAGAGGTCAAAAAACTAACAAAAATATTAGTATTTAGTAGTTATGTCCATTAAATTATTTTAAATTGCATCTGAGATCTACAAAATTACCTCTACGAAACCACAATTTATAATGCAATACCACACTCTATCTAGAAAATGAAAAAAATTAAGATTTTAGAGCCCAATATTATTCTAACCTATCCTAAAAGCTAGTTTGACACATCGTACACATTCAATTTTTAGTTATCCTAAATAGATTAATATATTTCCTTATTGGATTCAAAATTGAGGAGTGAAGGTTTTTATATAGGCAAGGGAAGGAGATTTTTGAATGATTTAAATACTCATTGGAAGCTTCTAGAAAAGAAGACTCTAGAGAAGAAGGAGGGAATTATAAAGAATTTATAAATCCTTAGAATTATCTAAAAATTGAGATATATATATAATGTGGAGGATGAGAGAAACTTATAGAGATTAGAAGCCTCTAGGTTCATGTTAGGACTAAATGAGGATTATAAGGGAATTAGGTGACAATTAGTGACTAGGCTTGTAGGAAAGCATAGGAGTAGGTAGGTAGGTGGGTTATGGGAATTTTAAATTCCCAAATAATGGATAAGTGGGGTTAAAATAATATTAGATTATAAATGACATATGATTATAAAAATTAAGTGATTTGTGCCATGAGGCAAGGTTAGTAGGTGACTATGGAATCAATGGGGAATCAGGCTAATGACTAGGAAGAGGTTAGTAAGAATAAATTAGACATATTTAAATAGGATTAGATGATATAAACAATTAATATATGAAATTAGTGTTTACTAATAATAATATTAGTGACAAGAAATTAGGCAATTGAATTTAGGTGCATATGGTAATCATCGATTGAGGTCTCAATAAAGATTTGGCAAAGAAGTAGGAGTAAAGGAAAAAGTAGGTGGGTGAGGGAAATTATGGATGTATGAGTTGAAAAAAACCTCAACAACATTTAATAGTGTATCCTTGATAGAGATACCATACTCATAAAATATGAGACTCCTTTTATCAAAGTAAAGATGGATAAGGTCCAAAATAGATATCCTAGTAAAGAGGAACTGTAACTCTTCTATGATAGAGTAAGGGCACTACCTAGCTTGGAAAGGGATATTACACCAAATTCAAACCTAACTCTAGGATTCCTTACCCATATGGGTGGGTTCATGAGACTCACTCCCTTAGTATCTCAAATGGGGTCAATCAATTGATCTGATCACGTGTTGACAAAGTACTCATAACTAGTAGGGGTTATGCCAATAACAATAATGACCTTTCTACTTTTAGGCTTAACCTCCCTTTTGGGTCAACTAAGGAATATTAACTAGAAGAGGTGTAAGGTAGATGATTAAATCAATGGGCCTTGGCCTTGGATTTCTTCTTCTTCTTTTTATTTTCATTATCATGGTTGGGAAGATGATTTATGAACACATCCATTGGGCTTAGAAAGTGGAGAGATATTCAAAGTAAATGATGTCTTAGAACTAGAATTTTGAGTGACACATTCCTTACTATAATTCCACTTCATCTTGTGAAATTTGTATAATTTGGTGGGAACATAATGATATGACACTTATTTCCTTACTATGCTCTTTTTAGGGGCCTTATTTTTAGTTTGCCTCTTACTCAAAGTGTTGACCTCATATCCATCCTTTTTTTCCTTATTCTCATATGGATAACCACTAACACTATCATCTAATGCATTATGGTTGTGATCATACATGGAGGATAAATTTTGATTTGGCATAAGCCTAATTCCTACACACACCTCAAAAACTTTGATCTTCAGACACTCATTAATAGCTTCATTGTAAGAGGTGGGATCATACTTGCGGACCTCAAGGTTAACCTCCTACCTCAATGTTCACATGAAAATATCATAAATTTTATCATCTATGAACCTCATCTTTCACATGTGTATGTTTAAACATCATCAACTCACGCTTAGCTTGGACCATGAAAGTGAGTGATTGGATGCCAAGGTTAAATGGTTTAGAGGTATAGAAATACTAGAGAAATCATCCACTAGGGATAGGAAAATAGACAAATAATATGGAGATATATTTTAGAACCATATAAAATCCTTAGCTCATAAGGTGAGAGTGAATATCATCAACATCATTCATTCATCATGTTCCTAATTCATACATGCCATCATTAAGGTCATGATATGCTATGTGGGAATAACATCATAGATACTATTAAACTATGGTAGTTTAGGGATCAGAGTGAGAAGGGGAATGGCATGCATCTAAGGTTCTAATGGGTTCCTATTAAGATTCTAATAGGAATAGTTGACGGCTAGGTATATATGAGCTCCCTATGGAGGCTCATGGAAATCATTATGTTTCCTACTCAGATAGAGGTCATCATGACCTTGGGAATATGGGAGGTGATTTCAAATAAAATCCTAAGGCAGGGGATTCATGTTATGGGTGTCTTCCAAAGTACATGGTGTAAAATTACCATTTGAAGAGAAGCTTTCCAATTAAAGATGATGAGGCAATGTGACATGACTAAGAGAGAGGTCACAGTAACCTAAATCCCCATGGTGTTAGCTGAATGTTACAAGACAAGGGTAGAGGCATCTAAGGGATATGTATTCTATATATGGTGGTCAAAATTAACATGATAATATAAGACCCTAAAATAAAAACTAGGAGGATGGGAAGGTTTGACATGATGAGGATACCAAACCATGTTTGAATGTCAACATCTCACAATGGGGATAGTAGGGGGTTCCTATTATATATTCTCCTACCATGAATGAGGTTAGAACTTAAATGGGAATTGGTTAAGGACCTCAAATGGGAATGGATTTTGGTATTATATTTAGAGACAACATTATTCCTACTCTTATGGGAAGAGTGTTGCTCTACATTTATGTGAATACATCTACAATAATCCTCGATGATCACATGTATCTTTTCATGTGTCAAACTCAAAATGGGCTCATATTCACCCTTTTTTAGTGAATGTATATATATATGAAGACACAGGGAGGAATACTCATATGGTTAAAGTTTATATTTCTAAAAATGGGAGTGAAAACATCGGTTATGCACTTGCCAATCTTGTTCCATGGGGAACATGAGAGTGTCATGATCACTAGGTTGTGCCATGGCTACTTCTTGGATATTAAAGTATATTTTCCTTTTCATTATTTTCTCTATTTTCTAAAGATTGAGATCAAGGTCTTTCCTCTAAATGTGGTAGGAATACTATACTAGAGGTTGGATGTCATCCACAGATGCAGTGTAATAACAATAACTAGGAAGGCAACAAAAGAGGTAAACTTTCAAAGAAATAAGAAGTATGAGGATACAAAACCAAATCAATATAAAACAACCTAAGAAAGATCTAAAACACAAATTAAATAAAATCCTTGTAGTTAACAATGGTAAATGAGATATGAAAGCTCTAAATAAGGTATAACTAGAATAAAACCTTATAAAATTCCCCATCGAGTATGTTAAAATATAGATCTAAGAATAAAAATGAGCCATTATAATTTAGCATAGGGGGAATAAACAAACACCTATTGGTAAGAATGAGAAAGGAAGCCACTAAAGGTCTATTGTAGCTATATCTAATTTGATGGCTTACTTTAGGCCAAAGATGGACTTACATAACCAAATTAGGGCTAGTGTGATCAACCTCACTAAAAATTAGGTATCTATAACTAGTCTAACCATATAAATGTAAGTAACTAAAGGAAAAAGATAATGCTATTTATAATGGAAATCTAAACTATCTAATAATCAAGAATTTTTAGAGAGAAATGATGATTCATAAACATAAAAACCTAAGAAATGAAAGATAATTTCATCAAGAAATACATTTTTAAAAGGGAATGTGAATGAATTTTAGAACCAATGATAAATGATTATATAAATATAGTTAAACCTAACATGTAATCTCTAACCCTAGCAATAATATTAACTAAGTTAAAATAATGATGTCACTTTACAAGTAAAGTGCCCTCAAATCATGCTTAATCAAAAATGCAATAAAACCACCAATTGAGATTCAAGTTTGATCTTGATTATATGAATATTAAGCTATAATGTATAGCTATATCTAATATAATTCTACCAATCCATGAGAGACAGTGAGGTACAAACAAGTAGGATATGTGAGGGCCAAATTAAGTGCACAAATCAAGTGTAAGGATAATTGATGCAACACATGAGCTAATATAGTAGTAGTAAGAACAATTTAGAATCAATTGATTCAATCTAGATTGAAAAACTAGTGAAACTATGAGTTTCCAAGGGTTAAAGTTTAAGAGAGTTGAATAACCATGGAGTGTGTAGCAGATGAGCTTAAGAGGGATGAATAAATATCAATAAGTCAAGAATATCAAGAATTTAATCTCAAGAGAGATGATGAGGCCAATAATAATCAAGGAAGGGGATTGAGAGGCATGTCTAGATCTGATATAGGGCTAAAAATGGGTGAACAAAGGAAAAAATGACCATTTCTAGCCATTTTTCAATGGACTAGGGTGAAAAGGGGTAGGTCTAGGCAAGTTGTATCCTAAGACACAAGCCAATAGGAAAATAGGTGGCCTAGCTTGTTATTTCTACTAATAAATATATGCCTAGGTCACCCAAGTTCCAATGTGTTCCGAATAAGTGCTAAAAGGGCCACACAGGGTACAAGAAGGCCTTTAAGGGCTAAGAGTAATTTGAGGATGTCAAACTCTCTCTAGAGAGTTGTTTTGGATAAAAATGGTCTCTTAGTGTCTAGGTAGTAAGCATTATGAGTATAAATAAAATCATAGGTAGGATTAGGGTGAGAGGAATCATGATTACACCCATCTCTTCTTTTAATTTCATCAAGTGAGTCACGTGAGAACTTAGTCATGCTCAACATTTTTAGATGCACTTTAGCTAACCACTTTATTGGTTCTCAACTCTTTAGTAATTACAAATTAATTTATGAGGTTTTTATCACACAATATTTACAACTCAAACATATTCATCAATTCTTTAAATTGATAAATTATCACTCTCAATTTGCCACATATTTAGTACTTCTCCACATGCCTCAACAATGGTACATGCACATCTCCATGAAAAAGATAAAGTGTATATACACACTCAAGTTTCACATTTCCTTTAATTTATTAATTAAATGCATCACTATAATAAAGGATGGGAAAATTTAGACACTAAATTTTAATAAATAAATTTTTTTAGTGCCTATCCTTGAGATATTTACCTTTCTTGGCCAATTCACCAATTTGATAACCTATAATCTCTATAAAACCCTTCAAAGTCTTGTAATTACTAGGACCATATTATATACTTCCCTATTTCATCTTTATTCATCTTTATTCATTAGATACTTTACTATATATCTTATTTCATAAGCTTATGTATTTTTAGAATAAGTGCACACTAGGTAGATAAGAGTACATTGTGCATCCATCTAATAGTGAAGACTTGTCTCTCACAATCTAATAGTTATCTTTTCAAAATGACACTCTTCCTATTGGCTTTCCCACACATATAAATAGGTTATTTATCAAAAATATTTGAAATATCTTGCTATAAAATCATATTAAGGGTCACACTTGAAAGGACCTACCACTCTCTTACAAGGTACTTATCTTTCTTATTTCAAAAGCATATATTATCTAAGTAAAGATTATTATTGTAATTATGTTACAATTTTATAGTTCTTTGCTAAGTATAACATTGGTTATTTCATCTTTAGGGCATCTTTTTTCAATAATTATAACAAAATTTACCATTTACATTCATATGATCTTTCATAAAGGGATAACTATGTAAGCTCGAGGCACTTTGGGATATGTAGGCAAAATTCAATCAATAAAGATTTTTTTAGGATAACTCAACCATTTCCACTTCCCCAATTTTTTCCACCTTTTACATTTGATACTTTTTTTGTGCTTGTCCATGATTAGGGTTCTAATTTTCCAAGTATTTCATGCATCAATTGAGGCTCTACATATAAACATGTCACATACATATGCAGGTGAACAAACCCATATTTTTAAATCTAATGCACAACCTAATAGGATAAAATCATAGTACATAAATATAAATTCATTGCATTCTTATCCACCTCTTATGGACATGTCCTATTAGATAGTGGATCACTATTTTCTAATACATATATGTTTTCATGTCTTTCTAGACAAGCACAACTTTCCAAAAGTTGATTCAATCTAAAGTAGATTAGTTACAAGGACAATTCTATATCCATAACCCTAATTTTGATTTCTAACAAATTTACAAATTTTATAAAATTTATGTATCTTTGTATGTTACGATATTATATCTTATACATCATCCTATATTTTATTTCAATGGTTTACATTTACATTTATAGTTAATTATAATTCAAAATTAATTTTATTGTTGTAGACACCTAAAACTGGCCACCAATAACCCCTAATTAGGCTTTTGACCAATTTCTACCCAAAATGCACAATTTGGCCTAAAAACACTAAAATGCATTAAACAATGTAAAATTGACATATTCAAGTACCAATTTTGGCTAGGGTATCCCTAAATGAGGTAATGCAATTTATGAGCCAACTAACTTTGATCAGATCATTTTGAGTCAAAATGCCAATTTTGTACCTAGGCACTTTGGATTACTCTTTCCTATCAAATATTTTGCACAAGATGTGTGCCTTTGTTGTTTATTGCTGGTAACATTATAAATGGGAATACGGTTCTAATGCATTTGACATATACTTCCAATTCCAATACAATCACATTTAGGACTAATAACAAGGCATTTTGATCAATTTGAGTAATTTATGCACAAAGTGCTTAATCATGCTTAAGAGATAATTAACCCAAATCAAGGCCTAATAAAAAATTCCATGGAAACTTGTTGAATAATTATTTTTGGAAATGAATATTAAATATTTGCATCATCAGGTGACCTCATTTCTTAGGAAGACATCCCTAGGCCATAAATGCCACAAATATCAGGATTCATGCCTCCCATGCCTCATCAATCCCTTCCATTATGTCCTCCATGCCTCTTAATTTCCCCTTATTCCAATTTCATGATGAGGATAATTAAAAAATTAATTCCAAAAATTAAATTAATCCTCAACCACACATCTCAATCTTGAGATGGATGGTTGAGGTTGATTCTAATCAAATCCAAAAATCTATAAATAGGAGGCCTCACAACATCATTTCTAAGTCTTGATTTTTTAAAGTTATAATGCACAAATGGTTCCAAAAGCTTCAAGAAACTAGTGTTACCATGCCAAATTTATTCCAAGCCAAGATAAGATACAAGCCAAAGGTGTCAAGGAGAGATGGAGGTAGCCAAGCTTCCATTTTCAAGGACTTCATGAGCACAAGCCAAGCAAGCCACTACTACAAAGGCATTTGGAGCATCCAAGGAAGGTGAAAGAATTATTGTGTTTGATTCCTTGCTTTTTAGTTGTGTTTATCATTTTCTTTCATTAATTAAGCTCAACCTAGTGCCTAGGCCTATATATTTTATGTTATTAGTGTGTTTATTTCATTTTTGAACTAACACCATACTAACCATCCTCTCTTGATTCAAATTCTTAGATCACAATTGTAAACATATGACACCTATTTATCAATCATAGATGCACTATGTCACATTGATAAAATATACCATATTATTTCCAAATTTTAAATCATTCACTAATATCTATTTGAATCATACTAAGCTAGGTCAAGATCAAAATTATCAATATCAAATCTAGATTTATAAGTGCATTCATATAGTGAAATAATAGAATTGCACAATCACATTAATGGGAAAAACTACATGTAGTTTGAATTCCATATTGGAGTATTAGATATATAGGTAAAAATTAATAATCAAGGGGGTGATTAAAGTTAACTCAACACAATTACACTTTCTCACATTTTGTAGGTTTTATCATTCATAAGTTGACAAGGTTTCAAGGAGAAGGAAGCTAATTTTTGGATTTATACACAAAATCAAGGGTTAAAGATCACAGATATAGAGACATATTAGGAAAGTGTATCACATTTAAATCAATAGAAAGCCAAAGCTACCTAATATATAAAATTCATATCCAGTCACTACCTATTTACACATAATATTTTAATTTTATCATTTACTACTAATTTATCTTATGAAAACCTATTAGGATTCAATCTCCCTAAGTGCACACCTTAAAGGCTGCATTTAGAAATGGGTGGATAGGCCTTTGGTGCTTTATGAGTGATGTTGTTATCTATTTCATGATCATATCTTCCCTATTCCTAGTTTAACTTCTTAAAATTTGCTTTTATATTTATTTATTTCCATTCTATCCTGCTTAGTTATGTTATTTCCTTCATTTCCTACTACATCGATCAGGAATATGCATCTATTCAACACATGTTTCCCTTCCCTATTGTATTAGTGTGGATAATGTAGTTCTGATTTGATATTCTTGGAATTTTTACTAATTTATCCTTGTTGATATAGTTGTGTGTCACTTGACTCTTCTAAACTAATTTGAGTTAGTTGATATAATTTAATTAGTCTTAGTTTGACTATTTCACACACACACACACACACACACACACACACACACACACACACACACACACACACACACACACACACACACACACACACACACACACACACACACACACACACACACAATAATATTTCATTCCATATCATATATACATATTATTTCACACTTATATGCTTTACCTATGCTTGCACTTCTACCTTAATTCCATTTAGAAGAACTATAGGTAGAATCTTGTCTTGAAGGAGAATTGTCATGTGTAAGTCTTGGAGATGTTTTTAGGAGGTCTTTAGTTGGCTTAGAGCCTATTTTAAATCCTTTGAGGTCTTTAAAACTAGAAAAATATCTTTAAAATCACCATTAGGTAAGGGGAAGTTGAGTCTTGATGGGTCATATCAAGGTAATTATTTCTAAGCTTATGATATGTCTTTTATTTCATTTAGTAAGTAGATGTTATGTGTTGCTTAGTAGATAAACATGTGTGTGTGTGTGTGTGTGTGTGTGTGTGTGTGTGTGTGTGTGTGTGTGTGTGTGTGTGTGTGTGTGTGTGTGTGTGTGTGTGTGTGTGTGTGTGTGTGTGTGTGTGTGTGTGTATGTGTGTGTGTCTAGAATATATTTACACTTATACTTAGTGTGTTTATAAGAGTGTTTGGACTTTCTATCTATTCATTTTAGGTATTTTAGGCCCCCATTTTCCTACCATGGATAGTTACCCATTTTAATTATTCTATCCCTTTCCCCTTAATTTACTCTATTTTACTTTCATAACTACTTAGAATTTACTTTAGGTGATTCCTTTGCTTTTATAATTATAGGTCTAGTCAAAGTAATTCTCTCATGCCATAGGATTGAAGGCTTTAGAACCTTTCCCTTTAATATTAGTGAGTAGGGACCCCTCTTTCTAGGTCTGCAGATCCATAATTGGTCATGACTTAAACATAATGTAATATGGGTTATTTTATTAACCTTATCCAAGTTCAGACCTTTAGAGATAATATAATTGTAGGCTAATCCCATCCCATTGCATACATTCTGATGAACTTGATATGAATCTTATCCCACCATTGGTTGGATCATTTTCACATTTTTTTTCATTTTCTTCTTAGCATTGTCTTTACTCTAGACTCACCATAATAATACATTTTGGTGAAACCTATGTGAAGTTTACCATTACCTTCACTCTTTTAGCAAACTACATCAACCTAGTTTGATACAATTTTATCTAGTCTTTCTTTTCTAACACACTACATCATCCAACTCTATATAGTTTCTTCCTATATCCTGATTATACTTGCCAACATGATATAGTCTAAATTACTCAATTTTTTGTGTATTGCATTGACCTAGCTAATATAGTCATTTTTTTCAATCGCTAACTATTGTTGCCTTTTCATCCAAACTATATTAGTCTAGCTAATACATTTTATTTTTCTAGACTTCATACCTAACTATTATGAACAAGGAATATGTACAGGGGAGGTTAGTCTTGTGTTAGTCCAATAAAATAAATCAAAATAACACAATAAAATCCTAACACCTATAGCCTAGACACTAGTGAGAGAATAGGTAACAAACATACAAATGAAATCACAACTAGAACATAAAATAAATCACTGTTTTACCTTCCTTGGATCTCCAAATGACTTGTTGAAGTCGCTTACTTGGTTTGTTCATCAAAAACAATTTATCAATGGAGCTTCATTTGCTTCCACCTTCCTTGGCACCTTGGCTTGGATGATTGGATTATGAATTTGGCATGGTAACACTACTTTAAATGTTTCTTTTCATCTACTTGAGCATTATAACATTACACCAAGATATCTTCAATATTAATAGGTATGGCCTTGTATTTATAGCCTCAAAATTTAACTCTCATCCAAGGTGTGTTAAGGTTGATTTTAAACATGGAATGAGTTCAAACTAACCCTAGGTGAGTTAAGGCTAACTCCAGTTGAGTTAAAAGGTGTCATATAATTATAATTTTCAATTATATGGCATGTCTCTCAAATTAGATATTTTGAGATATTTTGTAAGAGCTTGACAACTCATAAAGGCAATAATGAAAAGGCTTAATATTTTGATTTTTGAAATTTCCATTTTTAGATATTCATTAATTATAAATGGATAATTTAACTAATAATTTAAATGTGTTTAATTATATGATTCATTTTTATTAACATTTTTTCTCTTTTAATATTTGATCAAGTACCCCATTTAATGGGTCCATAGGCCAAACTACCAATTGTCAGGTTGCAAGGTGACTGAGGATGAATCTATGAGAGATTATTATTGTGTATAGGATAGTATCCCAAATAGGGATGCCTCAATATGATTCTAAGCATTGATGAAAATTACATAGATGAAATTAGGATGTTTAATGATTCTTATCCTTAATCTATAATGTTTGGTAGGGATCAGTCTGAAGTCTGGTTGAAAGTCAGTTGTGGTTACAATTGGGTGTCTATAGTTTTCCCTTATTTGGGAAGATGTTGAAAGCTATAGGTGTTTCAATGAATTTAATCTTATATTTTAGAAAGGAAAAAGAAGAAACTAAATATGGGTATGGTTGAAAAACCTATTTGATTATATGTGTTGAATCAAAATATTATGAACTCCTCTTTGGCTTGGGAGGATGACCTGCAAATAAGACAACACTAAATTAAATGGTTGGTTAGATAGATATTTGAGTGGATTACCTATAATTAGCTAGATCTTAGAAGCAAGATATTCCTTGGGTGTTGTCAATCCATGCATTTTAAACAATTAATTTTATAAATAGAATAGAAAGTACTTGCATCAATAATCAAAAGGTACTAAAATTGAACACAAAAGATGCTTGATAAATAAATAGACTAGAAATGACTAATATATAAATAAACAAGTCAATATTATTGTTAAATGGCTTAGGTCTATTTTAGAAAATTAGGTAGGGGTCTATGAATAGGCAAGGACATAAAAAAGTATATTTAGCTAAGGGTAGGTAGGTGTAAATAGCTTGCTATTATTTCTAGCCACACTAACTATCAATGATTGAGGTAATCATCAGTGGTTAAGGTGACCATCAGTGGTCAAGCTAACCATTGATGGTTGGGCAGACCTTCAGTGGTCAAGACAACCATCAATGGTTATTGTGTGCAGGTCTGGGTTGGTAAATGGTTAGATTGATAGGATCACAAAGTTGTATTCTAAGAGATGGGTTGGTGCTAGGCTGAGTGAGAAAGGAAAATAAAGTAAATGAATATGAGAAAACAAATACTTATCTTATAGAAGGTTATTTAGATGAGTGGTTGAAGTGGTTATCTTATTGGTGGAGTCTGACATGATTTCAGTAAAGTAATGGTACTTGACACTTTGACAGAGTGACAATAACAAGTTTACTCTCTAACATAATGGTTAGATCATTAGATTGTTGATGATGATTGACTTAAAAAAAAAAGGAAATCTTGATGAATAAGCTCTTTATAACCATTGTATATGATTTTCACCTCCCTATTCCTCTCTTCTTATAAGTAAGGTAAGAAATTTGTAACAAAATGTTAATTGGGTCTTATAATTATAACTCACGTATGCAATGACTCACACATAGATTTAGATGAGTTAGAGTTAGAAAATTAAGGTGGGTGGCTTGCATGTTAGTGGTTGAGGAGATACACCCTAACCATCGATGGTCAAGGTGATCGTCAGTGGTCATCCTAACTATTGACAGTCAATGGTAAAGGGAAAATAGGGTAAAATCTAGGCTAAGTTAGTTGGTCAATCCTGACTCAGGTTGGGCTCAGTTAGGGGTCAAGGGGGCATATTGGTCCCAAGGGGGTCTAAAGGTGGCCAAGGGGAATTTTGACATTTGAAATCATGGTGTGTGGATTTTTGGTGTCTACATTTTGTCCCTTTTTGTTGTGTAAATTTGAATCAACAAGATGCAAAACAAAAATAGATTACTAGTCATAGGTTTGGTTGCCCCAAATATGGAAGGAGATGTTCCCCCTCAAACTGAGAGTCGATGAGGTAAAATAAAATTAGGTGTGGG
>JARHVA010002493.1:1717500-2022500 GCA_037957365.1 Torreya grandis | reverse complement strand
AAGATGGCCTCCACTCCAAACATAAGAGAAAAAGGTGTAGCACCTATAGGGGTTCTAATGCTAGTATGATATGCCCATAAGGCAAAGGGGATGTACAAATGCCAATCCTAACCAGATGCATTGACCATTTTAACTAGAATGTTGTTAAGAGTTTTGTTAGATGCCTCATCCTATCCATTCGCTTGAGGGAGATAGGGCAAGGAGAATCTTAACATAACATTGAATGTGTCACATAAACCATAGACTTTCTTGTTCTTAAAATATTTAACATTATCAGTGATAATCTTGTGAGGAACACTAAAGAGGAAGATGATGTGATGGTTGATAAAGTTAATAATTTTCTCTACTTTAGTTGAGAATAGAGGAATAACCTCCACCCATTTGGTAAAATATTTGGTCATATTGATGATAAAATGGTGTCGCTACAAGGAATGTGGATTAATTTCACCAATAAGGTCTAGACCCCATTGTGAGAAGGGCCAAAAATTGGTAGAAACATGAAGAATATGGCTAGGTTCATGAACAAATTGGCATGTTGTTAGCATTTGACACATTTTTTCACATAATCAAAATAGTATTGGTTAAGGGTAGGCTAGTAATAGCCTAGGTGAAGAATGTGTTTAGCTACACCAAAGCCACTGAAGTGTCCCCCATATATACCATCATGAATTTTTTTGATAGCGTGAGAGGATTCATGACTACATAGGTAATAGAAGTGGAGACCATCGAAGCCATGTTTATAAATAATTCCTCCCATAATGATGTAGCATGAGGTACTCTAGATAAATGCTCTTTGAGCATTCATAGAGAGGTTAGAAGGAATGATGGTGAGGTTGAGGTAGTCAAAGGTATGTTGATACCAAAGGTTGGGTTGGGTCTCCTCCACATTAAAAATGGTGGGAGAATCTGGTTTGACATAGGAAGGCTGGGTAAGTATGTGGATAATGACAGATAGGTTAGAGTTAAAGAGTGTAGATGTGATCTGTAAACTTTAGAAAAATACACTTACATATATTTATTTTTATTAAAATTAATAATTTACAAAAATAATTAACTTATAACTTTCAAATTAATTCAAAATAATAATTTTTCAAAAGACATCAAGAAAATCAACACATGAAATTAATTACAGAGTTTGACACAATGGCCTACATCTCTAGGTCCTATATGAGGTATATCTATTAAAAATGCTTTAAAAAACTTACAAGACACTTTCAAAATGGAATTTCACCAACTAAAAAGTTTATCCTCGGGCAAAAATATCATAAGTCCCTTTTTAGGCTTTTCCTTGATTCTAGCTATAACTCCTTCTGTGAGCCTCTTAAGCCTCTTTGCTTAAGTTTTAACAATCATTGTTATGCATTCGATTTTGAAAACCAATGCCTTCAAATAACACCTTACCCACTTTATATAATGCTCAAGCTCATAGGTGTGATGGTAAAAGACTTATCCTTTTACCCAAAATACTACGGTTTGAATCCAATGGCATCACATTTGTTGTTATCATAACAAATATCCCACACTTGGGATGTTAAAAAAAATCAATATTTTAAAATCTTGAGTCTCCACCTTCATATCTACTAATAGGCATTCATTGGCTTAGGCACTTGGTTTGGTAGTTGGTGGATGTGTCATGACCCAAACTTGGGTGTTCACATGACTCAGTAGTCTATATTAGGCTTTACAGTTTAGAATATTGACTTGGCACTTATTCTATATGCATTGAGATCATCTAGCATCGATCTATGTTGGGATTTAGTTATGTTAGAATATTCTTTAACTTAACAGTTGAGCTCAGTGAGTTGACATCCATGCACTTTGACCCCTCCATGTTTATCATGATCTTCATGAAATTTAGGGATCTATTAGGGATTGTTGTGACTTAGACTTTATGGTGGCATGTTCCATCCATGGCATAAACCTATATTAATATTTCAATTCCATTAACTTCATGTTAGATAATTCTAGAGTATTAGCATTAACATATAATTCAATCTTTGATGTGATCTGTTGGCTTTGGATTGTGGTAGCTTAACTTGGCATTAATATGGAACCTTTAATTGGCATGGAACATTTGGTAAGTTGGTATGTCTCAAATTTCCACTTGGTATGGTGAGTATTTAAGTGGTGGAAAGTCATATGGTGGCTTGAGGACCCACCATGTAGGCCATTCCCAATTTGACACTTGTCAACATCCAACTGGATGCTCCATAACTCTATCAGTGATAGGGCCCCCCTATGAGATAAAAGTGGACTCCATCAGCTACAGCCCTTATAACCATCCTTTTACACCTATAAAAGACTAATTATGAAACTACATAATTTTTTACACCTCATGTTACATGCCACATGTCGCTACATCATTGGCCCATCTTGTGATTACTTTTACCATGTCATAATTTTGCTTGTTGAGTACAAAATTTGAAAAGCCATATTTTTTACCATGACCTTAGTTTTTTGTAAATGAGATATCATCATAAATCTCTTTTAATGATCTATGTAGTGTTACTATGTTTAAATTGTTCCATAATGGTCAATTTTTGTAGTTTGACAAGCTTTGACCTATTTTAATCAAAACTTTGACTGGTTTCACAAGGAGCATATGATATTCATTTTTTGTGTTCCAAATACCATTGGAAAGGTATCAATAATCCCTATAAAATGTTATAAGTTTTGGTCTAATTTGATACCTTTTCTAAATTTATCTCTAGATCAAGATGGGATCTAAGAGGTGAGGGAATCCATGGTATCAGTGAAGTTATTGGTAGATTATGGGGTGAACTAGATGTGGTAGTGTTCAAATGATGTTAAGAGCTCATCAACTAGTTTTTTTTACTATTGCAAAAAATCATTCTTACACTGGTAAGAAACATTTATTTTATTGACCACAAGTTTGGAGTCACCAAAAATGTTGATTTTTTTAATCCCAAGGCTAAGGTAGTATGTAGGCTTATGACTCAAGCTTCATACTCAACCATATTATTGGTACATTTAAAATCAATCTTGAAGGTAAAAAGAAGAGGCTCACTATCAAAGGGAATAAAGATGATACCATCTCCCCTACCATATTGACATTTTGATCCATCAAAGAACATGGTGACTTGATAGGTGAAATCCGCTTGAGAGAGGGACATGATGGACTCATTGGGGAAATCAAGAAGAGGAGGTTGATTATCTGCTAATGGTGCCTTAGATAATTTTTTAGAAATGAATTTCCCCTTAATTAACTTTTACTAAAAGAGCTCAAAGTCAAAATTTTCTAAAATCATGAACCACTTGGCCATACATTATTTTTGGTATGGCTTGGAGTTCATGTGCTTGAGTGGTTTGATATTGGTTATGACATAGTTTTTGTGGTTAAGAAGGTAATGGAAAAGTTTGGTGGCCATGAAGACTAAAGCTAAGCAAAGTTTCTTGGTATGGATATACCAAGTCTTGTATTCTATAAGTGTGCAGCTAATGTAGTAGATGGCTTGCTCTCTATGATGTTAATCCTAATGAGTAAGCGGAGTGGTTAGTGGCAAAGATATAAAGGTATAAAGGTTGGTCATCCTTGGGAGGGGTGAGGATAGGTGGAGAAAAAAGGTACATTTTGAGTGAATCAAAGGCTTTTTAACAATTTTTATTCCATTTAAAAGATACATCCTTCTTGAGAAAGTGGTGGAAGGGTTGGCATCGGTCTAAAAGCTAGGATATCAAGCAATGATTGGATTGAAGCTTTCTCTACAAACTATAGAGCTGATTAAGGTTGACATGAGGAAGCATGTCAAGGATGGATTTGATCTTAGCAAGATCAACTTTGATTCTACCAAGGGAGATAATAAAACCAAGAAGCTTTCCTAATAAGACCCAAAAAATACACTTCTTGGGGTTGAGGGGAACATGGTAGTGGATAAGCCACTCAAGATGATCTTGAGAATGACTAAATGATCCTTTCAGAGTTTGGATTTTTTGAGAATGTCATTCACATAGTCCTCTACAATCTTATGGATAAGGTCATGGAAGATATAGGTCATGACACATTAGTAGGTTACACCAGTATTATTTAATCCAAAATGCATGAGTCTATAGTAGAAGGATCTCCATGGGGTGGTAAAGGTGGTCTTGTGTTGATCTTTGAGGAAATTAGGATTTGATTATAACCTAAGAATCTATCCATGAGAGATAACATCTCATGGTTGGCTATAAAATCAACTAACTAGTTAATAGTTGATAAAGGAAAGTCACCTTTGGTACAAGCAAGGTTGAGGTCACAAAATTCCACACAAATATGTATTCCTCCTATGGATTTGGTGATAAGCATGAAATTTGAGACCCATTGGGGTAGTCAATGGGTTGAATGAAATTGATAAATAGAAGACATTTAATCTCTTATTTGATGAGAAGGGTTATGCAAGGGTGCATGCATCAATTTTTTTTCTTGATAGGCTTGGCATCACAGTGAGTGACTATGTTATGGGTAGAAATAGTGGGGTCAATTCTAAGCATATCACTATAAGACCAATTAAATGTTATCTATGGTCTTGGAGGATAGAGGGTAAATCTCAAATCTATTTGACATTTAGTGATTGGCCAATTTTGATAATGTGGGACTTATCTAGAGTTCCCAAGTTGATATCCATGGTGGATTCATTCAACATGATCAAAGTCTCAAAAATAAAGGATCTATGGATGGAAAAATCTAGGGCACCAAGGTAGGTGAGAATGAAATCATCATCTTGTAATAAAATAGTATTAATGCTAGGAGAGTCATCTCCTATCATCTTAGGATGGATCAAATGGATGGTTATGGTTGACCCCTCTTTTTGATAAGTTAGGGGTTCAAGTTTGATCATGTTGATAAAAAAATGTAGGTGGGATGATGTCATCATCTTAACATATAGGTGACAAAGAGGTTAGTGAGGAAGGGGTGTCTTCCTCAATAATGGTGGTGGTAGGTGGTTTGGTTTTCTATTTGGTATGTAGAATAAAACCAAGGCCATGTTTCTCATGAAGCTTTCTAATCTCAATGAAAACCAACTCATGTAGGCCATGCTCATACCACCCAAGACCAAATCCTTTCCAAGCACATCTATAGAGGTATGTTTTGGCAAAATTTAGCTTTTATAGATAGGAGAAATTAGAAGTGAATGGTCAAGGCAAAGAGGAGGCAATAGAAGTACCAATTGGTTTGGTAGTGTGAAAGTCTAAAGGGAATGATGGTTTCAACATTGGGGTCATACTCGAGTTGGTGGTTAAGTTTCCCATGCTCTTGGGGAGTAGGGAAAGTGTCAATGGCAAAGAGGCAATATTCCCTTAATGAAAGATGTTTAAATGTGGAGTCTAAAGGGTCTAAGGTGGGGATCTAATCAAAGGAGATAGATGAGCTAGTGGATATCTTATTGGTAGAGGAAGGTAGGGCTTCCTCTTTCATATTGGAGGTCTTGTCCTTGGTTAAGGAGGGTATGCTATATGGGGGTAAGAGGATGTTTTTAGTTTATTAGGTCATGTTACATGTTGAGAAAGGACTTGGGTTAGCTTGGATGGTGATGAATTGGCCTTCATTCTCAAATTTTATGCAACAATGAAGGATATAGGGGACGTAACCCATGGATTGGATCCAAGGTCATCCAAGAAAAAAATTATATTAGAATTCACCTTACACTACATAAAAGAGCTTAGGGAGTGTACAAGGTCATATATGGATATGAAGGACAACCATTCCGAAGGTAATGGTCATGGTGTCTTTAAAAGATTAGAAGATAACTGAGGTTTTGGACATGACATTATTTGGGAGGTTGAGTTGCTTATAGGCATGGGAGGAGATGATATTATTATTATATCCCCCATCAATCATGACATATTTTATGTAGGTTTAGTTGATATAAGCAGTAATAAAGAGAAGGGGATATAGGTCATCAAGATAGATAGAAGGTATTTCCAAATCCTTAAAGGTGACAAGGTTGTAAATTTGGAGAGCACCAATAAAGTATACCAAAGGTTGAGGGTCTTCAAGTTGGACCTCCATTGATTGGAATGCCTCTATCATTACTTGGTGATGATGAGGTGAAGTATTAATAAACTCATATAAGCTCATCTTCACCAGAGTCTAGTGAAGTTGTTTGAGTACCACTCTCATGATAGACTTAGAGGGGTTAGATTGGGAGGCACCTAAGATAGATACCTTAGGTTTGGGTGAACGTGAGGATATTTGGGTAGGGTTTGGTTTGGAGGTAGAAGATGAGTATGTCCATGAGATTGACACTTTGGCCTTCCCTTTATCCTTTTGTTTCACTCTTATGAGCATGTGAATGGTATGGATAGAAGGAGGAATTGGGGTAAGAGATTTATTTGGTTCCTCATCACTCTAAGGTGAGAGTGGAGTAATAGATAGGTTTTGGCTAGTGGTTGTCAACTATTAGGTTGCTAATGGGCCCATGGGAGGTTCATCTATCAGTGATCATCCTCATCATAGATCCAATGTATAGTGGTTTGGAGAGATTTATAGTTCTTTGTGTCGTGGCCTAGTGTCTTATGATAGGAACATACTTGGTAGTCATTATACAAGATGGGATTTGAACTAAGAGGGTAAAACATCCTAATAGGGGGCAAGGTAAAGCAAAAATCTTGAAATTACCTTTGAAAAATGGTATAGTAGGATTCAGCTAAAGGTGGAGAGGGTTTAGGGGTTTTGGTCTTAGTTGGTAAGGTGGAAGTCCTTTTGGGAGTTGGTTTGGTGATGAAAGGTTTGGGTAAGGTAGTGTTTTTGGTCAGTGGTTTTGATTTTGGTAAGGTATAGGTTGAGAAAGTGGAGGTAGGAGGTTTTAGGGTAGGTATTTTGGTCATTTCTAGTTTAGTGAAAATAGGTGTGTCAGAAAGCAAGTGTGTTGGTATAACCAACAACAGTGGTTGGGTCTTAGTTGGGACAAACATCTTTCTAATTAGAGTGGAGGGTTGAGGCCCCAAGATAGAGGGAAAGGTGGAGGGAGGTATTATTTTGGCTCTCTAGACTTTTGGTTGGTTTGGGTTTGTGTTTGGTTATTGGGTTTGGTAAGATAAGCTCTGCTTTCATAGATGGGTGATTAAGACTCTATGTAGGTAAGATTCCATGGTTCTTGGTTGGTTTAATTAATTTTGTTGGAGAAGGTGATTTGGTTGCTTGGGTTTTTAGGTGTCTTGGATGGTTTATCAATTATTGGGTTGGTATAGGTCTTTATTAATTTGGTTGGTAAGACAAGGGTTTGGATAATAGGAGTGGTAGGTTTGTATACTAAAGGTGTGGTTAGAGGTTATTACCTAGTAATATAAGGTAGCCCTAATTAATTTCAAAATGTGGATTTATCTATGTTAGGGTTGGAGATAAATTTTAATTTTTTCATTAACCTAGAGAATGGTTTGTAGGCTAGTTTTATTCACTAGATAGTGGACTTGAAAGTTAAACTCATGGGTTGAGATAGAGGGATGATAAACTCATCCTTTTCATCAATAAAATGATGTAAGGTTTGATTGGATGAATCCTTTTTAGGAGGTGTAAACATGGGGGATTCCTCTTTGGGAATGATCTTTGAAGGGGCTATAAGTTACTTAGTGGTTAAGTGAGAAGGTAAAGTGGGTGCTTGTTCCAGTATGTCAGTCAAAGGAGGGGTTGTTGGCTCCACTATCTCAAAAAGTGGAAGAGGAGAAAGGGATGCTTCCTTTGTTTGGGTCTCCAAAAGATAAGGTAACTTGACTGCCTTAATAAGTGGATAAAGTGAGGAGCAAATAGGTTGGGTGGTAGGTTCTTCAGCAATGAGCATGTGAAGAACCATGTTAATGATATGGGCATTATGAGAGCACTAAATCATGTTTTTCTCATTTTTAATAGGTGAATGATTAGGGAAGGGCTACCTAAATATTTTTAGGGCATGGTTTTGAGGTACATTAGGGTTATACAACATAAGCTCACCCTTATCAATGAGATATTGGACAACACTCTTAAAGGTGTTACACCTACTAACATCATGTCCTTTCAGTGGAAGATGCATAAATAATTCTCATTATACCAAGCAAGTGTGAGATGAGAAGAATCAAATTATTGAGATGGTTTGATATGGGAAGTTGTATGATTTTGGCCTTCAATAGCTTCTCCGAGATCAAAGCATAAGATTTTTTGAGTGGATTAAATTAATTTTAGGTGTTTTGGTTTTGGTTCTTCATGTTTTTCTTAGAGGAACTAGAGGAATTTGGTTTCTTGATAGATGATGGGGAGGTGGATTTAAGGAAAAATAAATTCACAATTATTTTGATTTTGGTATCGATGTTGGTTTGGCTACTTTGCTTAGAAGAGGAAGCCTCATTGGTTTTATAGGTAGATTTCTATTTTTTAGTTTTAGCTTTCCTTCATCAATGGATCTATTTTCTAATTTGCATTCCATGGTGAAAGATTCATCAAAAAATTTAAAGCTCTGAACATGAAATGTGGAAGATATGTGCTTGACACATGCCCAAACAAAGAGTTTGATTAACTTGATTTGGGGTAAGGAGAAGAAAAGTTGATTGATTAGGCTCCTCCAATGGGCCATAAAATTGGTAATATATTCATCATCAGACTAATGGATAGATTAGAGGTCAGTGATGGAAACCTTCTTGGAGATATTTTTTGATAATTGATTCAATAAATTTTGAGCCAATTGGGTGAAGGAGAAGATGGATTGCTTGGTTAAGGAACTATACCAATCTAATGTAGGTCTTAAAAATACATAAAAAAAAAGTGTAGAGAAGGTTGGAATCATCATAGGTAATCAGATAACATGAGTGTTTAAATTTCCTAAGGTACTATTGGGGATCCTCCTTACTATGAAAGTTAGAAAATTTGGGAAGCTCCCACTAAGGGGGATACAGTTGGATAGGGACAGATGGATGAATGGGTTCATTATAGATCTAATCATATGATAGGATATTATGATATTCAAAAATGGATGACTCTAAAGTATTCATCTTATCCATGAGCATCTTCATGAGTTTTACTTAGGTTTGTGCACTTGGTAGGTTGTAATGTGTATATTATTGTGGTGTTTAGGTGATAGATTGATAGCTAGTAGGAGGTTACCACATATTAGTATGTAGAGACTGGTGGTTGAGTGGAAGATATATAAGGGTAGGTAAATTAAAGTGGTTGGATAGTAGGTAGGGGTACATGCCCTTATGGGCAAGGGATGTAACCTAGGTTTGCTGTAATCGACACCTATTGAGTAGGAGAAATGGTTAGGTTGGTGACTAAAGGAAGGATAGTGACCTTTATACTAGCTGGGGGTAAGGTAGAAGATATAGGCACCAAAAGACTTTGAAGTGAGACATTGGTTGAAGGAAGATTTTAAATGCTAGTGGAATGTACTCCCATCATGAGTGGGGTATAGGTGGATAATTGTTGGGTTGATATTAAGGTGAAGGAGTTATTGGTAGGGGTGGAAGGTTAAGGGTGTTCATATGTTGGGAAAGTTGTTTTCCATAGTAGTATCAAAGGAATTTATGGTAGATGAGGAATCTTGGGTATCTAATGCTTGGGTGGTGACTATGTCAATATAAGTGTCTACCATGAAATGGGAAGGCATGCCATAAGGTGGATTTATAATTTGACCTAAATTATGGGTATGGTGAGGCATAATGTTAAGGTAATGTTGGAGGGCTACAAGATTTTTATCTAAGAATGTGGCAAAGTCTACATCTCCTTGGGAAAGCTCTTGAGGGAAAAGAGGACTTCCCAAAGGGTGAAGAGAGTTTATTGGTTCAAAGATTTAGTCCATAGGTGAGGAGGTATAATAATTCAATTGATTTGATGATGGGTTTTTCTCTACTAGATTCTTTCACAGCTAACTAGTTAGAACCATCCAAGGTAAGGGAGAGAATGCATAAACAATCTCACCACACAAATAGAGAGAAGACAATAAATGATCAAGAAAAGAAGTCACACTCTAAAAAATCATGTTAAGTCCTAAAGTTTATTTTAATCTCTCTTTTGGCTTATGCCTTAAGCTTTCAAGAAATGTGTGACTAAAATTTGGCTTGTAAAACATGTACTAAAAAGGAAGTCTATAGTTGGTTTTAGATTATTTAGGTGCTCAAAAGGAATCTGTATTGGGAATCAATACATGGCTTGGTATTGGGGCCTACCCCCTACCTTCACACATCGTAGTGATAAGGGTGTTGATTTCTTAGCCAATATATACCGATTTCTAGAGTTTATACTCAATAAAAAAGTTGAATTGGTTCTACCCTTGGTAATGACCTCTAAACAAGATTGTCAGGAAAGGGTAAGGTGACCGTTATGTGATGAAAGCCTAGTTGAGCCTTGTCTCAAGTTTGTTTGATTTTTAATTGATGAAAGTGGTTTGGTTTAGTGTGTAGACAAAAGTGATGCTAAGTTAGGATTACTTTGCTTTAAGTTAAACTATGTGATCTAGACTTGCAAGAAATCAATGTATACACTTAATTTTAATATTGAAAGAGTTTTAGTTTTGTTAATGAGAACATATAAAGAGAAAAGTATATAGATGCAAAGAAAATAAAATCAGACTCAAGGTCCCATCGAGTGTGTCAAAATGTTTCAATAAATTTCAACTTATATTTTGGAATGGGAAAAGAAGAAACTAAATATGGGTATGGTTGAAAAACCTATTTAATTGTGTGCAAATTAAAATAGAATATTTTGAAAACTCCTCTTTGTCTTGGTAATATGACCTAGAAATAATATAAAACTAAATCAAATGGTTGGTTAGATAGATAGTTGAGTGGATTGCGTAGTGCTAGCTAGATCTCAAAAGTAAGAGCTTTCTTGGGGGCTGTCAATCCATGCATTTTAAATAATTATGTTTATAAATAGAATAGAAAGTACTTGAATTAATAATCAAAAGGTATTTAAATTGAACCCAATATATGCTTCATAAATAAATAGACTATAAATGACTAATATAGTGATAAATAAGTCAATACTAGTGTTAAATGGTTTAGGTCTATTTTATAAACTCAAGTAGGGGTCTGTGAATAAGCAAGGACACAAAAACTCAAATTTAGTTGATGGTAGGTAGGTGGAAATAGTTTGTTGTTATTTTGTACCACAGTAACCATTAGTGGTTGAGGTGACTGTTAGTGGTTAAGGTGATCATCAGTGGTTAATTTTACCATCAATGGTTACTATGTGTAGGTTTGGGTTGGTAAATGATCAGATTAATGGGATCACAAAGTTGGATTCTGAGATATGGGTTGGTGTTGGGCTAAGCATGAAAAGCAAATAAAGTAAATGAGTATGATAAAACAAATTCTTATCTTGTTGAAGGCTGATCGAATGAGTGGTTGAGGTGGTTAGCCTATTGGTGGAGTCTATCATGATTTTAGTAGAGTAACAATACTTGACACTTTGGCAGAGTGGTGGTAGGAAGTTGACTCTCTAATGTGATGGCTAGATTACTAGATTATTGATGATTATTGACATGAAAAACAAAGGAATTTTATATGCATAAACTCTTGATAACTATTGCATATGATTTTCACCTCCCTATTCCTCTCTTCTTATAGGCAAGGCAAAAGAGTTCTAATAAGATGTTAACTAGGTATTTAAATTATAACTTGTACATGTAATGGCTTGCATACAAATTTAGATGAGTTATATTTATAAAATCAAGGTGTGTGGCTTGCATGTTGTTGGTTGAGGAGGTGCACCCTGACTATTGATGGTTAAGGTGATTTTTGATGGTCGTCTTGATCATCAATAGTTGAGGGTGAAGGGAAAAAGTGGGTAAAATCTAGGATAAGTCAGTTGGTCAATCCTGACTCAATTTGGGCTCAGTTAGAGGTCAAGGGGTTAGATTTGTCCCAAGGGGTTCCTAAGGTGGTCTAGGGGAATTTTGACATTTAGAATCATGGTGTGTAGATTTTTGATATCTACAATAGGCATAGTAACATCTTATCAAATAATTAAAAGGTCATATATGCTTAATGCCCCAATAAGTGATAAATAATCTTTGGATGCCCCCTCAAAGGAGAAATCAGTAAAAAGGGTTAGTGATCAGTCCCTCAAAAGAATGAAATTATGGGACCAAAAGGTAAAATGGGGGAAGGATGATTTATCTAAAGGAAGTTATAATCATTAATAGAATGAAAACATGCCTCGATTGGGTGAGTAAAAAAGATGATTTTCCTAAAGGCAGTTATAATCATCAACATAACAAGGTAAAAATATAATGATTTTCCCAAAGGAGGTTATAATCATCAACATAGAAAGGTAAAAATATAATTATTTTCCCAAAGGTGGTTATAATCTTTAGTAAAATTAAAATAATGCTTTACCCAAAGGTAGTTATAATCATTGGTAGAATGAAAACATTCCCTAGTTAGGCAAATAGAGATAGTGATTTTCCCAATGGTGGTTATAATCATTACCAAAAGGAAAGGGTAAAAAGATAATTATTTTCCCAAAGGAGGTTATAATCATTACCTACATGAAAACATGCCCTAGTTAGGTAGATAGGTAGAATGATTTATCCAAAGGTAGTTATAACCATTAGCATCTAGATAAATCAAAACATAATTATTTACCCAAAGGTAGTTATAATCAATGGAATGATAATTTGGATTTAGACAAAATGATTTTCCCAAAGGTGGTTATAATCATTGAAACTACAAGTGGGATAATATGGAAAACTAGAAAAGGGGGCTTATGTACTAAATTCGTACTCATGGAGTAAGAGAAAGCTAGTACAAAGAAGAAAGAGGAATTTGGGTAACTTACTAGTATGGATATTCACATCCTAACTAGTAAGGATTAAAATTATTTTTTTATTTAATTACTCTCTATTAAGAAAATGATTTGGATTAGACCAGTAATTTTTTAGGTGACAAAGGAGAAGTACCATGGCATCATTGATTATAAGATTTCATGAGCTAATTTTTAATAGTATGTGACAGTATGTATCATGATATAAAACACAATGATAACTTAGCCTATATATGCATAAATATTGACACATGATCTAATAAACAATTGAAAATAATGTACCAATGATAAAAATAATGATGACAATGTTGACATATGATTATGGATGGATTTAAGTATAATGCACAAGGAATTACCCAATAAATGCATATTTACTAAGTCAAGTCATAAAAATGAGAATAAAAAAATAGGAAAACTAATAAACAAACAAGAATACAAAACACCAATATATAGAAAGCAACAAAACACTAAGAAATAAAAATAAAGACACAACAAGATAAAATAAGGAGAACAAAAATAAAATAGACACAAATAATGGATAATCACAATGTTAGCACAAACAGAGAACAAAAAAGAATGTAAAAATTGCCCCTAGGTTATAAGAGACAATGAAACAAACAAACAAAATAAGGGAATATAAAAAAAGGAAGGGGTAGCCAAGATAACTCTAGATGCACTAGGCTAGTGGATGTTGCCTACATAGTTTCATGGATGGAAGGTCTAACATAAACTTTAATCCAAATGTAGTTCTCCCAAGAAATGGGATAGAATAAAATTGATGATAATAAAATATTATGAATTTTATAGAGTAATAATGGGAATGATCTCACAAAATGATGAGTGCATGAGAAATGGTTTCTTGAAAAATGGAAAAAGTGTAAAATTAAGCCTAGCAGTCATTAATGTATCAAAGTTAAATACATAATGTGCATAATAGAGATTCGTAAAATGGTGAAATCTTAAAATTTTTGGAAAATGTTTTTTGTATTTTTATAATCATCTCAACTTGATTTGATAATTATGAGATACTAAACGATCTAACTCACAAAATGGCAAGAGCATTTAAAATTGAAATTAATCACAAAATGATGAGAGCATGGTAAAGGGTGAATGAGTTGTCCTCAATGTAAATCAAGTGCTACCTAAGTAGTCTCATTAGGACCTTAAGTCACTATAATTCTTCCTTACAGTGGAGTAATTTGACTAGGTAGCAACAATTTTGTGAATTAGGCAAATGGCATAGGATGACAATAAGAATGATAAGTTAAATAGATAAGCAATGATAAAGGCATTGGTCTTAATTTTCCCATAGGTGGTTATAATTAGTAAACAATGAGATAGGTTAATGATACTAATTTTTCCAAAGCTGGTCATAATTATTAGCATGGAGTGGGATACTAATTTTCCCAAATTTGGTTATAATCAAGAGCACTTGAAATGAAACAAAACAAGAAATGAAGGATGCAACTACCAAACCACTATCATATTGGTCCAAGATACTGCCTCTATCTAGAATATTTAATTAACTACTAAAAATTGATCTAAATCTTGTCATTGAAGGTTCCTAAAGAACCAATGGAATGAAACCAAGGTTAAAGGGGTTGGGGGGAGGGTTAAAACAATGTTGGTCAATTGTGAAGGTATGGTAGAATGGTATAGGGTATGATACAAAGAAGAGGAAAATATTACATTATAATAGAAACATGCCTCATGGAAAATACATCATGTCTCTCAAAAAAATAACTCTTGAGGTGTATGATGTTCATCATCTCATCAATTTCATTTTTATCTGGTGTAGCGAGCCTATCTACTCTAGAACCATAATTTACAACAATGATATATGGACCTATCTAGTTAGATTTGAACTTGCCCTTTTTATTATTCTTGACTATGGTCTTGTTTTTCTTTTTTTGAGATCAATATCCCTAAGTTTGAACTCTTTGCAGTTGACCCACTAGCTATAGTGGTGACAGAGTCTATTATGGTATGCTTAAATGATGTTGACATCAGCCATGCATTTCTTATCAAGCAGCTCCAACTCTTATAGGTGAACTATTCTATAATCTTCATCATCTAGAACGTGTTTAAATGAGATATATAGAGAAGGTAAATTTAAATCAATGGGAAGAATGGCCTCAGTGCCATAAACTAGGTAATATGAAGTTTCTCATGTTAGAGTATGATAATTAGTGTGTTATGCCTAGAGGGAATAGAAGATTTGGAGGTGTCAATCATGGCCAACATCATTGACAATATTTTTAAATATATTGATAGTGGTTTTATTGGATGCCTCTACTTGGCCATTACCTTGTGGGTAATATGTAATAAAAAAATGGTGAGTGATATTGTACTTGACACAAAACATTTTGATATCCTTATTTTTAAATGATCTACCATTTTCAAATATACTTTTAGATGGGATACCAAAGCAAAAAATTATATGATTTAAGATGATCTTGTAAATCTATTTTATAATCATGTAAGTGAGGGGTATAGCTTCAACCCATTTAGTGAAATATTTGGTAGTGGTAAGGATATGTTTATGGTCATTAGATGAGGTTAGGTTAATTTTCCCAATGAGTTCAAGTCCCAATTTTATAAATGGCCATGTTGTAAGCATTGGTTTTAGTGTTGGCTGGGGCATGAATTAGATTAGCATACCTTTGACATTTGTCACACATTTTGACATAATTAGTTGCATCTGCTTCCATAGTTGGCCAATAGTAACCAACATGTAGAAAGTTTTTGGCTAAGATGACCCCACTTGTGTGGGTTTGACATACTCCTTCATGAACTTCTCATAATTCTAATGCTACTTTTATGAAATTTAAATAACCAAGTATATTTTCATAAAATTTGTGATGGTATAAGGTTGGGACAAGTCGAGTATAGTGTGATTCTTGGTGGGTAAAGGCCTTTTTTTGTGTGATAGGTTTGGTTGCATAATATGGTCATAAATATATTTAAAGAGACTTGAAAACCATATAGAGTTGGGACCAACAATATCATAGATCATTATAATAGATGAAGATTCATGAGCAAGTGATAGAATATTTTTAATGAGGAATTGATATTATTTTGTCTTATCAGTGTGGCAGATCAAAGATCCAATAGTGGCCATGAAATCCATTGTCCTGTTACTAGCCCTAGGTATGTGTTCAAACTATATGTTAGCAATTTTTTATTTGAGAGTGTTAATCATGGCCTTGTATGGCACCAACTTGTCATCTTTGTTCTTAAATTGGTTTGTAACCTGATTGAGATTAATTTAGAATCACCATAAATTATGAGATGCTAAATATTCCATTGTGTTGCTTGATGAAATCTTGTAATCAGTGCTTTATATTTAGCCATATTTTTAGTATAAAGAAATATGATACATAATGATTTAGGAATAATATCCCCATGTAGTATAATAAATAATAGGCTTGCCCTTAATCCATGGAATGTGAATGAGCCATCAAAATATAGCTTCTAGTGCTGCTCCTCAAGAGGTGTTTCAATTATGGTCATGATGGACTTATCTGGGAATTGAAAAATGAGGGGTTCAATATCTAAGAGTGGATCTTTAGTAAGTTGATCCACAATTAATTACCCCTTAATGGCCTTTTGGTTGATGTATTATATCTCTAATTTGCTCAGGATCATGATCCATTTATCCATGTAGCCTTGTAATTTTATATTGGATAGTAGATACTTGAGTGAATCTACTTTGGAAATAACTATGGTCTTGTTGTTAAGCATGTAACATCATAACTTATATGTTGTAAAGACCATAACTAAATATGATTTTTATATAAGTTTATGGTTTTGTTCATACATGACCAATGTACGAATTAGATAATACACAACCTGTTCTTTTCCATTGTCATCATGTTGAGATAAAAGTACCCCCAGGGCTTGGTATGTGGTAGATAGATATAGTATAAATGGTTTCCCCAACATTGATGATAATAGAATAGGTGGATTGGAAAGATATTCCTTTAGGTGCTGAAAGGATTTCTAGGATTCTTCATCCCAATGAAACATGACACCCTTCTTTAGTAAGTGTGTAAATACATGGAATTTATTAGCTCATTAAGAGATGAATTACCTAATAGATTGAATCTTGCCTTGTAAATTGTAGAGCTACTTCAAATTAAAAGGTGGTGGCATCTTAGTAATGTATTGTACTTTGGCAAGATTAAATTCAATACCTCTATGAGAGATAATGAAGCCCTATAATTTTCTTGAAGTAAAACCAAAGATGGTGTATACACCCTAAATTGGTTAAGAAACCACACATATCATGTCTTTCACAGCCCTTTCATAGGATACTCCAATTGGAGAATATGAGCCATGTTCACATAAATTATGTCTTTCACTTTACTCATCCTAGTCTCATTTTATGCTCTAGACACCTTTTTATTATTCCCAGTCATCCCAAAATTTTCAAATGCTCATTCCACCTCATCTAGGTCAAATTTACTATGTTAATTCCATCTGCCCAGGTCCCAAGCCTATAAAATAGGATCATTAGGATTGGACCACAATACTGGACCCTAGCATATCCATTTCCAACACTCATATCCAAAGGCATTTTTAGCTCCAGTGATCAGTTTTCCTCACATAATGAGTCCTAATCCCTTCTTAGCTTCATCCTTAAGTATTTATAATGTCATCCAAACATGAATAAATCTCCCAATTTTAATATTAAGAGTGTTCTATATAAATGATTTTACAAGGCATTTTATATCTAACACTTACTATTTTGGCATATTAAATTATTAAAATTAGTCAATAGTATAGCTCAGCATTCTACATCACACATATATTTGTACGCTTAATCAAACAAGGGCCTAGGTAAAAGTTCATTCTTATATCTACTATGTGCATTAATTATGCATGTTACCTAAGGGATAACTACATTTGATCTGAGACCCTAGCTTTAGGATTAATGTAGGCAGTGATCAAGACAATAGGGGTTCTAAATCGTGTGATCATACTTTCCTTAACCTAGTTTTTCCCATTATGCTTTTGATGTATTTTTTGTTTTGTGTGTGTAGATAAACCTAGGGTTTGGATATTTAAATATACCTATAATGAGCTCTCTCAACATTTAGCCTCCAAAATTTCATACATAGGCTCACACAGAGATAACAGATAAAACCCAAAAAACTCAGGTCTCTAGGACAATAGTAGTAGAAAAGGACTATAACACTAGACCCTATGGAGTCCTATTTTGGAACTCCTATCCTTTCACAAAATTAAATTCATATATATGTTCTTGACATCTTCCCAATCCTAAACAACAGATTTTAACCCCTGAATCATTCATTTCAACCTATTTTTTTAGATAAGTTTATTTCTTTCTATATGAAATTAATTTGATTAAATTGGTAAGAACATGTATTTTACTATGTTTAATTGGTTTTTTTCCCTTAATCTAGACCCTTTATTATTTATAACTAGACCCTAGTTTCCCAAAAAAAAAAAAAAAACATTTGGTGAACTTGACTTACTTCGAACAACTCTAAAACCCTAGGTACACTTAGGGTTTTTCCTTCATATTTTTGTGCAAAAAATTAATTTCAAATTTATGGTTTTTGTATAAATTTTTGTGCATTAATTCTATTCAAATATTGTCTTGGAATTTAAATTATTGAAATAATTTTGAAAATTTCTAAAACCCTAACTAAAAACTCTAGATTTCCAAACTAGGTCCTCAAACCCTAAGCCTTACTCCCTTACAATATTTAGAAAAATATTTTGAAATTTTTGAAAATTGTTTAGAGTGTCAAAAATATTTTCAAAATCTCAATATTAGTAGTTATTCTTGAAAAAAATTTAATTCAAAATTCTGATTTTTGTATAAATTTTTGTGCATTTATCTCATTCAAATTTATTTTAGAATTTAAATTATCTTCATAGTTTTCAAAAATTATAAAACCCTAACTCAAAACCCTATATTTCCAAACTAGGTCCTCAAACCCCAAGACATACTTTCAATTTTTATAAAAATATTTTGGAATTTTTGCAAATCATTTAGAGTGCCAAAAATATTTTCAAAATCTCTATGTTAGTAGTTATTATTGCATTTATTTGCTTAATATTATTTTTAATATTTTATTTGGTAAAAGAAATAAAATGGCCACTAAGGCACTTCTTTCCTCTCATCCCACAGATCAATTTCTAAAAAAAATTCATAATTATGACAATGAATGGACAAATTTGCAAAATTACACATTAGCTAAAAATGTGGAAAATGATTTCATTTACAATGAAGATAGTTACTAATGTTTTAATAATAAATATGGTGATACATGTGAAAATGATAGTGAATAAAAAGTAGATACATCTTCTTCTCTAAAACCTATCTCTTTTATTCCCTCTGTAGTCATATAAAATGCAAAATTTGGTAACTTGAGCATGGTTAATGACACATAATCCTTAGGTCCCTATTGCTTTCTCTCATGATCCTCTTAGGCTTACTTTCACTAATTTTCAGTCATCCATGGCCTTCTAGACTTGACCCCAGCTGAGCCAGGACCCTTTCTTCATGACTAATCCATCCCCTCAAGTCTCATCTGCTCAGGACAATAACACTAAAGTTAGACTATAGAGCTGTACCATAGGGTGTCCCCTTTTTAGCACTCTTGTCTAATCATAATCCAAGCCTATATTATTGTTTTTCAATGATTCCTCTTGTTCATTATGTTAGCCTAGTCCTATTTTATCTAATCCATGACCAATAGATCCATATAAGCCCATTCAAAGATCATTTAGAAAGGGTTGGTAAATATCACTCAAGCAAGAAAGAATATAAGACCACTCAATCAATCTTCCCTATTCTCTGTATACAACCAACCTATATACTTTCAAGCCAAGTTAAAACCTTACACCATTCCCTAGTCATCTCAAGCATACTCATTTTTAGAACTTCCTACATTTAATTCACTATTGCACCAAGCACTCTTAAAGGGAGAACTAGATATGGCTTGATCCCTCCTTAGAGTATTGGTATGTAGGTAGCATGTTCACTCATGGGGTGTGAAGCACAACTATTACATCTTATGCACACTAACCCCTTTTACCCATTTTCCAAATTTTCTTTCAATTCTATAGAACATACAAGTATACAAATAATGATCTCTATAAGGAGCTCTATTGACAATGAGGACCTAAAAATTGGTATATAGGCTCACACTAAGTAGGTGAACAAAACATAGAAAGCTTAAATCCCTAAGATAATAGTGCTAGAGGATTATAATGCTAGAGCCTAGGGTGTCTAATTCTAATGCTCCTATCTAATTATAACATGAAATCCAAGATCCTATTTGTGATAGTATCTTACTCATGCACATAAATTTTTAAACCTTGTCTCAATCAAAACAGTCCATAATAAGCTAAGTTTGATTTTATCTCTCTCTCACTACTATCTTTAGAAAAGTTCAAACTATAATTTAATTTCATAAATTAGTAGATTTAATTAAGAACATTATTTACTAATTTCACCTACTCAGACCTATTTACTAAATAGGAATAAAAATCCATTATTCCCAAAAATAAAAAATCATTTGGTAAACCTAACTTACTTTGAATTTTGAATTTAAAAACCCTAAAAACCTTAGGGTAAATTCCTAGCTGATTTTTTCTATTAATTTTTGAATTTTTGTCTTAAATATTAAAATAAAAAAATCCTCTCAAATTTAAAAAAAATTAGTAAATTTTAAATTAAATTTATTTCAAACCCTAGTTACTTCAACTAGCTCCCAGTAATTTTCCAATCATTTAATGAATTTTTAATTGCATATTAAAATCAAAATATCACTTCAAATTCAAAAATTCATAATAATTTTCAAAAATTTATTTTTCTCAAAACCCTAGTTACATCTACTAAATCCCATTAAATCAAGTACTTTCCCATAAATTTATCATTTTTTTCTTGAATACTTAACTCATAAATTAAATTTTAATTTTAAAAATTCATAGTATTTTGGAAATATATTTTTGAAAAATCCCTAGTTGCATGTACCATCTCCTTTTTTTGCTTCTTGAGGTATCAACTTACATGTTTGGTCACTATGTATCCTTTCTATGCATATTCTAGTTCCTTGTTTAGATTATATCAGTTTAATATTTTCTACCATTATCTAAGTTATTTTCTTTATGCCACCTAAGTTCCTTACATCTCTTCCTTTAAGACGAAGTGCAAGACTTAGTGGAAATCCTCCCAAATTCACCTAGATTCCTTTAATCCAACCATACACCATGGAAAAATAACCAACTCAAGTTCTTGTTATAAATCTTACACATCCAAATTACACAAATTTTCATAAGGATAACTTTGATAATGAGCAATCTAAAAATAACATTGATGATGTACACATCGATGCTCATGCTCTACCACATTAGACTACTAATCCACTTCCACCTATTATTTATAATGAAGTTATCCTCAAAAAATATTTAATTTTACAAAGTTTTAGATAAAGACTCAAGGAACAACATTGATATCATACTTTTATCTTACAATCTATTATGGAAATTAAAAAGGATAAGCAAGTTAAGCCTTCCATTCCTTCAAAACAACCAGTTGTAAATGAAACTATGGGGGAAACTATGTCTCAACAACCCCCTATAATAGCCCAACCTACCTCTATGACACCAGTTACAACCAGTACATCTCTATCTCCTGATGTGGTATCCCTTGTGTAAGAGATAATATCTCTTCAATTCAAGGTGATACATCTTGAGCAAGGTGCCACTAGACCTACATAGGCTTTGGATTATTTTGTTTTACCACATACACCATTGACACATCACATTACCTCTACACCCTTGCCATAAGGTTTTGTTCAACCCAAGCTTACTCTTTATGATGGCAAGGGTGATCCAGAGACACATTTGAGAGATTTTCTTTTAGAATGCTAAGATTATGTCCCAAATGACTAGCTACTTACCAAGTTATTTATATAGATCCTAAAGGATTATACTTTACAATGGTTATATAGTCTACTAAGTCAGTCAGTCAATGCATTCAATCCTTTAGTTAACATGTTCCTACCACAATTCAATATCAACATTGGTGATAAGGTTTCATATGCTCAAATTGCTCAACAAAAATAACGACCAAATGAGCATCTCATAGACTATGTTCTTTGGTATAAGACCATCTTGGCTAATATGACTAACCCCATGGTAGATCAAGAGTTACAAGACCTTTTAAAACAAATTCTTATACCAGCACTTCATGAATCAATCATGTTCAAAATATTTTCTTCCTTCACTGAATTGTGTCACACATTAAAGGAAAGAGAATTCAATCTAATTTCAATGGGAAAACTAAAGTACACTAATACATCAGACACAACTAATAAGAGTAACAATAAATTCCCATATAAGGTCAAGTTCAATGATACTAAAGGGCAAAATCAACCTACAATCAATGTGGTATTAGAGCCTCCTTAGCAAATAGTTTTATCAACCCCCATTGATGTAATTTTTCACATCTTCCAGTTCTTCTAGTTAGGGTTTTACAGTAGCTTTTGGATTGTAATATCATATCTCTCCCTCCTATTTAAGAATTTGATCCAACAAATCCTCTTCTAAAGGGATATGATCAACATGCATTTACTGACTACCACAAGGCACTAAGTTATATGATAAATAGACGCATTAATTTAAAGCACAAGATATATGACCTAATAGATTCAAATGTTATTGATCTTATCACTTTAGTTGAGCCTCCACTGACAAATAAAACATAATATAAAGCATTCAAAATCTTCTCAAATCCATTTATATAACATTTAAAACAAGATATAGGGGATGAATCAGGGGTTCATCATGCATATTATGCACATCCACCACTAGATATATACAGGGCACCTTCATTTGAGTTACTTCCTTTGAGCAACATGATCAATGTATACAATTCCAAAGTTCTAGCTAGACATTTTATCTCCTTCTCAAAATAGGACATCATCAAGGATGATTTAGATTATCATGCACTCTTTATTAGATCACACATTTTCAATCAAGCTATTTACAGTGTGCTTATTGATAATGGTTTTAATATTAACATGTGCACCTTGACACTACTACAACATTTGGGTTATTTAGAGTATGATATCACTCTAATAGACATAGTTATTATTAGTTTCAATGGGCATATATAGATTTCATTGGGTAAAAGAGTACTTCCACTACATGTTGGTCTTACACATATGGCCACACCATTCACTATAGTTCTTAGTATAAGAGTTTTTGATATGTTGGTCGACTATGGATTCAAAAACTTAGATCAGTACCTTCTATATTTCATATATGCATGAAATTAATTCATGATAATTAGGTTGTTACAATTATTGGAGTTCCATATGAGATACCACTCCCCACTTTAGATCCATCTACCAATTTTTAGTCACTAGTTTTAGTTTTGCCATAATTTTTAGCTTCTCCTCTAGTTTTAGTTCATATTCCACTTCAAATTCAGACATAGTTGAGGCATACATCACCATTACATAGGGTTCATACACCTCCATAGCTTTAGGATTATAGATAGCTTCCAAATACAATATTCACACTCAGAGTGGTTTCATTAAGATCTCATGCATCTACACATAGAGCACATGTTCATATATATTCTCCTACTTTTATATGGGTCCCTAAGAGCTCTAAAATAGCATCCACTTCTCTAAGTTATATATGGATCCCATATTCAATTTCTACTTCAAAGATTTTAGAGCATTTACATCATATATAGCTTTTAGAGCCATAGTCTCAGCATTTCCATCATGCTTCATGATCATGCATGATTCTAATCCTTGATATAGGACACCATGATAGGGAGTATTGCATGAAACTCATCAATTAGTATCATCTCTTTCCAACTTTCTTACACATAATTTATATATGATTTATTGTATATAGCTCACATCTTCTAAAAATACAAAAATAATATAACATTTCAAAAATGTCAAAATGCCAAAAATATTTTGATTATATGCATCATCCATGATTTAAAATGATACTACTATGCTATAACTTACATTTTATATCTCATGGTATTGTATGTCTATTTATCTACATTACCATGCTTCACTTAATCTTATTTGAATGTGTATAGTGACATCCAGCTATTTGATTTCTTTACTCTACCCATTGAGGGGGCATCTTACTTCTACATTCAAGACACACATCATTATACATACCCAATGGGGGAATATTCTACATGACTACACCATTTAGGTTATGTAATTCCTATACTACACAATCTACTTATCATGTTGACATATATTACTTACTAGCTTACAGAGATTACATGATCAACATTTCACTATTATCTAGCACTTGTGTATTTCTTAGCATATACCTAGTCTTATACTAATCATGTCTTACATACATTCATTTCTTAATTTGATTAGTTATATATGATTTCACTTTATATTTATTACGTGAATTCTCTTCTTTCTTAGTGTAGCTTGTTGGATTATATTTCCACTTCATTCTTGTCTCCTAAATGTGCCTTAAGACATTATACCTATGTAATTTTGCTTCTATTTATGTGTGTGCCTTAGGACATTTTCCAATTTCCTTTATGTGTACTCTTTTATGTGTTTGTGGCCCTTGTGCGAAATTTGCTTTCTCTACTTATATGTGTGTGTGTCATTTGAATGTGACTTGTATGCTTATTTTCTAGTCTAAGTGGCATGTGCCCATGTCCCTTATTTGCTTGGCCCCTTAGACACTCTTGTATGCTTCTTTATTCTTGCTTTGTATTCTTTTTGCTTGATTTCTTCTCGATTGTTACAATTCCATGATCCACATCATGCATTTCTCCTATTTTCTTGGATGTCATGATGGATATCATGTTCCATCCCTTCTTGATCAAACTAAAAAACTAATAACTAAAATTTATATCTTTAAATTCTAGTTTAGTACATTAGACATGTTATTACATTGTTATATCTATCTAGGCATACCCCTATTTATCTAATAATATCTAAATTCAAATCATGTTATATCTTGAAATATCTTATTGATTATCATTGATATATCATGTATATTTCAAGGATAACACATTTTCAAGGCTTCTTATTCTGAGGGTAGTCATTACAAGGTACTTATTCCTACCCTCAAAAGAGGGGGCAAAAAATAGGGATTTTTGCTACAAAGATCAATTCTCATATTGATTAAAAAATTCTAGTTTCAGAACAACCCAAATATAATCTAGTCATCAAACCACTCAAAGTAGACCAAGTAGATAGTCACTATTTTAAAATAGTGATCAATTTCATCCCATGACAACAATTCTAGACACTACGGGTTTTTTTTTTAGCACTCCTATCCAAACAATAGAAAAACTAGGTTTTCCAATAGCAGGTAGAAAGGTAGATTTAACTATAGTTTTGCACAATCAGTCCAATTCAAATCAATAATTTTTTGTACAATTTTCTTAGAGAATTTAAATATAGGGTGCATCATGTGTGACATGATTAGTTTTCAATTTTAGTTTTAGATATGATATTTGGTAAAAATTCTATATTAAAATCCATGTTTCAGACACCAGTGATTAGGTGTAGATTGCACAGCACTTTTTCTTCTTTTCTTTCACTTTTCAACAATACCTAGGCATTTTCAATAGTTGTGTGCCTCATTCCATATGTAGGTGGTTGGCATCATTTTGGAATGGATTTCATACAATCCTAACCTCCACATTTCCTAAGTACCTAAGTTTTTGAGTGGTTTCCACATAAGCTAAATTATTAGTTTTAGAGTGGTTTTCATACAAGCCTAATCTCCATCTTTTCTGAGTTGGCCAACATTGGCATAAATTATAGTAAACATTCAGGCTATCCATGCCATATTATCTATTTATAGAGCATTAATATGATTTATGATCCATCTCATATGACATTCTTCATACTGGTTTCAATTTATAGCTTCACTCTTAGTAGGTAATGATGGAACCAAAGGGCCAACCTTTATATTCTTAAACCACCTATTTAGATGGATTGGACACATAGTCTAAACATTGATTATCATACGCATGATCACATAACATCACTTAAGAGGAAATAATGGATCCAAAGGGTCATCCATTGTATTCTTGAGCCACCTATTCAGAGGGACATAGTCTACAACCACTGATTAGCACATGTATGATTATCTAGCTTCACTCAGTAGGCAAAGATGGAGCCAAAAGGCTAGCCTTTACATTCTTGAGCCACTTTCTATGGAATTGAGTACTCATATCCATTCATGATATAAATTTTGGTACAACATCATCTATCATTACTTAGCCTTACTTAGTATCATAATAGGTTTTGTATTAGTTTGGCATACCTAGAGTGAGGTATATTCATTCCTTTCTCTTCCTCTCTCTTACCTACCTTTGTATGTTCTTGTTTTATATTACATATAATAAGAAATGATCTACTCTTTTTTTTATTTTCATAGATTCACACTTACATAATGTGCTCTCTATACACGATTCAACATTACTCAACATCACAAACTTCATGGGCTTCAGCTTTATAGGTAAGTTTAGGTATGCTTTCTATTTTCATTTATCCTGGTATTTTGCTTTGCTGCATCACTAAAATAAAGTGGGCGAAATATATTTATATAAAATGAAAAAATTGGTAACTTGAGCATGGATAATGACACCCAATCCTTAGGTCCCTCTTTCTTGCTCTCATGACCCACTTAGGCTTACTTTCATTGATTCACAGTCATCTATGACTTTCCATACTTTATTCCCATCTAAGATAGGACCCCCTATTCATGATTAATCCATCCCCCGAGGTATTTTTTGCTCAAGATAATATTCACCAAAGGTGTATTATAGTGTTGGACCTTAAGGTGTCCCCTTTTTATTACTCCTATCTAATCACAATTTGATCCTAGATTACCATTTTTCCCCGATTCCTCTTGTTTATTGTGTCAACCTAGTCTAGTTTCATCTAACCCATGAAAATTAGATCCATATATAATCCCATTCAAAGATCATTTGGAAAGGGTTGGAAAATATGAATCAAGCAAGTAAGAATACAAACAAGACCACTCAAGAAATATTCCCTATTATCTGCATACAGCTGAACTAAACACTTTCAATCTAATTCAAGACCTTACACCAGTCCCTAGTCATCTCAAGCATACTTAGTTTTAGAATTTCTTGTATTTCATTCACTATTGCACCAAGAACTTTTAAAGGGATAACTACATATGGCTTGATCCCTCCTCGATGGTATTGGTATGTAGGCAGTATGCCCACAAATGGGGTGTGAAGCACGTCTAGTGCATCTTACACACACTAACCCCTCTTCTTAATTTTCCAAATTTTCTTTCAATTTCATAGAAGATACAAGTATACAAATAATTATCTCTATAGGGAACTTTGTTAACAATAAGGACCTAAAAATTGGTACACAGGCTCACACTGAGTAGGCAAACAAAACTTAGAAAGCTTAAATCCCTAGGACAATAGTGTCAGAGAAGGACTATAGTACTAGAGTCTAGGGTGTCTATTTATGATGCTCCTATCTAATATAAGATCTTATTTTTTATAGTATCCCAATCTTGCACACAAATTTATAGACCTTGTCTCAGTCGAAATAATCTAGAATAAGATTATTTTGATTTTCTCTCTCTCACTACTATTTTTTAAAAAAGGTCAAATTATAATTTAATTTCACAAATCAGTAGCTTTAATCAAGAACATTATTTATTGATTTCACCTACTCAGACCTATTTATTAAATAGTAATACAACTCCATTATTCCCAAAAATAACAAATCACCATCTTCTAAAGAAAATAATTTTGATAAATGGGAGAGAAACTTTTCATCTCATTCTCTTATGCACAATGCACCAAATAAAAAAATTAGTCATGCACTTTCAATTGAACCTCTTATTGGTGATAATTTTATTCCATGTGAACCTAATCTCTCTCTCTCTCTCTCTCTCTCTCTCTCTCTCTCTCTCTCTCTCTCTCTCTCTCTCTCTCTCTCTCTCTCTCTCCCTCTCTCTCTCTCTCTCTCCTCTCTCTCTCTCTCTCTCTCTCTCCTCTCTCTCTCTCTCTCTCTACTTTTGTGTTCAAAATACAATAATATAAATGCAATTAAATCAAATTACCAGTACATAGTTTCAAATGATGCATCTCATGATCTCAACTCCACTTTATCAAAATAATGTCTAAATGATAACTCTCTTACTGTTACTTCTCATATTGTAAATGAAAATAATGTATACACTCCATCCATGGATAACATAGATGCATATTCACATGATAATTTCTTACATATTAGAAAAGAATTAATTTCTTCTCCTACACCTCTCTCCTAGTGATAATGGAAGTGATAATGAGTATGATAGTGAACATGCAAATGAATATGAAAATGAGAGTGACTATGAAAAATATTTCATTTATGATAATGCATTGAATAATGATGATTATTATGTACATAGTGAAGAAGAAAATTCATCTCATGTTTCTAACTCTTCTCTCACTCTTCCTCTCAAACATAATGCACTAACAAATGTTTTTTCCACTCTTATGTATGATTATATTTTAAATAATGCACTTGTTAATGATAACATAACATCCTCTACTCAATTATAATGTGATTTGATAAAATATTAAGATACCAATGAAATCTCCCAAGCCACCCCCTACTACAATAACACATGTTTCTCACTCTTCACCTAAAGAGAATGATAGCTCACATCCCTCCACTAAGGTCCAAATTACCATTCCTCCAAAGGTTCAAGTGAGTACACACCCCCCTCCCTATCATCCAATTTCTAAGTGTAGCATTCTTATGCATAAAATTAAAGATCAAATTCAATGATTAAATTAACCTACTGTTAGGATGTTAATATTCCATCTCAGGAGATTATTTATTTGAAGCTTGTAGTTGGTGAATTACAACACTAAGTACATCTCCTTACCTTGGAAAACAAAGCTTATAAGTCTTGGATGGATTCAAATGATTTTCATGGTAACCCTCTTCCGAAGACATTCATAAAATCTTCATTGTCTAAGCATTTCTAGATACCATCATTACCTTAATTTGATGGAATTAGATCTATATTCATACACCTTCAAGCCTTTTATAAGGCTTTGCCATCTCATGCAAGTCCTTTTATTCTACTCAAGTTGTTCCAATAGACATTGGTGAGGGAAGCACAAAATTGGCTCTTTCATCTACTTCCTATTTCTTACTTGCACACATATGATGACTTAGAGGATGAATTTCTCAAATATTACATAGCAAATACAAGCCATCATGTTACATATGAGAAACTTGCCACATTACATCAGAATACTTCAAAGATAGTTAGTGATTATATCTTACGATTCAAGACTCACATGTTAAGATTAATATATAAACCAATAGATTTGAAAATTCAACATATCTCAATTTAAGGGGCTTCATCAACCTCTCCTCAAGCATCTATTATATCAAATAGAGTCCTCTTTCAATCACTTGTGATATATAGTTCTAGCATTGGAAAATAAAATTAGAATTGATTGAGGTAGATTATGTTGATCGAATTACTCTAGATTTCATAGTAGTACTTCCACCTACAGTTCCTAGCACATATCATCCACCATGTCCTAAACAAGATAGGAAACCTTGACTAGAGAAGCAACTAGTTAAGAATAGAGAGCTAGTTTTTAGAGCACAATCTTCAGTATGTGCTACAAAGAACATCAGTAAGGCACTATTACAGTTTGGTTTAGAGTGAGATAGCTCATGGTTTCATATTATCAACACTATTATTTATAATTTTAATCACATTACATTATACTCATCAATGAGATCCACATCTCTTACATAAACAACCATATTATCCCTTTTATGACTATCATCATATCCATGGACATAGAGATAATGATTGTTATGGACTCAGGGATTGCATTAATAAATGTGTTGATAATGGCATCATAACATTTACATAGGGGGCACTAAGATCTCCTCTATCATGGATTCCTAGACCTCATTCCTCCATGGTTGAGTCATCCCAAGACATTCCTTTATAGGAATCATCAATCACTCATTGTGAAAATAATAAGGGTTCTAGGACATAGCCTCATAAGAGATCTCCTATTCAACATATTCATAAGGTTTGGAAACTATTACAATGAGAGGAGGCTACATATAGCCAAAGGAATATATAGTGTAGTTCCATATACATATCAAGCATAGTCACATGCACCATAGCAAAGTACTACTTCAAAGAGATATTCACTATGGTTGAGTTTTTTGGGTCTTATATCATGTATCAACCCACTATGATTAATATTAGTTAAACCCACATCATAGAGTATTGCTCCAGAGAGATATTCCCTATGGTTAACTTTTTTAGGCCCTATCTCACATAACAACCTACTATAGTTAAGATTAGATGAGCCCCCATCATAGGTTACAGTTCCAGATCAATCTATTTCTTAGTCATATGTATCATAACAGAGGCCATAGGGTTTTATTTCATGTAGCAATCCACTATGGTTGTGGATAGATGAACCTTCATCATAGCACACAGCTTTAGTTACAAATCTAGTAAGGTTACATTTGGTAGAGTCTCCATGCATAGTTATAATTAGTTCACAGTAGATTGTACTAGATACATTATATGTTCCTACATATCATGAGAAGTATGGATAATTATTCAATTATCCATCAAGGTTTAGATAGATATATGACACACATTCATACCGACATCAGTTCATAGCTTCACTTCATGGGGCAATGATAGATCCAAAGGTCTAGGATTTGTATTCTTGAGCCACCTACTTAGAGGGATTAGACATATAGTCCAAACATTGATTAGTACATGTATGATTACATGGCTTTACTTAGTGGGTGATGATGGATCCAAAGGGCCAACCTTTGCATTCTTGAGCCACTCTCAAGGAATTAAGCATAGAATGCTCTCTTACATCCCCTTCTACTAACAACTAACATTCCTAGTTCTGAATAACCATCCCTAGCCAAAACAAATTATCCAACTCCTAACCTTACCCATATCTTATTTTATAAAGATTCAACTAGTTCACTTTATCAAAATAATTTACCAATTATAAAAACCATCAAAATTTTTGCTCACATATAAATTACAAATCAATCCTAACATTAATATTGAACATATCATGAACAATAAAATTACATCCCAAACAACATTTTACCAAAACATATGCAAACTCAAAATTAATACCAAACCAACCACTTCTAAATAAATCATTTTCAAATTAATATACCACCATATTACAAAATCCATAACACAATACACCTGAGTCAAACTCAAAACTAGTATCCATATATATATATATATATATATATATATATATATATATATATATATATATATATAAAGTTTTCAAAACATATACATCATATCAAAATACAATCAATCATGAATGGGCATCATGCATCACTCTCAATCTCACTCTCTCCTCCATTACTAGTTCCATAATCCAACCTAGAACTTGATGGCCTCATACCTCCTTAAGCTCTTAAATTCCTCATAAAACAACTCTCTCACTCTAGTAGCCAACCATGCTCCTCATGAAAGTCTACATAACTCCTCTAAATCTATGTTTACTCATCCATAATCCTCATACTCACTGAACCATAATCTAGTAGAGGCATCTTATGCCTATCTAGCTCAGCCCTCAGCTCATCTCTCTCTCACTACTCTAACATATGCAATTGTCACTATAGAATCTCTATCAAAAAAATAAGCATAAACACTGATTATCACTATCACTCGCTCTATAAAACCTTCCACCACCACATAATTAGGAACATGTCATGTGAGTTCTTAGAGTGTCAACTCAATAATGGTCTCTTAAAACCCATCATCTCCATTTCCTACCCTAGCTTTTGCTTCATCCTACATACCTCCCACTCCAATTGTACACAAAGTAAAACACTACATTAGATATATACTTTCAAATCAAACTAAATCATAAACTTATACACAATTCAAATATATTTATTACTTACCTCCCATCATCTGGATCATATAGGATCTTCATACTTAAGAACATCCCCTCCATCAACAAGATACAATGGATCCCATTAATTCCTATCCCACCATGTGGTATATGCCTTTGTACATCCAACATCATCTACATCAATAATATCTATTGTCATGTCCCATTCATCTAAAGTTAATGGTGCTAACTTAGCCTTAGTATGCCTCGCATGAGCTCTTGCCCTCACTAGTGCCTATGCACTCCTCACCCATACCCATCCTATAGGGGGCACATCTTGTCGTACCCCAAACTATCCAGTCATGTGCTCATACTGAAAGCACTAATACACTCCAACCCAGTGGTCATTTAACCAACAATTGACCCTCATATACTACAACTATACTCCATCCTTAGCCTATCCAGGAAATCCTCTATAGGCCTCCATATGATACAATGAGCCACCAATCTATCTAAAACTCATCTATAATTATCTATCTTAGGAGAATATATATCTAATGTACTCTTCCACCACTCATTAAATGGTTATGGTGGTGCCCACTCTAACCTAGGTAACCCAATTAGTTACACAACAATAATGTGTTTATAAGCCCAATAATACAATAAGGTAGCTGCACTGACACCACCATTGAATGCCTCCTAGGTAAACCTGTATAGATCCTTATATAGGTGGGTAAACATAGTCCTATCCCATGAGAACATAGTGGCATATACCTCAACACTATGAACAATCCTATGCATCTTATATGTAATAAACATTCAACTCTCATCCATAGTAATGAATGAAGCTAACAACATGACCAACAACTTCCATAGATATGGAACACTGGACTATACTATAATTGATATTAACACATCACTATTACTACCTCTCTGATGTGTACCTAAAGGTACACTATAAAAATACAAGGATACATGATCAATATCATCAGCACCCATATCATCCACTAATTAGAAAATGCAAAATTTGATACACATCCTCTAAAGTCACAATAATCTCCCCTATAAGAAGCCAAAAAGTACATGTATCTACATTCTACCTCTCACATAAGGTTGTAATTAGATACCTATCCCATTGCACTATGCCTAGATCACACACATGACCCAACCCTACCCTATCCATTATATCTCTCTCATCAATATACAATGGTAACATCCTCAATGTCTCCATCACTTGAACTCCCTCATCCGTACCTCACCCTGTAAAACACCAAAAAATAGCATATGTATCAATCATGATAATTAAATAGCCAAGCTATAAAATAATAGGTAATAAATTAGAATCTCATAAAATCAAGCCTAGTGGATAACAACACTACATAAAGGACACCAATGCTAGATAGGAGTGCTAGAACCTAGACAACAATGTTGAACCTAGGATAGGAGCACTAATTCCTAGATAGGAGTGTTGAAACTAGTGAAAATTTTCTTAAGACTCTTAAAACCACTCAAATACATCAAAAATAGGTTTCCAAATAGATAAAAATAATGTGTTTATGTTACTTACTAGGCTAACATCACCACCAACTTCAATCTGGGCTGCCAACTGCTCAAACTAGGTTCTGGAAAGTGCTCATGTCTTTAGTATATCTCCCACTCTAGAGCTCCAAATCTCAAACTATTCAATGTGCAAATGAATCAAGAATCAATCCAATTTTTGTATATCAAATAAATTTTTCATCTAAATCAAAATACCATATTTCCCATAACTAGAACATCATAACTCCATTTTTCAAACCATTTTTTTCAATAGAATGATGACAATGATATCTTTGACATCAAACTAGATTTGATCTCTTACTACTTAATTTTACTACTATGGCACACACATCTCTATATTCTTTTTATACCTAGATACACACTTTGATCATCACCAATAAAAACTTGTTTCAATTTCAAACAACTTAGTCTAATCAATAAAATAGCTTTTCAATCAATTTAAACTATACCAACCTTATTTTTATTACTCTGCCACTAGTCATCACTTTTGGCTCAACCTCCTTTATCATAAAGTTTTTCCATCTCCCCAAAAGGGGGGGCATCATTCCAACTATATTCATATTCTTAAACTTACCCAACATACTCATCCACTCCCATGAGTGGATACACCATTGTTATTACACCTCTAGTATTTAGATTATTAGATTCAATTTAGATTAGTCAAAATTTATAGTGATTCAGATTACATGGGTCACTCAGCATTACTCAAGACATTCAGGGAGATATACCTTCAGTTTAAAAATGTGGTGGTTTAGATCATATGGATCCATAGTGATTTTAGTTTACAAGTGCACATACTATTTAGATATAGTGGTTTAGATCATATGGATTCATAATGACTTTGATATAGATTCAAACTTGGATACTAGATTTGGGGGCATGTACATTACTACACATCTCACACATATAGCTTCATAAAACATGACATAATTATAGGACTAGATAGAAGATTATAGGCATAGTGTAAATCATAGTGTTTTGATCTCTAATTTTACACATGGGGCATAGTATAATAGGTCATATGACATGTGGTTAGATAGATTACCATATTATACATACGCATCACTCACATACCATATTTGGGGGCATAGCATAAATGTTCATGTTTTTTTATCATCCAAGATTATATAAATATAATGGTAAAACATGCCATTCTCTTTTTACACATTGACCAAAATTTCAAGATTATAAATAGGTTGTCACTATATTGGACCACACAACCATCTATATTGGTTGGTCCATTACATTACCTAGACCTAGACTACATGAGTTTGTGTAAGATAGAAGATAGACATTAGTTTTGGTCCTTCGAGAATTTCTTAATTTAGTTTAGATATTCAAAGTAGGGTCATGACAAATTTTTCTCTTCATAGCATACAAATTCTATACACACATTCTAGATTATATGATTTTATGTGGGATAGAGGGCAGACATTAGTTTTGGGCCTTTGTGCATTTCTCATTCTGTCAGATTTAGCGTAAGGGGAAATCATTACCCTCTTTCTCCATATTACATAGATTCCACTTTTAGATTCAACATAAGGGACATCCATTTTAGGGATTCCTTCTTTCTTCAAGCACTATTTATCTCTCCATCCACTTCCCTAGCCAAGAAATGAGTTGGATCCTTTACAGCACATTCATTTCCACATAGGTAGGTTAAGGTACACACTTTCTTTTCTTTCTTTTACTCTAGTTCTTCATTTCATTCCATAACTATATTAAAACAGGGGAAAATTTATACACCCTAAATTTTTGAAACAACCATAGATATCATGTCTTTTCATGGTCCTTTCATAGGAGACTTTGATTGGAGAATATGAGCCTTGTTCACATTAGCTATGTCTTTTTTTACTCATCTTGGTCTTGTTTCATGCTCTAAACACCTTTTTTTTTATTCCTAATCATCTTGAGATTTTCAAATGGTAATTCCACCTTAGATAGGTTATATTTCTTATGTTAATTCCATCCCCCCAGGTCTCAAGCCTATAGAATATGAGCACTAGGATTAGACTACAGCACTGGACCCTAGGGTGTCCATTTCCAATGTTCTTGTCCAAAGGAATTTTTAGCTCCAATAGTTTGTTTCCCTCACTTAATGAGTCCCAATCCATTCTTAGCTTCATCCTTAAGTTTTTATAATGATTGCCAAATGCAAATAAATCTCCCAAATTTGAAATAAAGAGTCTCTTATATAAAGGATTTCACAAGGCATTTTATATCTAACACTTACTATTTTGACACATTACATAATAAAAATTAGTCAATAATATAGCTCAACATTCTACATCACACATAGACTTACATACTTGATCAAATAAGTGCCTAAGTAACAGTTCATTCTTGCATCTACTTTGCACATTGATTATGCATGTTCCTTAAGGGAGAAATACATTTGATCTAAGACCCTAGCTTGAGGGTTAATGTAGCCATTGATTATGATAATAGGGGTTTTAGATCATGTGATCATACTTCCCCTAACCTAGTTTTTCTCCCTTATGCTTTTGATATATTTTTCATTTCATGTGTGTAGATATATCTAGGGTTTGGAGATTGAAATGAACCTACAGTGAGCTTTGTCGACATTCAGCCTATAAAATTTCATACACAGGCTCACATAGGGATAGCAGATAAAATCTAGAAAACTCAAGTCTCTAGGATAACAATGGTAGAAAAGGACTATAACACTAGACCCTAGGATATCTTATTTTATCACTCCTATCCTTTCACAAAATGAAAGCTAGATCTAGGTTCTTGACATCTTCCCAATCTTGTGCAATAGATTTCCACCCCTAAATCATTGTCATATTTTTATAGATAAGTTTATTTCTCTCTATATGCAATTAATTTGATTAAATTGATAACTACCTATATTTTATTATGTTTGATTGGATTTTTCCCCTTACTCTAGACCCTTTATTATTTAGGAACTAGACCCTAGTTTCCCAAAAATAATAAAATAGATGCACTTCTTCAAATTAAGTCTAACTTTGAATTCATGAAACCTCTCAAATATTATTCATAGTGTGGTCGAATGATTGGAATGGGTCTTTGATTTACCCAATATTTCATCAACATAGTCTTCAATAATGTCATGCAACATATAAGGAAATATGATAGTCATGGCTCTTTGTTATGTGGCCCTAGTATTCTTGAGACCAAATGGCATAACTTGATAATAAAATGTTCCCTAAAGAGTGGTGAATGTTGTCTTGTGTTGGTCTTTTGGTGCAATCTAGATTTGGTTATACCATAAAAATATATCCATAAGTGAAATCATTTCATATCCCACTATAGATTCAACTATCATGTCAATGTTTGATAAAGGAATGTCATCCTTAGGGTAGGCCTTATTTATATCTCTAAAATTAGTTCAAATTCTAATTCCTTCTAACTTCTTACTAACTGGGACAACATTTGAGATCCACTCTAAGTAGTCGAATGGTAGGATGCATATCACTTCTAAGAGTTTTTCCAACTCTTTATTTACTAATACATTTATATGAGGATGTAGTTTGCATAATTTATGCTTCACAGGTTTGGTATTAGGATGTACAATTAGGTCGTGTATAACCAAGGTAAGGTCTAAACCTAGCATGTTTGAATAGGCCTAAGAAAAGATGTCAACAAATTATCTCAAAATAGTTATAAAGATGTCACATTCTTCCTCAATGAGGGACACACCTAGTTTGATCCATTTCAGGTCATTTAGAGTCCTAATGTTGACTTCTATAGTATCTTCTATGAGGAAAGTCAAACCATCTTCCAAAATAGTTTACAATGATTTGAATTGGCCTGTAACTACAAAGTCCTATGTTTGGATTGGTTCTTCAAGATCACTTAAACAAGATGAATCTAAATATATCAATGGTAGGGATGGCCATGTTACAAACACTTTCAAAAATTCTTGGGTAATTTGATCAAAGTCATACTATTTTGGTATACTGATCTTAGACCCAAAATAAATTTCATCATTAGTGGTCTCTTGACCTTCATTTGAGGAAAAGTGAACACCCTCATCTAATGGTGCTTGAAATAGGTTTTCATCAAAATATTGGGCTTTCTCTTTATTTTACCCTGTTCCAAAATCACCTCAAAGAGGTTTTCAATTTGGGACTTCAATGTTTTATTTATTTATTTATGGCTAAGGATGTTCACCCATTCTCAAAAATAGGCTATAGGATCCAATTTGATAGAGAACCCTTATTTTTGGTCTCCTAATGGAACATTGTCTCTTAGGCCTAGAAAATCACAAAAGTCCTCATCATTTTCAAACTCATCGATAGGCACTATGGATTATTTTTAGTCATAGGCTATAAGTTGAGGGTGATATAGAGGAACTGGGCTACATTGGATCATGGGGATAATGGTACAAATGGTATAGGTGTCAAATAAATTGGTATTGGCAAGGTATTCATAAATAGTATGATCATACTCTGCTTCACTTCTAGCATCATTATCACTAGATGTTTGTGTTGGAACATGAATAAGATATATGGGGTCACCCCCAGGTGTTTTATATCCAAGACCATAAGTTCTTTTATACCATGTTATAAAAATTTCTTCCATATTTCCCTATGGATTTGGTCTAAGGCTGCCTCCTTCATAAGCTTGATTCTCCATGATCTGGTTAGGAATGAGATATTTAGCATTTTTGTAACAATCAGATAAATTTTCATTATACAACCAAGATTCATCATTAGAAAATGGGTCCTCTTCATAGCTAGTGGCCAATGTGAAAATGACTAGATATAGACTATGAATCTTTTCTATTCTTTTTCATTTCCATTCCATGTAAGGTGGTTTCTCTCTTGGTCTTACATAAGACTTGGATTTTTGTGGAAGCTTTGAAATTTGAAATGTGTCATGGGTTAAATACTCTCTTGGGCAATTGGCCAAGATGGTAAAATGATTAGACATTTCAAGAGGAGGCACATGTGAAGATTAGTCAAAGCTATTTGGGTCTATATAATTGGCCTCTAGAAATTTTATAAATATTTATTTATCTTTGTCCTTTTTTGGAACCAAATCTAGGCCAAAGTGATAATTATAGCTTTCATACTTAGCCTCCAAATGTTTGTAATGTTCATATGGATGCAAATCTCTATTGATGGGGACCTTCATGCATAAGTGTAAAAACTTGAGACACTGGTGCAATGTCGAAGGGATTGCACAAATTTCATATATCTAAGGTCTACCCAAGAGTAAATTGTGATATAGGTTGAGGTCTAACACATGGAAAAGTGTATCATGGTTGAAGGGCCCAATGATAAATAGAAAACTTATGGTACCTTGTGATTCCCATTATTCATTGTCATAATCCTTGATAGTAATTATTTTCTATTGTAGATTAGTTGTATATATGAAATGCTTGATGAGCTTCAAAGACATAATATTCAAGCTTGACCCATTATCTATGAGAACACATTTAACTTTTTGTTTCACAATGAAAACTTTAAAGTACAAGGGATTGTTATGGAGAGGACCAAGGGATGACATATTTCTTTGGTCAAAGGTCAATTGTTGGCCTAGGGATATATGTCTAATGAAATCTTGGAATTTATCTAGGGTTATGTCATTTGGAACTTGTGATTATCCTAAGAGATCTGTTAAGATGTTCTTATGGATAATAGACATACATATCAAATCTAGAATAAAGATTTGTGTGAGCATCTTCTTAAGTTATTCCATAATGTCATATCTAATTTCCTTAATAGTGGTATATGGCTTGTTGCTAGCCAATATAGTGGGTTGGATAGGTTGATTGGTCTAAGGGTGTGGGATGAGAATGATAATATTCAACCACTGAGTTGTGTTTGCACAATCAAGATTGGATATAGGACTATTGTTGCTAAAAATGATGATGGAGATGGCCAAGATAGGATAAGTGTTGATTGTTAGTACATTTGGCTATGGTCATAGGGAAATGATGAGTTATTGGTATAAGGTCCTAAAATAGTAATTCTAGGTTATTATTGTGCTTATTTATGGTCCCAAGTCAAGGAAGGATTACTGGCATAGATGGGTTGATTAGAATTATTTAGAAATAGTCATGTTTTATTAGCACTTAGTCTAGGATTGATTATGATGGTTAAAACATGACCTCTCATAATATGACCTATAACTTTGGTGTAGTCATGTGCAACTACGTGTTAAGTTTATTGGTTATTAGAATCATTTTAGCATTGGTTCCTCCCATTCAATTATTATTATTATTATTATTATTATTATTATTATTATTATTATTATCATCATCATCATCATCATCATCATCATCATCATCATCATGATTGTTGATACTATTTTTATTGTTATTCTATCCTTTGTTATTACTATTATTGATCATTATTATTATGTTACAAAAAAGGTTTTTGATTAGATGTAGATGCTCCATTATCCAATTTAATTTTTGTGAACTAGGAATTTAACATAGAGGGGAGGTTAGTCTTGTATTGGTCTCATAAAACTAATGAAATGAATACACTAAATTCATAACACCTCTAGTGTATACTCTAGGGACAGCTTAGTAACAAACACTAAATGAAAGCACAATAAAAACATAAAAGACAACTCTTTTACCTTCCTTGGTAGCTCCAAATGGATTTGTTGAATGGTTTGATCAGCTTGTACATCAAGAAGACATTGACAATGGATTTTTATTGGCTCATTATATCCTTGGCACCTTGTATTTTGATGTTTCTTGGCTTAATATTTGGGTATGGTAATACTACTTTCATGAGTTCTATGGAGAAAATCCTACATAATAGCTCTATAATATCCAAGCTTAGAAATTAAGGGGTATGACCTTCTATTTATAGTCTTAGGAATGTACTCTCACCCAAGGTGAGTCAAGGTTGAGTTTAGGCTTGGAATGGGTTAAAAATAGACCTATGTGATTTAAAACTAACTCCAATTGAGTTAATAGTTGTCAATTATTTATTATTTACAATTACTAGGTGTGGCTCACATATTAAATATTTTAAGATATTTTTAAATATCTTGACAACTCATAAAGATAATGATGAAAGGCTAGGATATTTTGATTTTTGAACTTTTTTAGATATTCATTAATTTCAAATGGATAATTCAACTAGGCATTTAATATTATTTAACTTGTTAATTGATTTTGATTAGCCTCTTAGATATTTCAAGATTTTGATTAAGTGTGCAAGTGCCCCAGTTAATAAGTCCATAGGCAAAATTGATAGTTATGATGCCACAAGATGATTAGGGATGAATCCATGAGAGATTATTGTTGCATACATAGAATACCCCAATTAGGGATGTCTCAACTATTGGCTCCAAATCTTGCACCCTAAAAGAGAGTGTTCAATCCTATCCTAGATTTGGGAAACATGAGAACATTTATAAGGCCTATGGATGTACTTATGCTGGAAATGGACCTCTAGATTGAAAGGGATAGCTCCTTGTATATGCCTTTACTATGATAGCTTGCTTAAAATGAAAAGAGTTTAGAATTTACAAGAAAGGAAAATTGTGAGAAAATAAATCCTATTCTATAGGTGATGATGTACTAAAACTATTTTTCCACATGAATGTGAAACTCCTATGCACAATATGGAAAAATCATAAACTATTTCCAAACTTTAAAGATTCTAACATGATTTTTTTAACACAGAGGCAAGACATGTAAAAAATAATCCAAGGCAATTGAGATGAAAGGCAAGTTGTTCACATTCAAGGTAGTATTACACATGCATGGATTAAATACACTAAGGTACACATTATGTGACTAGTTAGACTAAGAATCCTTGTTCACATGCATGGAGGACAAAGTGGGTAAAAGGATGTGAAATCATCTCATGCTACCACTATACATCTCTCTCACCTCAGACCAAAAACTCTATAAAAGCTTGAAGGAAATATATTTATGCTAAATGCTTAAAAGGGATAAATTTTGATCATTCTAGTAGGGCTTCACCATATGCTACTTGGTTGCATTTTCCATTTCACAAGGGTTATATTTATAGTTGAAGAGGAGCAGATGAGGAAGCCTTTGGTGCTAAAGGTAAGGAATCCATTTTGTTGGAGGTCTCCATCCTTGTTTGTAACTAAAGGACACTTTGGGGAGGAAAGTGACCCTTCGATAAATCATGAAGGGAAATTTTGGAAATAAAGTGAAGGCAAAGTGTCCTTTAAAAAAAATCTGAAAGGCACTTGGAGGAAAATTGAACCTTAAATTTTTTTTTAAGGTCACTTTTGAAGATGAAAAGAGACAAAGTGACCCTTCAAAAAACATTTGAAGGGCACTTTGAGACAAAGTGTCCCTTTAGAATTTTTTTGAAGGGCACTTTAGGAAGGAAAGGAAAAAAGTGACCCTTCGAAAGAAATTTTAAGGGTACTTTGAGACAAAGTGTCCCTTCAAAAAAAATTTGAAGGGAACTTTCGAAGGCAAAGTGTTTGTCAAAAAAATCTGAAGGGCACTTGGAAAAAAAGTGACCCTTTAGATTTTTTAAAGGGCACCTTTGAAGAAAAGAAGGAGGAAGAGGAAAGAAAAGAGGAAAATGAAAGAAAATAATATTAAAGAAGTGAAGGAAAGGAAGAAAAGACAAGGAAAAAAGGAAAAGAAAGGAAGAAGAAAGGAAAGAAAAAATAAGATGAAGGAGAAGAAGATGAAGGAAACTAAATAAAAGATTGAAGAAGAAGCTGAAGAAATTTGCTAATATAAAAAAGGATTTGGCCAAAAGATTGAGAAAATATTCCAAATAAAAAACACTTGTGTACATTGTTAGCATGAAACAAAAGTGAACAAGGACATTATATTTAGCCAATTTTTATAGGGGGTATAAATTAGCTAATAATTTGGTGATTCACAGGCGAGGCATGTATATTATGACTAAGAATAGTTGCCTTAATCATTTTATTGCACATGGAGTTACACATAAGGCACTCAAAATAAATGAACAAGATTCTTATCAAAACATAAAAACTAGATGATCACACACACAACATACAAAAGGAATGAAAAAACTCGTGCTACATAGCACTTAGGGAACACAATAAAAAATAAAAGGAAACACACACTTAGACTAATATTTATAAGAAAGGTTGGTAAGGATAATAGAAAAGTTTCAAATGTATCCCATTTACCAAGATAGGTAGCTCTTCTCCATTTATTTTGGCTATCTAAAAGGAATTACTTTGCTTGCACTTGCTAATGATATAGGGTCCACTCCACAAAGTGTCAAACTTTGAATGTCTGCCTGGTTTTTCCCTATCTTCATCCCACTTCAAAACTAAGTCACCCTATTGGATTAATCTTGTAGTTGCCCTCTTGTTGAAGGACTTATTCATGAGTATTTGGTGATGATCCATAGATTTATGTGCATCACCCCTTATTCCTTATAGCTACATCAATTCTATTAATCAGACCTCCATTAGAGTGTTCTCAAGAAATTCCAACTATTGTGCAAGTTCTAGAGCAGGTGGTTCTTGAGTTATAGATAGCCTGGCTTCCCTCCCAGAGACAAGCACAAAAGGAGAGTTGCCAACTGATTTCTTGGGAGTAATCCTATTAGTACATATGGCTATCTTCAGCTTGTTGTGCCCTACCCTCTGATTGGTCTCCAACATTCTCTTGATTATTTTGATGATGTTCTTATTGGTAGACTTAGCCAATCCATTACCTCGAGGGTAATAATTGGATGAAGTACTCAAATAGAACCCATTTCTTTTTTCCCAATTAGAGGTCTTGGAACTTATTAAGGTAAGTGCATTAACATAAATAATGTCCTAGGGACTCCAAACCTTGTTACAATATTGTCTTAGAGCTCTATGATAGCATTTTCACTTACTTCCTTCAAAGAAACAACCTCCACCCACCTTGTAAAGTAATCAGTGGTAGTCGACATCCACTTGTGTCTAGGACTTGATGGAGGATTGATCATGATAATGAAATCAAGGCCCAATTTCATGAAAGGTTGATCTACCTAGATAGGTCTTAATGAAAGGGCTACAAGCTTTGGTTTGCCTATAAAGAAGGCACATTGAGAACACTTTATAACCCACTAGTAAGAGTCTTTAAAAATACTAGGCCAATAGTAGCCATCCCTCATGATATTTGTAGTTATCATTCTAGGAGAGAAATGGCCTCCATTTGCACCATCATGGAACTTTTATAGCAGCATGTCAAATTGGTCATTATCAACACATCTCAACATCACATTATTCACATCCTTTCTAAAAATAATTCCATCTATAAGATAGTAAGGATTGGCATATATTTTGAAATATATCCTTCAAGACTTGTTCAATCTATTGGGACACTCATGATTTTGAAGAAAACCAATGATGTCTTATGTCTAACTTTGAGCTTGTATTTGATCAGATGGTTGAAGTTGAACTTAGTTGGCCAAGACTTCCTCTCTTGGCTCTTGAAGATACAAAGCAAGATGTTCACACAATCCTCTTCCTCTTACCAAGTTTTTCACTTTGATATCCATATTGTGCTCCATTACCTTTGTTATCCATCTAGCTCTCTTCTCGTTGAGGTCCTTACTTAGGAGGAACTCCTTGGTGCTAGGGTGGGAAACCATGACATGTATTTTATTGTTAGAAACCATGTACCTAAATTTTTTCAAGCCTTTAATCACTATTAGATCCTGCTTCTCAATAAAAGAATACTTAACCTCATACTCCTCCAATCCTTGACTAAAAAAAGCAATTGATTGCTCAATGTCTTCATCATTCCTCTTCATAAGCATAGTTAAGATTGTTTCTATGTTAGAAAAAGTATGAAGGAAGAAATCTTTGGAGTAGTTTAGATTTAAGAGAGTGGGGGATGCTACAATTGCTTGCTTGATGGCCTCAAAAATTCTCTTACCTTATTTCATCAAGCCAAAAACTCAGTTCTTCTTAAGCATCGATATGATAGGATTTAACACAGTTGTAAAGCCTAGAATAAACCTCCTTACAAAGCTTATTTTCCCCAAGAAGCTTTTTATTCCTTTCTTGCATTGAGGCAAGGATAAGCTTAGAATAGTTTTGATTATTTTTTGATCAATAGGTAGGCCTTCCTTTGAAATGATATGTCCCAAAAGCTTGCTTCATAAACAATAAAGATGCATTTCTTTAGATTAAGGGATATCTCATACTCCCTACATTTTTCAAACACTTGCCTTAGGTGATCCATGTGATCAACATCATCTTTGGAAAAAATGGTTATATCATCAATATTTATCAGCAGAAATTTTTTAATCAAACCTTTGAAAGCCATGTCCATTGCTCTTTGAAATGTAGTGCCAGCATTTGTTAAACCAAAAGGAATCTTGTTGTAAGAAAAGGTCCCCCATTTCATAGTAAATGTTATCTTGAATTAATATTCTTCATTAACTAATATTTCATTGTAGACTAAATACTTGTCAAGAAGTGAGAAGCATTGGGAACCAAAAACAACCTACAAAATTTGCTCCGTAAAAGGTAGTGGATGATGATCCTTAAGAGACACTCGATTAAGATCTCTAAAATCCATGTAGAGCCTAATTTATCCATTCTTTTTATGGAAAATTAATAAAATTGGATACCCAAGTTAAGTTCTTGATAGGAAATATGATCTTGTACTTGATCAGTTTGGTTAGCTTCTTCTTCATCAATTCTTCAATCTTGGGATTGATAGGCCTCTACTTTTGTTTGAATAGTTTAGCTCCTAGTTCTAGCTCAATGGTGTGATGAGCTAGGCTTGGATCAAACCCTTTCAAATATTTGTACTTAAAATAAAATATATCATGGAATTATTTACATAGTTCAATAAAATCCTATCTTTTAGACAAAGAACAAATATTATGAATGTTTAGAAGCTTATCTTTGAAAATCAAGACCCTCTCATAATTTTCTTCCTTTGTAGTAATTCTCACTCTCTCCTTATTCTAGTCATACTCATTGAAGACACTCTCTAAGGTGATCATCCCCTTGAGTATTTTATTTATCTTTAGCTATATTATTTTTTATTCATACTGATCAAGCAACTTCTTCTAGTTACTTTAGGAGAAACATGCCTCATTCTGCAAGAAGTGTGCAATGTGTTCATCACTTTTGAACACCTACCATGACACTTTATTATCTAGGATAGAGGGTCTCAAAATGATCTTGATATGGGATTGATCCTTATATTTTCCCACATCAGTAGTTGTATCAAATTTTTCACTAATGGTAGCTAATATGTTAGCATGCTTATTGAAATCCCTTGGTATGGGTTATATGTTAAAGGCATCAAAGTCTTCAAGAAAGTCACATACTTTATGGTTGTATGATTTAAGGGATTTTTGGCTATATATTGACTTATTACTTGGTGTATGACCAGCTCACTATCTTTAAAGACTTTTATATTCTTGATTCCTCTTTTCTTTGCCCATTGGAGATCATGGACTAGACCTTCATATTCTGCTACATTGCAAGTGCAGTTGACATGAAATCTATATGAGGAGTAGTATTGATTATTTGATGGAGAAACCAACATATAAATATCCCTTTCACCTACTTTTATTCTTGATCCATCAAAAACATTTCCAAAATTTCTTCAAGCTCATGATCTTCATTAATGAGTAAAGGAACAGAAACATCTTTCTCGTGCATACAGTAAACTCCCAAATTAGTCTCTTCAATAAAAGTATATGGATAAAGTCCATGTGTTTCAATGTTATATTTTTCAATAAAAATATCAAAAATACCTTCAATATGGGAAGATGTTTCACCATTTATGATGCCTTCTTCTTCTTTACTAATTAGACAATTTTGAGCTAAATTTGTTTTCATGTATGGCTCAATATGAAACATTTCTAAGAGCTAAGTCCTTATAGTTACCTTGGATCCATTCCTTATTTTAAAATATATAAAATACCAATAAATATAAAGGTACCATCCTATCTTATCTATAAAATCCCTTGACAAGCAGATAGCAAAATGGGTTGGAAGGTCTACCACCATAACATCTTGTAAAATTGGAAAACTTGGGCAGTCATGTAGGAAGACTTTCAGACCTTTGATCAATCCCACTATCTTGGTTGGAGTACTATAAAGTTTCAATACATCCTTTCCATATGGCTCATATTTCATCCCCAATTTGTTAGCCACCACTTTAGGCATGACAGTGGTACTTGTTTAATTATCCATAATGTAATTATGGACTAGCTTGTCTCCCATAATGAGGGTGAGATAGAAGGGTGGAGGCTTTTCAGACTTGGTGGAGGGTTATAAGACATGTCTTGGGTAATTTTTAAGGGATAAATCATTACTCTTTGAATTTTGAGGGTTTACATGAATGTTTTCAAGCTGTTCCTGCAATAGCTCTTTCTGACTAGGCATATGCAAGACTTCCCAAAGAGATATGCTTGTCTTGGCATTATTTAATGAATAGAAAATGTTTAGAGGGGAATTATTCACCTTCTCTAGAATTATTGAAGGTATTTAAGGAGTCTGAACCTACTACACTACATGCTTGACAACCCCACTTGCATTCTAATTTTCTTGAGGAGCATGACTGGTAGTAGGTGTTATGCTATAACTTGTAGCTTGAGGCCTTGAAGGGGCATCATTTGGAGTGACATGTGTCCCTAGATATATATTTGGGTTTGATCCAATCCTATATCTCTCCTTATTTTATTTAAATTTACCCTTTAGAAAAATTTGAGGGTCACTTTTCTTCCAAGTGCCCTTCAGATTTTTTCCAAAGGACACTTTGCCTTTGAAAGTTCCCTTCAAAAAAAATTTGAAGGGACACTTTGTCTCAAAGTGTTCTTCAATTTTTTTTTGAAGGGCCACTTTGTTCCTTTCCTTCCCAAAGTACCCTTCTAAAAAAATTGAAGGGACACTTTGTCTCAATGTACCCTTTGGAATTTTTCTAAAGGGTCACTTTGTCTCTTTTTATCTTCGAAAGTGCCCTTCAAAAAAATTTGAAGGGTCACTTTTCCTCCAAGTGCCCTTTATATTTTTTTTGAAGGATTATTTGCCTTCACTTTCTTTCCAAAAGTACCCTTTGGGATTTATTAAAGGGTCACTTTCCTCCCCAAAGTGCCCTTCAAGATTTTCTGAAGGGTCACTTTCTTTCCAAAAGTTCCCTTTGAGATTTTTTGAAGGTTCACTTTCCTCCCCAAAATGATCTTTGAGATTTCCTAAAGGGTCACTTTCTTTCCAAAAGTGCCCTTCAAGATTTTATAAAGGGTCACTTTCCTTTCCAAAAGTGCCCTTTAGGATTTCTCAAAGGGTCACTTTGGGAAGGAAAGTGACCCTTTGAGAAATCCTAAAGGGCACTTTGGAAAGAAAGTGACCCTTCAAGAAAGACCCTTTGAGAAATCCTAAAGGGCACTTTGGAAAGAAAGTGCCCTTCAAGATTTCTTGAAGGGTCACTTTCTTTCCAAAGTGCCCTTTAGGATTTCTCAAAGGGTCACTTTCCTTCCCAAAGTGCCCTTTGGGATTTCCTGAAGGGTCACTTTCCTTCCAAAAGTGCCCTTCAATATTTCTCGAATGGGCACTTTCCAAGAGCCCAGATAAAACCCTGAAGGAATGCCTTCAAGAAAAAATCCCAAAGAAATTCCCCTTTGTAAAAATATCAAAGAATTTCCCCTTTGCAAAAAATCTAAAGAAACGTGCCCAAAGGAATTGTCTTATGATGTGCTGGGAGACGTCAAATTCAAGACAAAGAAGTAGTTGTTGGGATTCAAATATCCCATGATGAGCTAGGAGATGTCAATTTTAACATCATGAACTAGATGTTGATAAGTAATCAGGTTTGAAATGTTTGAATTCATCAAGCTTGAAGAGTCTAAAGCAAGTTGAGAATCTCTAAAAACCTAAATGACTCTCATATTAAACTAGGATTATCCAAGTGCTTTACTTATGAACTTCATAAGTAGAGCATCTCAAAGACTCTAAAGTAGGTGAGTCCAAAAATCCCAAATGGGTCTACAAGAGAAAATCAAGATTTTCTAAGTGCTTAGCTTATAAAATTTATAAGCTAAGTAGGTTAGAAAACCTGAATGGGTATACAAGTGAAAACCAGGTTCTCGTAAGGCTTTGATTATAGTCTTTATAAGTAAGGAGGTCACAGAAACTTGAATTGCACTATAAAGTGCCAATCAAGTTTATAAAGCCACTTAGCTTATACACTTGTTCTAATGGTTGATCGATGGTGCACGAGAGACATGAATATAAAAATGAAAATCTACCACATAGAAAGAGAGGAACAGATGGAGAATGATCTATAGGGATCCGTGCCAAGTAGATCAATGACACAAAATCATGATTTAGGTCATTCTTTATGAGCCATCAAAATGGGTGAGAAGCTAAGGAGAAGATGTTAAGCACCAGGACAAATTTTCTAATAGGTGGATCCTTGATACAACCATTTTAATGCCATTACTCAAATATCTCATTCTATTAAGCAACCATTGGAGAAGCATCTTCAAGGGGGAAAGCCAAGGGCATTTGAGAAGATGGCATGGATCAATCAGAGTACCCTAACAAGCATATTTGGAAAATTTAGTTAAAGATGAGGATGGAGACCTCCAACAGAATGGATTCCTTACCTTTGGCACCACAAGCCTCCTCATCTACTCTTCTTTAGCTATAAATACAACCCTTATGCAAGGGAAAAGGCAACCAAGTAGCATATGGTAAAGCCCTACTGGAATGATCAAAATTCAGCCCTTTTAAGCATTTATCATAAATATATTTCCTTCAATATTTTATAGAGTTTTTGGTCTGAGTGTTAGAGAGATGCATAGTGTCAACATGAGATGATTTCACATCCTTCTACCCACTTTGTCCTCGATGCCTGTGAATAAGGATTCTTAGTCTAACTAGTCACACAGCGTGTACCTTAGTGTATTTAATACCTACATGTGTAATATTTCCTTGAATGTGAAAAATTTACATTTCATCTCAATTACCTTGCATCATTTTTTACATGTCTTGCCTCTACATTGAAACATTTTTGTTAGAATCTTTAAAGTTTAGAAATAGTTTATGCTTTTATCGTATTGTGCATAGGAGTTTGACATTCATGTGGAAAAATAGTTTTGATGTATCATCACCCATAGAATAGGATTTATTTTCTTGTAAATTCCTAACTCTTTTCCTTTTAAGCAATTTTTTTTAGCAAAGTCATGTACAGGGATCTCTCCCTTTCAATATAGAGGTCCATTTCTAGTATACGTACACCCACAAGCCTTGGAAATGTTCCCATGTTGCCTAAATCTAGGAGAGGACTAAACACTCTCCTTCAAGGTGAAAGATTTGGAGCCAACATCAACATTATTCTAAACTTTGATGAATGATGCATAATAAAATTTCAGACATTCAGTGATTCTTAGGCTTAATTTATAATGGTTTATAGGAATTAGTTTGAAGACCAGTCAAAATCTAGTTGTGGCTAGTATTGGGTGTCTATAGTTTTCCCCTATTTTGTAAGGTGTTGCAATATATAGGCATAGTAACATCTTCCTAAAGAGTTAAAATTTCATGTATTCCTACTACTTTAATAGCACTAGATGAGATATAGATTCCCCCTTGAGGGAGAGATTGGAAAAAAGGGTTGGCAAATGATCCCTCAAAAGGAAGAAATGATGGGATCAAAAAGATAAAATGGGTGAAAGAGATTGATTTTCCCAAAATAAATTATAATCAATTTGATATGGAGTTTCACTAGTTGGATAGATAAACAGGATGAGTTTCCCACAAGTAGTTATAATCATTGGCATAGGTAAGACAAAAAAGGTAATGATTTTTCCAAAGGTGGTAATAATCATTGAAAAGAGGATTAGGGTAACAAGAGAATGATTTTCCCAAAGGTTTTTATAATCATGAAATGGAAAATAATTATTTTCCCACAAGCATTTATAATCATTGGAAGGATAAAAACATGCCCCACTTGGGTGGATAGAGAATGTTTTTCCCAAATGTAGTTATAAGCATTATCATAATGAAAATATACCCAGTTAGGTAGAATAAATATAATGATTTGCCCATATGTATTTATAATCATTAACCTCTAGATAGATCCAAACACAATGATTTGCCCAAGGGATATTATAATCATTGATAGAATGATAGGAGTATGATGTAAAATTGGATAATGGGACTTATAAATGGAACCTAGACTCACAAAATAAGAGTAATTTGGTATAGAGGATAAATATGAATTTGGTAAACCTACTAATATGGAGATGCAAGTCCTAACTAGCAATGAATTAAAATTATTTCATGATTTAATTACTCTGTAGGTGGGAATGATTGGAATATATCATGAATTTTTTAGGTGCAAAAGAGAAGTACAGTGACTTTATTGCTTTTAAGACTTCCTAAGATGATTTTTGTTGTAGCACATGGTGGTATGCATCATAATATAACACCATGATAACTTATCTAAAATATGCATAAGGACTGACATGCTTCCCAATAAACATTAGAAAATAATGCACCAATGATAAAGACTAGGATGACAATGTTGATGAATGAATATGGATGGACTTAAGTAAAATGCATAAGGAATCACCCAATGAATGTAGATATACTAAGTCAAGGAAAAATAATGAAATCAAATAGATAGGCAAACAAATAAATAGAAAGATGAAACATCAAGAAATAAAAGGCACAAAAAAGATAAGAAATATAATAGGAAACAAACAAATAATGGTTAATCATAATGTTAGCACAAATAGAGAACAAAAAAGATAATGAAACATTACCCCTAGGTTATATAAAATAATGAAACAAATAAAAAAATGGGGGAATAGAAGAAAAATAAGGGGTGGCTGAGCTAACTCTAGATGCACTAGGTAAGTAGATGTTACCTACATTATTCCATGGATGCAAAATATAACATAAACCTTAGGCCAAATGTAGTTCTCCTATGAGATGGGATAGAAGAATAATGAAGATCAAGAAAACATGAGTGATATTGTAGAGGAATATGGGAATGGTCTTGCAAAATGGTGAGAGTGTGAGATGTTAGGCCAATAATGTTGGGGAAACTAGAAGATAAGTGGTTTCTTATGAAAGAGATAGGGATCCTAGAATCCTTATGGTAAAGAAGTGGTTGATGGGATTATTTTAGGATTTTATATAATTTTTACAAATTTTTTTGTAATTTTCTAAGCATCTCAACTCGATGAAATATGATGAGATAATAAACAATCCAAGATTAAAAATGGCAAGAACATTCAAACTTGAAATTTCTTGCAAAATAGTGAGATCATTCTAAAGGGGTGACTAAGCTGACATCAACAAGAATCAAGCATTACATACATAGTCCCAAGATGGTAACTCAAGTCACTTTAGTTTTACCTTACAACAAAGGAATCTGACTAAGTAGTAGCAAATTCTCAAAATAGGCAAATGAGGAAAATGGAATAGTACAACATAGGCATGGCAAGGTGGTACTTCAAGGCATGATAAATGTGTTATTCCTAATTTTCCCATAGGTAGTTATAATTAGGAAATAATGGCATAGGTCAATGATACTAATTTTCACATAGGCAGTTATAATTAGTAGCATGATGGTGGTACTCTGATTTGCCCAAAGGTAGTTATAATTAGTAGTACTTGAATGAAATGAAATAAGGAATGAAGGATGTAACTAATAAACCACTATCATACTACTCTAAAATATAGCCTCTATTTAGAATGTTGAATCAACTATTAAACTTGATCATAATTCTTCTTGTTGAAAGTGCCCATGGAACCAATTGAATAAAACCAAAGTCAAAGGTATTAGGTAGGGAGGGTAAAAACAAATTTGGTTGATAGGAAAGGTATGGTATAATGATATATGATATAATGATATGATACAAATAAAATCATGATATGTTATAATGGGAATGGGATGCATAGACAGTACTTTAAGTCTCTAAATCATAGTAATGCTTAAGGTGTATAATGTTCTTCAGCTCATCAAGTTCATCCCCATATATGCTCTGGAGCCATAATTTGCAACAATGATGTATGGGCCTATCCAATTAGGTTTTAATTTACCCTTATGCTTCTTCTTAGCCATTGTATTCTATTTATTTTTTTTAAGAACAAGCTCATCAAAATCAAATTCTCTATTTGACCTTCTAGTTACAGTGTCCATGAAGTCAATTAGGTATGTTTTAAGGTTATTGAGTACGGCCATGCATTTTTCATCAATTAATTCCAGATCATGCAAGTGAGCTACTCAATAATCTTCATCATCTAGAATATGTTTTATCAAAATTCACAAATAAGGTAACTTAACCTCAATGGGAAGAATGGCCCCAATGCCATAAATTATGGATTATGGAGTGGCTCTTAATATGGTGTGGTAATTAGTGTGATATGCCCAAAGGGTACATAATATTTTTATTTTCCAATTATGGCCTACATCATTGACATTTTTTTTAAGGATGTTGACAATGTTTTTGTTAGATGCTTCTACCTAGCCATTACCTTGTGGGTAATATGCCCTAAAAAAATGTTGAGTAATGTTGCACTCAGCACATAGTTTTTTGGCATCCTTGTTCTTAAATGATCCAACATTATTAGATATAATGTTAGATGGGATACCATATCAACAAATGAAAATATTGAATATGAATTTATAAATATGTTTTCTAGTCATGTAAGTGAGGGGTATAGCTTTAACTCACTTAGTGAAACATTTGGTAGTGGTAAGTGTTGGTTCCCAATTTTACAGCCCTAACGTTCAACCTGACATTCTTGAGAAGAATGGTAACTAGAATGAGAAACCACTAAATATGTCATTATGGATAGGGAATGGTTTAACATTAATAGAGGACTAAATGAAAGAAATGATTGGGAGGTACCTATAAAGGGTATGGTTAATTCCATACTACTTTTGGCTCTACTTGAACCAAGGTGAGAGAACCTATTGAGGTATCTTGCTCACATAAATAAGTTTATCACATCAATCTTCATGAGGATCATAGGTACAAAATGGAAATATGACCAAAGCATAACCAAACTTATACACTTTACCCATGAAGGTTTTTCACATAAAATACACAAATGCTTTATGTCATACACAAGCTACTAAAGATAGATGATGACATGACTACAATTTTTATTTTGTAATATATTTGACAACAATGGTCAAATGAAAAAAATGTAGTATTAGGATTTCAAACACAAACTGCAAGCACATTTTAAGTACACAAGATTTCATGTGTATACAAGGAAAATAACACTTATGATATGCAAATAGAGTGTTATTTATAGATTTATAATAGAGTGAAATCATATTTTCTTAAATTATATATATATATATATATATATATATATATATTTGAATGGATAGTAAGTGAGCACGAAGGAGTTCACAAGATAGCTACACTACTTTCATTAACAAATGTTGTTTAGTTTAGAAATTGGTAAAAATAAAATCATGCATAAATGATCCTCAAAATATTATAATAAATACTACAAATCATCCTTTAATGACTCCCTCTAGCTAAATTCATAAGCTTAGGATTACCCTGAAGAATGTTATCAATGCTCTATATTCAAATCTTGAACTAGAAAGGATTTTATATTCTAATTACAGACCCTAGATGACTACCATAAAGAAGAATACATACAACACCCAATATACCAAACATGTAAGATATAATATTGTATTTTAACAATAAGAAGTAATGATAAACCATGACATATTTCATTTAACAACCAAATTAAAATTGAATACAATATGTCTTGAAGATTATGTAATAGAGCACTATGCAAAACAATTTTACAACAAGTGAAACATCTTGAATGTTATCAAAGCTTGCCAATGATTTTATAACAAAAATCAATTTAGCACTAGAAAATCAAATAGGGAGGACTCTCCAAGATATAGATTCAATCTCAAAATTTTAACTGACCCTTGTAAAGGACATACCCCTTTATATAATTTGAGTTATGCTTGACATATTCCTGAAGATGCTCCATCTAGAAAATTATTTCATGAGCCTAGAATCTATTCGATGGTGTAACAAATATGATTCCTTGGATTATGCTTGTGCCTATGAGATTATGACAAACTTGATACTCCACCATGAAAAAATATTTTAAGTTACATATATGGAGATCATTCCTACAAGGGATAAAACAAACCTTTATCCACTTGTGAAACAAATAAAAATGTCATTTCCTTAATCAAAACAACCCTAAAAAGGACATGCCACTAATGAACAAGGTATAATGGTTTCCCAATGGGAAAAAAGAAAAAGGAAATAGAAAAGAGAGAGATGATAAGAAGGAAAGGAGGAATGACATAATATCAACTTAGAGGAAATAGAAACATTTGGTCACATCATAGAATCAATGTTAATGATTGAATCCTTTGCCAACCTATTTTTGTATGCTATGTACCCTTTAATTATGGTGGCAAGAATCATTTGGTCTAGGCCTACTTGGTATTTGAATTTAACACTATATTCCTCAAGACAATTCATAACTTTTTGGAGCATCACCCACCTTTTATTGACTAATGATTTTAACTAGTCATAATACTTTTCAAATGACACCAACTCTCTAATATTTTGGACATCGAAGAATCCTTGTGGTGCATTAATGAGGCTTTTTATGGTGATATCTAATGTCTCCTTTGTCATGTCACATACAACATCAAGGTTCACCATCTACCTCAGGGAAGCTTTAATCTCTTTTTTAAATTTTAGAGAGATTGTTTTTCTCCCTTTAAATCAAAAATGGCATCCTTAAGCACTATCAATCGATGATTAATCACTATCTAAAACTCTTTAGGTTACTTGCGATCATCTGAAGATATTATATTTTCTATAATTAAAGTGTTGATGCCCATATTACAAATTTCATCCACCTTCAGCCTAAAATTTTCCAATTTTTTGATGTTTGCATTGTAAATGAACATCTAGGAATCACATTCCCCTTGTTTATCTAGTATGTCATCTAGACATTTTAGTGTTGAGTGGATTATTTCTTTGGCTCAGGTGGTCAGATCCTTTTTCTAGTATTCCATGGCCCATCCTCTATTCTTCAAATCTTCACTATGGCCAAAATCAAGCATACCTAAGGAAGTTATAAGATAATTTGGGGCCTTGCTCATGGTTAGGGTTACTGCTTTGGGCTCACGCAATAACTTTTGCAAGTACTAGATCATGGCCTAGTTCTATACCTTTAACTCCTCTATTAAAACTTTATCTTTGTCCATTTGATGTGCCACCATGCTTGCTAAGACTTACGATCTATGTTTTATCTCATTCTTTGATGGTTATCCCAAATCATAGCTATACACTACATAGCTTTCAAGGAAAGAATCCTTATTTGTATCCCCTCATGGAGGAATGGCTATTTCTTGTGTTTTTCCCCTTTCTCATTGAAAGTGGTTCATGAGTGCATTTTAGCCTTCTTAGGGGGCTCAGCCTTGTATGCTTGGGAAATATTTAGTATATACATCCCCTATTTTACTCATGATGTCCCTTTTTTCCTTAACTTGCTCTTTGATCTAAAGAAGAGGTCTAGTCTAGAGTCCCATCAAAGTTATGGATCTTAATGCTAGCTTTGACACACTAAATGGGGGTTTCACTAGTATGTTAGTCAAGGGGGTATCACTAGAGTAGAATGAGAGCCTAGCACAATTTGTTCATCCTCTTCATAACTTTTTGATCTAGTAACCTTTTCATCAACTACTTACTCCCCTCTTTTTCTTGGCTCTATCTAATCCAGTACTTCAAAACTTACCCCATCACACTGAGATTTCATAAGCAATGTATTTATAGAACTCCCCTATTCTATAGGCTAAGTAAAATGCTCTATAACTTGTTCATCCTTTGTTCTTGGGTGGGTGACCTGGATGGAGGAATCCATGGTGTCTTCCTTTTCACCCTTGGGAAACTCTTCACCAATCATGGCTTCAACATATCCATGCCTAACAAGATCATGTACTTTAATATGGGGGATAAACCCCTGGGGCAATTCAATTGAGGTAGTATCTATAGGTCCTCCTATCTTAGTAATCTCATCTATTTGACCTACTTATTTATTTATTTCCAGGGGGTAAGGGTACCCATTTGTAGGCTTGATCCCCTACCTTCCCTAATATAAACTTCTTCCCCCAGTGCCAAACTTGATGCCATTAGAGGGGGGAGAACATGTGGTACTACTTCGATAGTTGTAGTCACATATGTGTATTCCTCTTATTATACCCCCACCTTATCACTACTAGTGGGTGCTTGATCCCTATGCATTATTTACCTCCTAATTTCATCCCTAAATTCCCATACATCCCTAATGTCATCACCCTTATCTTGGCTTAGTAGTTAGGTGATAACATTTTCTACAAATATCTCCATGTCCAAGGAGATCATTTCCTTTTCTTGGGGAGCCTAAACCTATGTAGCCACCTTGACCCCAACCTATAACACATCATCAAAATATAAAGGAAATCTAAAGCCAAAATGTCTTCTTTATCATCTTTTATTTCCACTCTTGAGGGTTCTATTTTTTTAAACAATCCCATGACCATAGGTTTCACTTTGGTTTGTGATCTTTACCTCAGATTTTTATGCCTAGTCTTCACCTAGGGAGGGGTGAAGCCCCTTTGTTTCTTCATCACCTTTATGATCATCCTTCCCTCATCTAAATCCTCTTCATTACTCATATCCTTTAACCTCTGGGTATATGAGGACTTATCTTCATGTGGCTTGTCAAAAGTTTCCTTGGGGGAGGATGTCTTTAAACACTACCTCTTTTCTTTTTTTGGGGCTCCCCATAAGAGGCTACAGTGCCTTCTTGGTTCTCTTAGGCCTTGAATATTCCAATTCTTCCTCTCATCCTCTCTTCCTTGTATACATCTTTAGGGAATGGCCAGTTTCTAGTTGTTGCATAGTTGGTGCAAGTAAGGTAACAACCTAAACAATTGCTATCATGGGAACTCCCTTAGTCATGATGGATATGGGAGTAACACTAGCCAGTTACACCTCCCCTATAATTATTTTATCCAAATTCTCTACTAGGCTTGTCATATTTGAAAATGACATCCCAATTTTGGATCAAGCAGTTGTTATTGATTCCACATCAATATTCTTGGATAAGTCCACATCACTCACCTTTTACTTCCCCTTGCCCCTTGCTACTACTAATGGTGATAGAGGATCACCCATGTATGTTGGTAGGAATGCTTTGAGTTCCACAACCTATTGAATATCTTAGAGGGTGGGGGTGTTATATGTAATGAGGTTAACCCCATGCTCCTTTAACCACCTAAATGTTCCCCTCATGATGGGAAAATCCCTCCATGCAATGGAGTTATTTTCCCTTGTAGTGAAATCTACTTGGGATATAGGCTACACTTTAATATTATTTTTAATATATGCTAATACTACAGTCATTTTATCATCTACCATGTCTTTGGGGATGGGGGCAATTCTATAAGCAAGTACTTCATGAATAGTGAGTCTCATATAGTTAGTTTTTCTGACCTCTTCCTTAGTGGTGCAATTAGACCAAATATATTTAAAGTGTGACTAGTGTAATATTACACCTATTATAGTATTTATCAGTCATCTTATATCATAATTAGGTCTGGGTAACATTTTATCAATCATGTAGAAGCCCATTTCATAGTCCAATCCTTTTTCTTTAGCTAGAGAAGGACATGTGTAATATCTTATCTCCACTAGGAATTTGAAAGGATTATTTATTTTCTTGGTCACAATCATTTCATGTGGGTGTACCATTTGTCTACATGATTCCATGACAATAACTTTGTCATCCACATACCATGGAAATTTATGAGGAGCTCATGAGTAGTCACTTACCCTGATGTATGTGAATGTTCTAAACTAAATAAATGAGGTGCCAAATATGTCAATTATCTCTTGGGAAGCCTTAGTCATTATATTCAGACTTCTCAAAAGGAATAAAATGCTCATCATAACATTGAATAAATAATTGTATACTCTTCAATAGTTTCTCTTGAACCCTTCGAGAGTGACCTCTAGGTAAATCTCATATATCCTCAGTCTTGAAAGATTGTTGGTAAGACTTGGGAAGGTCCTATTATGCACTAGGTTATACATCAAATAGGAGGACTTATAAAAGTTACCCATGAATTTTTCCATTGAGAAGATTTCACTATGTAATTTCATCATTTGATTGTGAAAATTATTGCTCAAGATGATTGTCTAGTCTAACTTCTTTTTCCCTTTTAACATGTAAATGAGGACTAAAAACATCCATGGTTCAAACTTTTCTACAATGGGTTCCCCATAGACCCTGATGGCCATGGTGATAATATATTAAGGTAGTTCTTTGAATTCTATTAATTTTAAGTTTATTGATAATTGGGAGACATTATAACTTTTCTTTGTAAGTTAAAAAGAATTCACAATGTCCCATAACATCTTATCATGTGTCTCCACATATTACTACTATCACTCTTCCATGGTAAGAGTGATACTATCAGGTTGGAGAGGGATTTCAAGCATGGCACTGAGGGCCTCAAGTGTGAATGAACATATAACTAATGGAATCCCATCCACAATAGTCCTAGTGTTAGGGTGATAAACCTTAGCACATGAAATAACCAACTCAAGATATGGGGTAGCTAAAGGGAATGCTACTGTAGGGACCATGTAACTCATACCAAGGTTAGTAATAATTAGGAGAGGGTCCAACCACTATAAAAAATTCAATAGAGTTATAAAATCTAACCATTGAATATCCATGTCCTTAACTTCATCATGAATGGATGTAATATTACTTTTCAATGTTGTAGAAGATGAACCCATTTCTTCCTGACTCGCTAAATGTAATACTAGAATCTAGAACGACTCCTTCACACTAATAATTCTCTAAACATCCTCAAAGTCATTTTAGGAACACAACACTTAGAGAGTAAAGAAATACTTAGTAGTAATTATAAGAGTTTCACACATATGGAATTATAAAATTCCTAAGGAATTCACTGTGATCACCAGTCTTTGCATTGTAAGTAGCTTTCAGCACACAAATCACTTGAAAGCATGAGTATTATATTTGAATGTAAAGGGTGAATTAAAATGAAGATAAATAATTATTTATAATCCCTTGTACTTCAATATTAGGGTTACCATTAATGTTTAGAAGTGAAATGTCTAATTACCAACTACCACATTGATTACTCGAGCAACATTTTAAAAAATGGAGGTAAGCATGTTGGTGTGCTTCTTTGCAACACATGGACCTACTTAAGCAAGTTTCACCTTTTACGTAATTTGTTTAGTTCATTAGTTTTTTTTCACCTTCTCACCCATCACTTCCCTCAGTAAACTGGTGTAATACATCCCAAGTCTTTAATGGAGCATACAAATTCCATGTGTCATCACCTCAGGCACCTGGGCCTTTAGGGACCTCTTAAACCTTGCCCAACTTTCAAGTGATGTTATATTCAAAAAGGGTCTAATCATCATATTTTAGAACCTACCACATTTCCTTAATCTTCCTTACATGTTTTGGTGCTTGCACCTTAGAGACCTTTTAAACCTTGACCTTTGAAAGGTAAATAGGGAGATCTTTGGATGAGGATCAAAACTCAAAAACCTCGAAGAGCTGACACATGGCATCCTCTTTAACTTATTTACTCATACATTCAGTCCCTAGGAATTTTTTTCACATTTCTAATAAAAACCAATTGGGACATTCTTTAAAATGCACCCAAAACTTAAAAACCCTTAAGAACTCACCATGTATCCCAACTAAATGTGAGCTTAGATTTTTGGTCACTTACTTGCCTTCACACTATTATTTTGATACAAGGAGTGCAAGATTCTCCCAATGCCTAAAAATACTTTCATAACTTTAATCATTGAAACAACTAAAAGTGTATCAAGGAAACATGCCTCGAAACTATTGAGAATATCTTCTATTTTAGGAAATACCCATCCAGAGTTTGGCTAAGAATAAAAGAATACTCCCACCTGATAAAACAAAGGAGATAATTAATCATGAACATATATTCTAACCTTCTAAAGGACTAGGTCAAGTGAGTGGACATTAATACTCATTTAGTTTGGATGCAAGAATTTAAGTGACAAGGGCCCAATTGCCCAAGTGCAAATTTTGGAACTAACAATAAGAATGTGTTTATGACCATTAGATGAGGTCAGGTTCATCTTCCTAATGAAATCAAGGCCCTATGTAACAAACAACCATGGTGTAAGCATTGGTTTAAGATTTTTGTTTAGGGCATGAATTAGATTGGCATGCCTTTGACATTTATCACACCTTTTAACATACGTAGTTGCATTTTCATCCATAGTTGGCCAATAATAACTAGTACATAGGATTTTTTTAGCTAAGATGACCCCACTTATGTGGGATCCATATACTCCATAAAATTCTTGTAACACTAATGTTAATTATTTTGAATTTAAATAATAAAGTAGAGTTCCATCAAAGTTTTAATGGTATAGGGTTGGTCCAAGTAAGTTATATCATGTTGCTTGGTGTTTAAAAGCCTTTTATTATCTATGGGATAGGTCTAGTGAAATAATATGGTCATGTAGGTAGGTATAAAGGTATTAATACCATATAGAGCTAGGACTAATAATATCATAGATCATTGCAGTAGTTAAATGTTCATGAGTATGTGCTAGAAGATTTTTAATGAAAATTTGATATTCTTTTGCCTTGTCAGTATGATGAATCAAAGAGCTAATGGGTGCCATGGAATACACTATTTTATTACAATCCCTTGGGAAGTGTTCAAATTATACATCAACAATCCATTGTTTGAGAGTGTGAATCATGGCCTTATATGGAACCATCTTGTCATCTTTAGTCTGAAAGTGGTATGTAACCTGATTGATGATTAACTAAGAATAATCATAAATAATGAGATGTTGAATATTCTATTGTACTACTTATCAAATCTCTACAATGAGTATTTTATATTTATCCATTTTTTTAGTAAAATGAAATCTAATATGAAATGATTTAGGGATAAGATCCCCCTGTGATGTAATAACCAATAAGCCTACACCCAATCCATGTATTGTAAATGATCCATCAAAATACAACTTCCAGTGTTACTCCTTTGAAGGTGTTTCAATGATGGTCATAATGGACTCGATTGAGAATTGAAAAGTTAGAAGTTTTGTATTGACAAGGGGATCTTCACCAAGTTGATGTGTAATTACTTATCCCTTGATGGCCTTATAGTTAATGTATTTTATCTTAAACTTGCTAATAATCATGATCTATTTAACCTTCTAGCCTTGTAAATATTTCTTGGATAGTAGATTGTTAATTGGATGTACTTTTTAAATAACTATGGTCTTGTTGTTTAACATGTAATGTCATAGTTTTTAAACTGTAAAGACCATAGATAAATAGGATTTTTTAATGGGTGTATAATTATGTTCATATGTGACTAGTGTATGGCTTAGATAGTACACAACATGTTCTTTTCCATTATCATCATGTTGAGATAAAATTGTCCCTAGGTATTTTTCCATGGTAGATAGATATAGTAAGAATGGCTTTATTGGCATAGGTAGTAATAAACAAGTAGATTTGTAAGATAGTCCTTTAAATGCTAAAAATGTTTCTAGCATTCATCATCCTAATGAAACGTGACACCTTTATTCAAGAAGTGTGTAAATGGATGTCATTTTGTCATAAAAATAAAAAATGAAGTGTCTAATAGATTAGATATTTCCCTAAAAACTATATATCTACTTCAAATGAGAAGGTGGCAGCATATCTGTAATGGCTTATACTTTGGCAAGATAGAATTTAATGCCTCTATGATACATAATAAATCCTATAAATTTACCTAAAGTAACACTAAAAACACACTTCTTAGGATTTATTCAAACCTTGTACTCACATAGTCTCTCAAATATCTTCCTCAATGTGGTTAGATGATTGGCCTTGGTCTTTGATTTACCTAGTATGTCATCAATATAGTCTTCAACAATGTCATGCATCATATCATGAAATATGATGGTCATGGATCTTTGGTGATTTGTCCCTCACATTCTTGAGACCAAATGGCATAAAAAGATAATAAAACATTCCCATGGAGTAGTGAACATTATTTTATGTTGGTCTTTTATCACACTCCTAATCTAGTTATATCTTAAAAATCCATCCATCATCGAATGCATTTTGTACCTAGTTGTGGAGTCAACTATCATGTCAATTTTTGGTAGAGAAAAGTCATATTTGGGATACAGATTGTTTATATATAATAAATTAGTGCAAATTTTGATTATTTTGACTTCTTGTTGATGGGTATAACATTTGAGATCTGCTATGAGTAGTTGATCAGTCAAATACATCTTGTTTCTAAGAGCTTTTCTAACTCTTTCATTATTAATAAGTAATACAAGGATACATATTTTATAATTTTTGGTTCATAGGCTTGGCATCAAGATGTACCACAAGGTGGTGTAAAACCAAGGTAGGGTTTAAACCTGACATGTTAGAATAGGCCCAAGTAAATATATTAACAAATTCCTTCAAAAGGGATTTAAATATGTTTCATTCCTCCTTAGTGAATGATGTACCTATTTTAATCAATTTTAAGTCATCTAGACTCTTGATGTTCACTTTTGTAGTGTCCTCAACAAGGAGAATCAAACCATTCTCCAAGATGGTTGTCAATGATTTGAATTGGCCTACAATGGTAAAGTCCTTTATTTGGATTGGATCTTCAAGTTCCCCTAGACAAGATGAGTTTGAATCTCCCAATGGTAAGTATGGTCATGTTACAAACACTATTTGAAACTCTTGAATGATTTGATTGATGGCATGTTATTCTTCAGAACTAAACTTGGACTCAAAAACAAGTTTGTCATTGGTGATCTTTGAGCTATGTTTGAAGAATGATGAACACCCTCATCTAATGGTACCTGAAACAAGTTTTCACCATAATATTGGCCTTTCTCTTTAATTTTACCCTGGTCCAAAAGTTCATAAAAGAGGTTTTCACTTTGGGACCTCAATGTTTTATTTAATTATTTGTGGCTAAGGGTGTTCACCCATTCTCCAAAATAAGCTACAGGATCTAGTTTGATTGATAACTCTCTTTTTTGGTATCCTAATGAAACATTATCTCTTAGGATTAGAAAATCACAAAAGGCCTCATCATTCTCAAATAAGCCTATAGGAATTATAAATTCTTGTTGGTCCCATTCTATAAGTTGAGGATGATAAAAAGGAAGCAAATTATGTTGGTGAATTGGGATAAGAGTACAATTAACATGGGTATTAAACAAATTAGTATTTATTAGGTCTTCATAAAGACTATGATTAGACTCAACTTCACTATTGGCATCATCATCACTAGTTGTTGGCATTATATCATGAATAAAATACATGGGGTCACCCCTAGGTGGGTTAAATCTAAGACCATAGGTTCATTTGTACCAAATTATAGAGATTGGCTCAAGTTTTCCCTATTGATTTGGCCTGAGGCCTCCTCCTTGATAGGTGTGATTTTCCATAATCTTGTTAGTAATTGGGTATTTAGCATTTTTTAACAATTAGCCAATTTATCATTATATAACTAGGTTTCATAATTTATAAGTGGGTCCTATTCTTGGGAAGTGGTTGGTGTGAAAATGATAGGAGTTGGACTATGAAATTTGTATTTTCCTTTTCATTTCCATTCCATGTAAGGTGGATTGGATTTAGGTCTTCCATAGGCTTTTGTTTTTATGGAAGCTTAGCTATGTGGAATGTATCATGGGTTAAATATTCTCATGGGCCATTGGTTATGATGGTAATATGATTAGACGTTTTAGGAGGTGACATATGGGAAGATGAATCAAGGGTATATGTGCCTATTCAATTGGCCTCTATAAAATCAACAAGTATTTCTTTCCCTTTGTCCTTCTTAGGAACTAAATCTAAGCCAAAATGATAATTATAGCTCTCATACTCTTTACAATGTTCATAGGGATGCAAATCTCTATGGATGTGACCTCCACACTAAAATGAGATAACCTGAGACACTAGTACAATGTTGAAGGAATTTCATGTATCCAAGGTCTTCCTATAATAAAATTGTATGATAGGTCTAGTTCTAACACATGGCATAGTATATAGTGGGTTAAAGGCCCAATGATAGTTGGCAACCTGATGGTGCCTTGTGATTTTTGTTCTTCATTGTCATAGTATTTGATAGTGATAATTTTTGGTTGGAGATCAATTGTGTGTATTCAAGATGTATGATGAGATTTAGAGACATAATATTTAGGCCCGATCCATTATCTATGAGGACACATTTTACTTTGTGATGTGTTATGACAAATTCAATGTATAATGGATTATATGGAGAGGGCCAAAGGATGACATATCACTTTAGTCAAAGGTTAACTATTGGTCTGGGGATATATGTCCATCCAAAGCTTGGAATTTATGTGTTCTTTACATCATTTGAAACATAATATTGACTTAGGAACTCTATCAAGATATTCTTGTGGATAGAAGACTTTCACAATAAATCTAGAATGGAAATTTGTGTGGGAGTCTTTTGAATTTGTTTCATAATATCAGACATATTTTCAAACACATTAGTATATGGCTTTTTCCTATCCATAATGATAGGTTGGATGGGTAAAATGGTAGACGGATGTGGGTTTAGAATAGTAATTTTTGACTTTTGAGTTATGATTACACAATCGAGATTAGATACAGGATAATTATTTCTAATAAATGATGGTAGTGAGGGGCCAGATAGGATAAGTCTTAGTTGTTGGTGCACTTATTTTTTATCATGATTCAATGACAAGTTATTGGTATAAGATCTAAAATTATTAATCCCTGCTTCTTGGTACACTTATATGCAATCCTAGGTTAAGGAAGAATCATTGGCATAAGTTGGTTGGTTAGAATTTATTAGCAACAATCTTTCTCTATTTGTACTTGGTCTTGGATTGATGGACATGATGGGAAAAAAATCTCCCAAAATATGACCTAAATTTTTTTTTTAGTCATGTGAAACTATGTGGTAATTTTTTTGGGTGTTAGCATCATTTTGGCCTTGTTTATGTTGATTCGGTTGACATTATTATTGTTATTGTTGCTCTAGCTTTGTTGTTTTTGTTGCTAGTTATTAATGTTATGTTATGGAAAAGGGTTTTATTGGAATAAAACTTATTTAGAGGGGGGTGAATTTTTATTTAAACATTTACACTCTTTACTTTGTTATTCATGAGTTCTCAAAACAATACACAAAACTTAGTAACATCTAAGAACCATGAGCATGAGAGAAGTATATAACATAAACACTTATTTGAGTTAGAGACCCTTAAGGAGAATAAAACCCCATTTAAAAATAGCTTGGAAAACTTGTCCTATAATACTATTAATCAAGTTTAGTTGAGAACCAACTTAATAAGGAACACCAACCCCTAAATTTATCAAGCACCAACTTACTAAGAGGTTACAACCCCCTTTTTAATCAAGCACCCACTCAATCAACACTTTAAATTAGCCCAAATTTCTATTTTTTCCCTCTCAAAACTTATTATGTTATTTTTTTTTCTATCACACTCAAATTTTCTTCTCACATAATCACAAACTATCTGTTAGCTTCTTCGCTCAATTAGCCCTCTTGTTGACTAGGTTAGGTCATATGACCTTGATAATCAACTCTATTAACCCTATCAGATATTAATTATGGTTTATTTATACCATATTAATTTTATATAGGACATTATTAAAATTATTCAAGGTTATATCTCCTTTTCTTCAACTCAATCAATTTTTAACCTAGATAATTAGGCTTGTTAGGCCTTGTTCTTATACCAGACTCTTGCTCATTAACCTATTGGTCAGATAAACACACTTTCCCACTTATTTTATAAATCAAATGGGCCTTATTACATGTAAAAAACATTAACCAAGCATAAAAATAGGTTATTCGTATCATACAGTACCAAAACCCCATTTAGGCCTAAAAGAGACCTAATGTAATTAGGTCTTCATTAGCATATATTACTCCTTGAACACCTTAAAACACTCTCAGACTTTTCAAATGGAAATAAAACATCACATTTAACATTAATGTACCCATAAAAATCTCATCTATGGTATATGACACTTTTTATCTCCAACCACCACTTGAACCATGCCATTAACACTATTCATGATTAGGCCTGTATGTACCCAAAAAGTCTATCTTGAATAATTGAAATAAAAACGAAAAATTTACAAAAAATTATGATAAAAAATCATATAAATATAACCATAATTACCTCATAGTCATCACCATGTGCATTGGATCTCAAAACTCAAATCAAAAGTACTCAAATCCTTCTTTTTAAGTGGTCCACTCAGAAATGCCAATATGCTTTAAAACATAGTCATGTAAATAATAAATTAGAACTCCTATAGAATAAATTTAATTAAATTAAAATGGGTTTATATTATCCTTAAACATCCTTATATTAACTTAAAATAAATAGATTATAATCTTAAATAGCAATATTGGCCTTACAAACCAATCTCATTGCTTCACTATACACAGACCTCATTGAGTTAGACAAGTCAATTTGAGAACAATTTATTTCCATGTAAAAACATATCCAAAAAAATTCCAATATTTATATGTGTTAAAGGTCTTTAAAAATAACCCCATGCATTTGGATCCACCCTAATCCATGAAAACACATCCCTAATCTCATTCCCACTTTTGTTTGGTTTTTCTCACTATATACTTCACTAGGCCTTTTTTAGTGATAGGTTAACTTCCATGATGAGTTTAGAACATTTTATTTATATAAAATTATTATAAACCATCATGGTAATAATATATAAGTCTCAATATTCAACCTCCATCCACTTTGGAACTTTGAATTACTCTGCCTATTATAGCAAAACATGGCTTTTCCTATAGGAGCCATTCAATCATATGATAGACCAATGTTACTTGGAATTACCTAGGAGAGTCTTATACATTTTAATATAATAAAACTAGGTCATAAATTCCATTTTTAGCCATTTATATGAAGATCTTTCATATTGGGCAAAATTTAGGGTTTTAGAGAGGTTTAAACCACCTTACAGTCTTAACGATCATTCATAAAGCTTAGGGATTCAAACCAGAAATAAATGATTGGAAATTCTAGATATGACCCTTACCCATATACCATTAATGTATTATGTTCTCACTAAAATTTTACACATTCCAATGAACACATGAAAGTTATTTTTGGGTTGAGAATTCTTCATTATGTGTACACAGGAAATCTCAAAACCACATTACATGCATTTCGTTATAAAATTTGACCTAAAACTTGGTAAAAATACCTAAAATATCATGTCTTACCTATATAAATGTTAATTTTTCAATGCTTACTTTGGAAACTAATTTTTATACCTCAATAGGTCACCATCTCTTTCTTTACTCTTTGGGTTTTTGACTTGTAGGTCACATTAAGATTTAAATTAGACCTTATAGCTATTTTCCAATAACTCTCTACCTCATTCACATGATATATAAACTTATCACATGATATAACACTTATTTTCATACTCCATAAGTCATGACAACACCTCATGACCCCTCAGTAAGTCAATTAGTGTCTCGGACTAGTTTAATTATATAGTAGGTATGTATTTCTTACCTTTGTAGACACACTTTGAATCTTTCCTGAGGGATTCAAAGATTCATATACATGCTAAATTATCTTCAAACATATTATTATACCTATATGCATTCATTTCACTGATTCACTAGGCTCTTTCTTTCACCAAACTAGGTTTCCTATGCACAAAACTTCTCAAGAATCCTCATGAATAACCATTGACATTAATGACAACATCAATGCCAAGTCTCAATAAAATAAGAAATGATAAATAATATCCCCCTTTATCATTTATTTCAAACCATACTAAACACTAATCATTCTTATTTCCTCATTCTAGTCTTTCTCACCCTTTGACATAAATGACAAAGTGGTGTTTTCAATTTCTTGGATCACATTCCTTTTAAACAAGATACTTAACACAGAGAATAATGAATTTATGAAACATAAGACAATCATTATCCCCCTATCTCCATGTATTCCTTCTTTTAATAGCTCACCTATTCTTGGAGATAATTATCATGATTATCTCTCCCTAAATACTTGGCTTCTTCAATGATTTTTAAAGGAAGCAATTACACACAATTCCTATCTTAGGTATTCAAAAGTTGCCTTTGGAAGTGCTTTCATCAATATGTTTGAAATCTATTCCTATGTAGACACATATTAAAGTTTTAAACTTTGCTCACTTACCTACTCTCTTATAAAATTATACTTGATGGGAATGTGTTTGGTCCTTAAGTTCATGATAGGATTCTTTAAGACGCTTATAAAACTTGTATTGTCACAATAAATAGGTTTAGGACCATCAAACTCCACCTTGTAGTATTTTATATTATGTCTCATCCATAGAACCTAAGTGAAACATGTAGCTTACCTAATGTACTTAGCCTCACATGTGGAAAAGGCTATTGATGGTTTATTTTTGCTTATCTATGACACTAGGTACCCACTTAGAAAAAAGGTTCCTCCACTGGTATTCTTCTTATCATCGATACTCCCTACCCAATTTGCATCTATGTAAGCTATCAAGTTGAACTCCTTACTTCTTATATACCACAATCCATACTACATAGTCCCCTTGAGATAATTAAGTATCCTTTTTACTACTTATAGATGATTCTCCTTTGGATCTACTTGAAACCTTTGCACAAGACCTATTGCTTGTATGATGTCTAGTCTATAGGTAGTGGTATACATAAAAATTCCAATCATTGACCTATAATATGTCTGATTGACTTTTGAAGACTCATCTTCTTTTCTCAACTTACATCCTATGATCATGGGTGTGCTAACTACCTTGCAATCCTCCATCTCAAATTTATTTAACATCTCTCTTATGTACTTGGTTTATGAGATGAATACACTTTTTTCAGATTGAGTGACTTACAACCCAAGAAAGAATGACAATTCTCCTAGAATGGACATTTCAAACTCTTTATTCATCACCTATGCAAAGGCCTTTATCATGTTCTCATTATTTGCACCAAATATGATGTCATCCATATAGACAATTATAATTAGTTGATGGTCATCTTCTATCTTGATGTATATATTATTGTTTGCAACTCCTCTTTTGAATCCTTGATCTAACAAATAATTATCCAACCTAGCATACCAAGATCTAGGGGCTTGATTTAGACCATATATATATTTATTCAATCTATAAACATAGTATTTATCATCTAATAGTGATAACCCCTTTAGGTTTCTCAATATATACTTCTTCCAAATTCCCATTCAAGAAGGTAGATTTGACATCTATCTGATATACCTTGAATCCTTTGAATCCTGCATAAGCTAAAAACAACTTTATGTCCTCTAATCTTGCTACTAGTGCAAATTTTTCCTCAGATTCCACCCCTTCAAATTGGGCATATCCCTTGCATACCAATATATACTTGTTCCTAGTGACGTCTCCATCTTCATTCAACTTATTTCTAAATACCCATTTTATGCCAATAACATTCTTGTCTTTATGTCTAGGAACTAATTCCCAAGTCTCATTCTTCTTTATTTGGTATAGCTCCTCATTTATAGCACCTATCCAAAAAAAATCTTTGCTAGATTATATAATAATTTTAGGTTCAATCTTGGATAATAAAGTATTCTCTTGATTTAGATTACTTACCAATCTTCTCCAAGTTTGCATACCTAAATTCTTGTTGCCAATGATTTGAGATTCAAGGTGGTCTCTTTGAATCTACCTTGATGGTCATTTTGAGTGCTATCTCTCTTCAACTTATTATTATTCCTCATCAACCTCTATAGTCTCCTCTTAATTCTTCAAATACATATTCTCTAAAGTGTTATTTGATTGTGAGTGAGATTTCTTTGTCTCATCAATCCTCACATTGGTGCTTTCCACTATCTTTATTAGTATCTTGTTGTAACATCTATAGGTTTAACTCATTGATGAGTATCCTAAGAATATGCCTTCATCAAATCTGGAATCAAACTTATCCAAGTCTTCATTATCTCTTTTGATGAAATATTTGCTCTCAAATAGTCTAAAGTGTTCTACATTTATAGGTATGCCCTTTTATAGTTAATATGAAGTCTTGTTTTCATTTGTTCTTATATATCCCCTATTCAAAATGTAGATAGTGGTGATTAATACCTCTTTCTAATATCTATCAGATAGTATGGATTCATTCAACATGGTTCTAGTCATCTATTGGACTGTTCTATTCTTCCTTTCCACTACCCCATTATATTGAGGTGTCCTTGATGCTAAGAATTGTATCCTTATTCCATGGACCTCATAGAAGTCATAAAATTAATTGGACCAATATTATCCTTCTCTATCAAACCTTAGGCACTTGATCTTCCCATTCTTCTCATTCTCAACAATATCCTTTAAATTTTTTTACTTTTCAAGATCTTCTAATTTTTCTTTCAAGAATACAACCTAAGCCATTCTTGTGTAATCATCAATGAGTAACATGAAGTAGCTATCTCCTTGAATGCCTTGAATTATTTTAGGCCCAAAAAGATCTATGTGGATTATCTCTAAGGATATTTTAGTAAATTAATCCTTTGACTTGAACCTTATTCTAGTTTTCTTACCATATTTACATGCCTTGCAAAGTATGTTTTTAGTTTTGATAATATTAGGCATGTTCTTTACAATTTTCTTAGTGCTAATCCTGACTAGGTTCTTAGAGTTTAGGTGGCCTAAATTTTTGTGTCATAGCCAAATTTCATCTATCTTACTGATAAAACATCTTTCCTTCTTGATATAATTCAAAACATATAGGTTATTCTTAGTCTTCTTGGCATTTGCAATTAGCCTTCCTAATTTGGATCTCCTTATCTCTCACCCTTTATCATGAAATTTTAGTGTGTGTCCTTGATTTCATATTTGATTCACACTAATTAGGTTATGTTTTAAACCTTCCACATACAACACATTTTATTTCTTGGTCTTCCCATTGTCCAAACTTAAGGCACCCTTACCAACTATATCAATAGTTGTGTTGTCTCCAAACCACATTGTTCCTATGACATTCTTATTCAAAGAGATGATCTTGTTTTTTTCTCCTATCATATGGCTTGAGGACCCACTATCTATATACCATTTCATGCCTTCATCTTGATTATGAAAGGTAGTTTTAGTTAACATAGAGTCCTCTTTGGTCTTTTGTTCCTTTTTGGAAAATATTCCATCTCTCTTCTTGAGCTCAATCTGATCCATCCTAGCTTGATTTGGATTTCATACCAATGTTTGATCATTTTTATACATTCTAGGAGCTTCATATGTCTTTTTGAATCTTGTGGACCTTCTAACCTTATTAAAGTACAATCTAGCAATACGTCTTGTAATGTGATAAATGTAACAAGTAACATTTATGTACTTACCCTGATTCCATGATGACTTAAATTTTATAGCATTGGGTTGCTTGGTTGATCTTCTTAGGTTGGTACACTTGACATGTCCTAACTCCTCATGCTCTCTCTTAAATCTTCTCAAATTATCTTTGAGTTTTTCATGCTCATCCTTCAATTAATCTATCTCTATCTTTAACTAGTCATACTTAACTACCTTTGACTTACACCTTGTGTTTACATATTCTAACTGACTCTTGAGATCCTTGATTGTCTCCTTTTGATGTTTAAAATCACCAAAGGTATTCATGAGCTCAGCTTCAAGGTCAAATTTAGCTTCTCTTTATTCATTCTCATAGTAAGATTCTTCATCATACATGTTGCCTTCTTCCTGATGATCACAAGACATTCATGTGCTTCCTTGGATCACCTTTTAGGAAGTTAAACTTGCTTTAAAGGAACAAGATTTGATACCAAATTTTAGAAGCAAAGTGATTGAAAGGGGGTTCAATTAGTCTTTAAATAGTTACACTCTTTACCTTGTCATTAATGAGTTCTCAAAACAATATACAATACTTAACAATATATTAAGAACCATGAGCATGAGAGAAGCATATAACACAGAACACTTATTTGAGTGGGAAAACCTCAAGGGGAATAATACCCATTGAAACTTGGCTTATAAAATTTGTCCTATAATACTATGAATCAATTTTATTTGAGCACCAACTCAACAAGGATCACCAACCCCTAAATTTATCAAGTACCAACTTGACTTTAGCAATCACTAACTTGTTAAGAGGCCAAAACCCCATTTCTAATCAAACACCCACTCAATCAACACTCTAAAGCAGTCCACCTTTCTCTTGTTTCTCTCTTACAAATAATGATGGTATTGTTTTTCTCTATCACAATCAAATCTACTTCTCACACAAGCACAAACTATCCTTTACCTTTTTCGCTCAATTAGCCCTCTTCTTGACTAAGTTAGGTCATATGACCTTGATAATCAAATTTGGTAACCCTATAAAATATGCATGATGTTTTATTGGTACCCTCCTAATGGTCTATAGGTCTTTCTTCAAATTCTTCAAGGTTCTATCTCATTCACTTCAACTCACTCATTTTTTAACTTGGGTAATTAGGTCTATTAGGCCTTATTCTTATACTAGGATCTTGTTCATACACTTCTTGGTCAGCCAAACATACTTTAACACATAGTTTATAAATTAAATGGGCCTTTTTACATGTAAAAAGCATGAAACAATCATAAAAATATGTGATTCATATCATATAGGACCAAAACTCCTTTCAGGCCTTAAGGAGACCTAATGTAATTAGGTCTTCATTAGCACACATTACTCCTTGAACACCTTGGAACACTCTCAAAATTATCAAAAGGAAATAAATCCTAATATTTAAATTTAATATACACATACCAATATCATTTAGGGTTCATGACACTTTTTAACTCTAACCACCATGCCATTAACACTATTCATGATTAGGCCTATGTGTACCCAAAAAATCTATCTTGAATAACTTAACGAAAAACACAAAATTTACAAAAAAATTATGGTAAAAATTTTTATATATATATATATATATATAACCCTTATGACCTAAAATTCATCACCATATTCATTGGATCTCATATCTCAAAGCAAAATTACTCAACCCTTCTTTGCAAGTAGTCCACTTAGAACTACTAATAAGATTCAAAACATAGTCATGGAAATAATGAAATAGAACACCTATAGAATCAATTTCATGAAATTATAATGGGTTTATATTATCCTTCAACATCCTCATATAAAATTACAATAGATATATTTTAATCTTAAATAGTAATATTGGTCTTAACGACCAATCTCATTGCTTCACTATACACAAGCCTCATTGAGTTATACAAGTCAATTTAAGAGAAAAAAATTTCCATGTAAAAACATCTCAAAATTTTTTTTCCACTATTTATATGTGTCATAGGTTTTTAAAAATAACCCCATTTATTTTAATCCATCCCTAATCCATGACAACACATCCTTAATCTCATTCCCACTTCTACCTAGGTTTTTTCATTATTTGCTTTACTAGGCCTTTTTTAGCAATAGGTTAACTTCCATGATCATTTTATCATATTTTAGTTTTATAAAATAATAATAAACCATCATGGGAATAATATATAAGTCTCAATCTTCAACCTCTATCCACTTTGTAATGTTGACTTGGTCAACTCTACCCACTATAGCAAATTGTTTTTTAGAAACATGGCTTTTCGTATAAGATCCATTCAGTCATTTGTTATACCAATGCCACTTGGAGGTGCCTAGGAGATTAATATACATTTTATAATCATCAAACTAGTTCATACAATCCATTATAATCCATTTCTATCAATATCTTTCATATCAAGTAAAATTTAAGGTTTTAGGGAGGTTTAAACCACCTTATAATCTTAATGATCATTCATAAAGATTAGGCCTTAAAAATAGAAACCGATGCTTGGAAATTTTATCTAAGAAACTTACCCATATACCATTAATTTATTTTTTTCTCATGTATAACACATGAATGTTCTTCTTGGGTTGATAATTCTTTATTATGTGCACACAAGAAACCTCAAAACCACATTCCATGCCTTTCCTTGCAAAATTTGACCATATACTTAGTGAGCATACTTTAAATATCATGAAATACCTCTTTAAATTTTCATTTATCCATGCTTAATTTTTAAAATAATTCTGATACCTCAATAGGTCACCATTTATTTCTTTACTTTTTACGCTTTTGACCTATAGGTCACATTAGGCCTTAAAGTAAACCTTATAACTATTGGCCAAGAACTCTCTACCCCATTAAAATGATCAATAAACTTATCATATGATATAAAACTTATTTTCATCCTTCATAGGTATTGACAACACCTCATGACACCTCATTAAGTCAAGTAGAGTCTAGGACTAGTTTTAGTTGTATGGTAGGTATGTAGGTCTTACCTCTATAGACATACTTTGAAGCTTCCCTGAGTGATTAAATGCTTAATATACATGATCAAGTGTATTAAAACATCATATTATTCCTATATTCATTAATTTCACTAAGTCACCATGATATTTCATACACCATAGTAGCTTTCTTATGCACACACCTCAAGAACCCTCATAACAACCTTTGACATCAATGCCAAATCTCAAAAAAAGAAGTAATGCTCAAAAGGTTTTGATAAATACCCAGGTTATGATTGGATGTATAAATTCTATTATCCAATGTTATCTCCCCATATTCCAACATATTTTAAATGAAATTCTTGATTTTCACATAATGGCATAGATTATGTCTATTAACCCAATGATATTCACAAAACTCATTCTCTCTATACTAGTCTAGATAAGAAATACCCTAAGGATAGTGCTTTGGAATTGACCAAATAATCATATTAGTAATATCTAACTTGAAAAACATAGCTTTAATTAGATTTTCAAGGTCACTAAAGATGTGATGATTAGGCACATTTCTCCTTGGAGGAGGGGTTTTCAAAGGTAAGGTTTGTTTCATTTGTTATGTTGGTCTAGACTATTATAAAGGTTGTACTTTTTGTATAGGTTATTGGTGGTGAGTAACTTTCATTTGTGACATAGGATAAGAATATGGTGTTTTCACCATTTTTACATGTTGTGACTTAGTTAATCAATTTCCAACAACATTCTCATTGTGGTTAAACTATTTAGATTTTTCATAATCACTAGCCTAGGCTAGTACTGATGCTTATGCTTGAACTTGGTTTTGGTTTCAATATTGGTCATTTCCTTAGTTTTGGTTCTAGTTCTGATTCAATGAGGTTAACTTGATAATCCCTTTATTAATAAGGACCTTTTTATTATCAAACCTTTGTCGATGACCTCCTTAAAAGTGTGTGCACACTATAACTCCAGATGGTAGGATATCTTATTGTGAAATTTTTTGATAAACATAATAGCTAACTATTTTTCTAGTAAACTATGATTGAAGTGGCCAAAAATTTCTCTCTATCATTGTAGATAGCTTGCAAAATTTTCATCGGCCTTTTATTTGGCTTGAGTCATATCGACCAATGAAATCTCATATTCAAGATTTTAGGATAAATGATGCATAAACTTGTTCAAAAGGTCATCAAAATTAGATACTAGATTCTTCAAAAAAATTAGAAAAAACTCCAAATCTTGTCTTGATAGACTATAAGGAAAAAAAAGTAGGAGGTATATGTCACTATAAGCCACTGGTTAGAAAGAAATAAAGAATTTGATTAAATGGGCCTTAGGGTCTCCTTTACCCTTGTATTTATAAAACTTCAATGGTTAATACCTTGGAGGAACTGGGATTTGTAGATACTCCATGTTGAATGGGAAGGTACACACGTCATCCAATTTATACATCTTAGTCTATTTTCTATCTTGGATCATGATAATTAAATTCTTCATTTTTTGAAGTTCTTGTACTAATAAACTAGATGGAACATTATCTTAAGGTGGAGGTTGGGTGGTTATTTGACTAGGGTAAAGTGGAGGCATGGTTTACTATGTAACATTGGCTTGGTTAGGGAATTGACCAGGAATATGAATTCACATATTAGGATGTGATTTTTGGAATTACATACATTATGGTGCAATATTATAGTTTAGATTCAATATATATGCCTGGTTTTGAGGGAATTATGGCTGAGATGGAAGGATGTGGCTCAGGGTGAAGTATTGTGCCTATTGTGGTTGAATAGGGACTTTTTGCTGATTAGTTGATCCAAAAATCAAAAGCTTTGGTTGAAAGATAATTTAAAAAAATAGAACAAGAAAATTTAGATAATGTTATCTCTGAGAAGAGATGTCTTATTGATAAAATTTGCAGACCCAAACATATGCTTATCTCTGAGAAGAGATGTCTCATTTCCATTTCAGGTTACATCTTAATTTATACATGTTTTAGAGGTGGGAGGAGGATTTGGAAGGTCACTAATCTTGAAGGAGATTGAGTGGTTTGACTTCCATGATTTACAATAATACAAAATTTGAGGAATTACTATTTTTAGAAACTTACTATTTTTAGACTGCACTACTAAAATTTAAATTTAGGGCACTTCCATTTAGTTTTCTAGGGTTAAAATTCATCAATCAGATATCCATGCAATATCATGACGTTCCCATCATTATTAGCTTTCCAATGGTTCAAACAACTAGTCAATTGGAGCTACGGTGCAAAAGTTAAGGCTCTCAAAAGTTCCATCATCAATTGGGGTGGACCCATCACCCGAATTGTTGCCTGAATTGTTGCCCAGATCATTCCTCCATCCTTGAGAAGCAATGGTCCCCATTACATCAAGATTTTCCATCAAGTGTGGAAATTTTATTTAGATTTGATTCCTAATTCATACTTGAAATGGACTGTGCTTTATGGAACTATGCAGGGCTTGATTTTTCACCATTTCTGTCTGACCATCAGTCTATGGATGGAAGGCCATGAAATTGTTTAGCTTGGTATCTATTTTATTCTTTTGATGTGTTTTTTGTGTATGAAGGGCTTAAACATCAACCCTTTTAGATTCTTGTGGCTTGACCACCATGAGAACAAATTTCTTATCACTAATCAAAGAGACAGATGTAGAAGGTGGGACCTCTGGTACCTATAGCGCCATGTTCCAAGAGTGAGAGTGATCCTTTAAGTTCTTGATTAATAGATTCCATATTGATCATACATTAATGGTTGACCAAAGAGTATATCACAAACATCTAGATTGACCACATCACATAGGACCTCATCTTGGAAAGGTTTTATTGCATATGAGAGAAGAAATTGGTGGATGACACAGAGGTTTCTCCTTGGACTCAACCATCCAATACTATATGGCTTTGGGTGAGGCTTCATGGAAAAATTTAGGATTTTCACAACATTAGCAGACATTAAATTCTTTTGACTTCCACTATCAAGAATGAAACACAGAGGCTTATCTTTCACCCATAATTTAGAGTGAATCAACCTTTCCTTGTCATCTAGCCTCTCCTCGTGGGTCTATGATGAAAAAAAATGGCTTCAAGCTTAGCACATAATATTTCTTCTTCAACCTCTTCAACTGTAGGGTCTGTATGAGGTAGAGCAGTGGATGTTGAGGATTGGGACTCAAAAATTAAGGACTTAATGGCTCGACATTCTTCTTTGGAGTGAGTTCCATATTTGTGATAATCACACCACTTCCTAGTTTTTCCTTCCTTTTACTTCTAATTTTGGCCTCGTGTTTTACCTTATTTGTCACTTTTCCATTTTGAAGGCTGACTCTTCATATTCATTCTTCCATTCTTCTATTCAATCTTTACTATGAACTTATATGCCACACTAAGGGTTTCCAAATTGAAAAGTTCCATTTCTCCCCATATGTACCATTGTATTCCACCACAATATTTGAGAAACTTGTGTTTCTCACTTTCTTGGATGCCTAATCTCGCAGATAGACAATGAAGAATGTCAGTGTAATCTTAAATATATTGTTCCTTACCTTGGCAAAGTGATTGCCACTCTATATACAAATTTTCATATGCTCCAATGGGGAAGTATTCTTCCTTTACATCTTCTATGAAATCATCCCAGGTAGGTTCTATCTCAAGGCCAATATCATCTACACTGAATCTCTTTTTGTACACTTTCCACCAATTTTCGACAGGCACTGATGCTTTCAAAAGAGCAAAAGTGATCTTCTCTTTATCAGTGAATTTTTTTATAGAAAAATAAGATAAAAATTGATCCAACCAATTTTCTAATACATTAGCATTGATTTTGCCTTCAAATGTAGGGATATCAAAATTCACTTGAACCTTGAAGGTTTTTGGGGCATTGAAAGGATGTGGGGGTGCAGATGAGGAGCCAAAATTTCCCATCAAGATTTGTTGGAGAATTTGAGTGAATTGTTGTAGCATCTACACTTTATACTATTGGAGGGCTTCATTCACCATTTCTTTGAAAGGATCAGATGTCTCTATGTTGTCCACCATTTAAAGTCATTTGGAGCGAATAGGTGGATAGTCTGATGGTTCTATTTTCCACCCAAGATTCCTATAATCTAACCTCATCCTTAGGATCATACACTCTAAATACAAACCACTCTAATACCACTGATACAAAATTCAAAAGATTTGGTTGAAATATAATTCAAAAAAAATAGAACAAGATAATTCAAATAATGTTATCTATGAGAAGAGATGTCTTATTGATAAAATTTGTAGACCCAAACATATGCTTATCTCTAAGAATAGATGTCTAATTTCCATTTTAGGTTACATCTTAATTTATACATGTTTTCAATGTGGGAGGTAAATTTGTAAAATCATCAATCTCAAGGGAGATTGAGTGGTTCAACTTCCATGATTTACAGCAATACAGAATTTGAGGAATTACTATTTTTAAAAACTTACTATTTTTAGACTGAACTACTAAAATTTAAACTTAGGGCACTTTTATTGGTTTTTTAGGGGTCAAACTTCATGAATAAAATCTCCATTCCATCTCAAAACATTCTCTTCATTATTATCTTTCCAAAAATTCAAACGGTGAGTCAATTGGAGCTATGGTACAAAAGTTATGGCTCCTAAAAGTTTCATCATCAATTGGGGTGGACCCATCACCCGAATTGTTGCCTAAATTATTGTAGGGATCATTCCTCCCTCCTTGAGAAGAAATGGTCTCCATTGCATAAATATTTGTCACCAAGTGTGGCAATTGTATTTTTATTTTATTCCTGATGCATACTTGAAATGGATTGTGCTTTATGGAAATGTGCAGGGCTTGATTATTCACCATTTCTATCTGACCATCAGTCTATGGATGAAAGGCCATGAAATTATTTATCTTGGTATCTATTTGATTCTATTGTTGTGTTGTTTGTGTATGAATGGATATAACATCGGCCCTTCTATATTCTTGTGCCTTAACCACCATGAGAATAAATTTCTTAGCACTAATCAGAGAGACAGATGTAGAAGGTGATACCTCTGGTACCCTATAGCACAGTGTTCCAAGAGTGAGAGTGATCCTTTGAGTTCTTGATTCATATATGCCATGTCAATAATACATGAATGGCTAACCAAAGAGTATATCACAAACATCTAGATTGACCACATCACATAGGGCCTCATCTTGGAAAGGTTTTATTGCATATGAGAGAAGACATTGGTGGGTGACATAGACGTTTCTCTCTGTACTCAACCATCCAATACTATATGGCTTTAGGTGAGGCTTCATGGATAGATTTAAGATTTTCAAAAAATTAGTAGAGATTAAATTCTTTTGACTTCCACTATCAAGAATGAAATGTAGAGGCTTACCTTCCATCCATAATTTAGAGTGAAATAACCTTTCATTATCATCTAGCCTCTCCTCGTGGGTCTGTAATGAAGCAACAATGGCCTTAGGCACAACATCTATAATCTCTTCTTCAACCTCTTCAACTGTAGGGTCTGTATGAGGTAGATCAGTGGATGTTAAGGATTGTGACTTAGAAAGTAGGGACTTAATGGCTCAACATTCTTCTTTGGAGTGAGTTCCAGATTTGTGATAATCACACCACCTCCCAGTCTTTCCTTCCTTTTTCTTCCAATTTTGGCCTCGTGTTTGACCTTTTTTGTCACTTTTCCATTTTGAAGGCTGACTCTTCATATTCATTCTTCCATGCTTCTATTCAATTTTCACTATGAACTTGTACACCTCACCAAGGGTTTCTAAATTGAAGAGTTCCATTTCTCCCCATATGTACCATTGTAGTCTACCATGATATTTGAGAACCTTATGTTTCTCACTATCTTAGATGCCTAATCTTGCAGATAGAGAATGAAAAATGTTAGTGTAATCTTGAATAGACTATTCCTTACATTGGTGAAGTTGTTGCCACTCTATATATAGATTTTCATATGCTCCAATGGGCTAGTATTCTTCTTTTACAACTTCTATGAAATCATCCTAGGTAGGTTCTATCTGAAGGCTAATATCACCTACACTAAATCTCTTTTTGTACACTTCCCACCAATTTTTGATAGGCAATGGTGCTTTCAAAAGAGCAAAAGTGATATTTTCTTTATTAGTGAATTTGTTTATAGAAAAATAAGATGACAATTGATTTAACCAATTTTTTACTACATCAGCATTGATTTTCCCTTCAAATGTAGGGATATCAAAATTCACCTGAACCTTGAAGGGTGTTGGGGCACTGAAAGGATGTGGGGATGTAGATGAGGAGCCAAAATTTCCCATCGAGATTTTTTGGAGAATTTTAATGAATTATTATAGTATCTACACTTTCTACTATTGGAGGGATTCATTCACCATTTCTTTAAAAGGATCAGATGTTTCGGTGTTGTCTGCCATTTGAAGTCATTTAGAGCAAATAAGTTGATAGTCTGTTGGTTCTATTTTCCATCCAATCTTCCTATAATTTGACCTCATCTTTGAGATCATACACTCGAATACAAACCACTTTGATACCACTGATCTAAAACTCAAAATATTTGGTTGAAAGATAATTCAAAAAAAATAGAACAAGATAATTCAGATAATGTTATCTCTAAGAAGAGATGTCTTATTGATAAAATTTGTAGACCCAAACATATGCTTATCTCTGAGAAGAGATGTCTGATTTCCATTTCAAGTTATATCTTAATTTATACATGTTTTGAAGGTGGGAGGAGGATTTGGAAGGTCACCAATCTCGAGGGAGATCGGGTGGTTCGACTTCCATGATTTACAACAATACAGAATTTGAGGAATTACTATTTTTAAAAACTTGCTATTTTTAGACTACACTACTAAAATTAAAATTTAGGGCACTTATATTAGATTTTTGGGGTTCAAAATTCATCAATCAGATCTCCATGCCATCTCGCAATGTTCCCCTCATTATTATCTTTCCAACAGTTCAAATGACGAGTCAATTGGAGCTACGGTGCAAAAGTTATGGCTCTTGGAAGTTTCATCATCAATTAGGGTGGACCCATCAACCGAATTATTTCCTGAATTGTTTCTCGGATCATTCCTCCCTCATTGAGAAGCAATGGTCACCATTGAATAAATATTTTTCATCAAGTTTGTCAATTTTATTTTGGTTTTATTCCTTATGCATACTTGAAATGGACTATGCTTTATGGAACTATGCAGGGCTCGATTGTTCACCATTTCTATCTGACCATTAGTCTATGGATGGAAGGCCATGGAATTCTTTAGCTTGGTATCTATTTTCTTATATTGTTGTATTTTTTGTGTATGAATGGATGCAACATCAACCCTTTTAGATTATTCTGTCTTGACCACCATGAGAATAAATTTCTTAGCACTAAATAGAGAGATAGATGTAGAAGGTGGTACCTCTAGGACCTTATAGTACTGTGTTCCAAGAGTGAGAGTGATCCTTTGATTTCTTGATTCATAGACGCAATGCCGATCATACATGAATGGCTGACCAAAGATTATATCACAAACATCTAGATTGACCACATCACATAAGACCTCATCTTGGAAAGGTTTTATTGCATATGAGAGAAGACATTGGTGGGTGACACAGAGGTTTCTCCTTGGACTCAACCATCCAATATTCTATGGTTTTGGGTGAGGCTTCATGGATAGATTTAGGATTTTCACAAAATTAGTAGAGATTAAATTCTTTTGACTTCCACTATCAAGAATGAAATGTAGAGGCTTACCTTTCACCCATAATTTAGAGTGAAATAACCTTTCCTTGTCATCTATCCTCTCTTCATGGGTCTGTGATGAAGTAAAAATGTCTTTAAGCTCAACATCTATAATCTCTTCCTCAACCTCTTCAACTGTAGGGTTTTTATGAGGTAGATTAGTGGATGTTGAGGATTATGACTTAAAAAGCAGGGACTTAATGGCTCAACATTCTTCTTTGGAGTGAGTTCTAGATTTGTGATAATCACACCACTTCTCATTCTTTCCTTCATTTTGCTTCTAATTTTGGCCTCATGTTTGACCTTCTTTGTCACTTTTCCATTTTGAAGGCTGACTCTTCATATTCATTCTTCCATACTTCTATTCAATTTTCACTATGAACTTGTATGCTTCACCAAGGGTTTCCAAATTGATGAGTTCCATTTCTTCCCATATGTACCATTGTAGTCTACCATGATATTTGATAAATTTATGTTTCTCACTTTCTTGGATGCCTAATCTTGCAGATAGAGAATGAAAAATGTCAGTGTAATCTTAAATAGATTGTTCCTTACATTGGTGAAGTTGTTTCCACTCTATATATAGTTGTCATATGCTCCAATGGGATAGTATTCTTCTTTTACAGCTTCTATGAAATCATCACAGGTAGGTTCTATCTCAAGGCTACAATCATCTACACTGAATCTCTTTTTATACACTTTCCACCAAGTTTTGATAGGCAATGGTGCTTTCAAAAGAGCAAAAGTGATCTTCTCTTTATTAGTGAATTTTTTTATAGAAAAATAAGATGACAATTGATTCAAACAATTTTATACTACATTAGCATTGATTTTGCCTTCAAATGTATGGATATCAAAATTCACCTGAACCTTGAAGGGTGTTGGGGCACTAAAAGGATGTGGGGGTGCAGATGAGGAGCCAAATTTTCCCATTGAGATTTATTGGAAAATTTAAATGAATTATTGTAGCATCTGTACTTACTTCTATTGGATGGATTCATTCACCATTTCTTTAAAAAGATCAGATGTCTCAGTGTTGTCTTCCATTTGAAGTCATTTGGAGCGAATAGGTGGATAGTCTACTAGTTCTATTTTCCACCCAAGCTTCTTGTAATCTGACCTCATCTTCGAGATCATACACTCTAAAGACAAACCACTCTAATACCACTGATCTAAAACTCAAAATCTTTGGTTAAAATATAATTCAAAAAGAATAGAACAAGACAATTCAGGTAATGTTATCTCTGAGAAGAGATGTCTTATTGATAAAATTTGTAGACCCAAACATATGCTTATCTCTGAGAAGAGATGTCTAATTTCCATTTCAGGTTACATCTTAATTTATAAATTTTTTGAAGGTGGGAGGAGGATGTGTAAGGTCACCAATCTTGAGGGAGATTAAGTGGTTTGATTTCCATGATTTACAATAATACAATTAAGGAATTACTATTTTTAGAAACTTACTATTTTTAGACTACACTACTAAAATTAAAATTTAGGGCACTTCCATTGGGTTTTTTAGGGTCAAACCTAATGAATCAGATCTCCATGTCATCTTAAAATGTTCCCCTTATTATTATCTTTCCAACAGTTCAAACGGTGAGTCAATTGGAGCTACAATGCAAAAGTTATGGCTCCTAAAAGTTCTGTCATCAATTGGGGTGGACCCATCACCCGAATTATTGCCTGAATTGTTGCTCGGATCATTCCTCCCTCCTTGAAAAGAAATGGTAACCAGTGCATCAAGATTTTTCATCAAGTTTTTCAATTGTATTTTGATTTGATTCCTGATGCATACTTGAAATTGACTATGCTTTATGGAACTATGCAGGGCTCGATTGTTCACTATTTATATCTGACCATTAGTCTATGGATGGAAGGCCATGAAATAATTCATCTTGGTATCTATTTGCTTCTATTTTTGTGTTCTTTGTGTATGAAGGGCTATAACATCAGCCCTTTTATATTCTTGTGGCTTGACCACCATGAGAATAAATTTCTTAGCACTAATCAGATAGATAGATGTAGAAGGTGGTACCTCTGGTACCCTGTAGCACTGTGTTCTAAGAGTGAGAGTGATCCTTTGATTTATTGATTCATAGATTAGATGTCGATCATACATGAATGTCTAACCAAAGAGTATATCACAAACATATAGATTGACCACATCACATAGGACCTCATTTTGGAAAGGTTTTATTGCATATGAGAGAAGACATTGGTGGGTAACACAGAGGTTTCTCCTTAGACTCAACCATCCAATACTGTATGGATTTTGGTGAGGCTTCATGGATAGAAATAGGATTTTCACAACATTAGTAGAGATTAAATTCATTTGACTTCCACTATCAAGAATGAAATGTAGAGGCTTACCTTTCACCCATAATTTAGAGTGAAACAACCTTTCCTTGTCATCTAGCCTCTCCTTGTGGGTCTATGATGAAGCAACAATGGCTTTAGGCTCAGAATATATAATATCTTCTTCAACCTCTTCAACTACAAGCTCTATATGAGGTAGAGCAGTGGATGTTGAGGATTATGATTTAGAAAGTAGGGACTTAATGCCTCGACATTATTCTTTGGAGTGAGATCTAGATTTGTGATAATCACACCACTTCCCATTTTTTCCTTCTTTTTACTTCCAATTTTGGCCTCATGTTTGACTTTCTTTGTCATGTTTCCATTTTCAAGGTTGACTCTTCGTATTCATTCTTCAATGTTTCTATTAAATCTTCACTATGAACTTGTATGCCTCACTAAGGGTTTCCAATTTGAAGAGTTATATTTCTCCCCATATCTACCATTGTAGTCTACCATGATATTTGATAACCTTATGTTTCTCACTTTCTTGGATGCCTAACCTTGCGGATAGAGAATGAAAAATGTCAGTGTAATCTTGAACAGACTCTTCCTTACCTTGGAAAAGTTGGTGCCACTCTATATATAGATTATCATATGCTCCAATGGGGTAGTATTCTTCCTTTACTGCTTCTATGAAATCATCCTAGGTAGGTTCTATCTCAAGGTCAATATCATCTACACTAAATCTCTTTTTGCACACTTCCCACCAATTTTTGACAGGCAATGGTGCTTTCAAAAGAACAAAAGTGATCTTCTCTTTATTAGTGAAATTATTTAAATAAAAATAAGATGACAATTGATCCAACCAATTTTTTACTTCATCAGCATTGATTTTACCTTCAAATGTAGGGATATCAAAATTCATATGAACCTTAAAGGGTGTTGGGGCACTAAAAGGATGTGGGGGTGAAAATGACGAGCTAGAATTTCCCATCGAGATTTTTTGGAGAATTTGAATGAATTGTTATAGCATATATGCTTACTAATATTGGAGGGCTTCATTCACCATTTCTTTGAAAGGATCAGATATCTCGGTGTTGTCTGCCATTTGAAGTCATTTGGAGTGAATAGGTGGATAGTCTGTTGGTTCTATTTTCCACCCAAACTTCCTATAAACTAACCTCATCTTCAAGATCATACATTTTAAATACAAACCACTCTAATACCACTGATCTAAAACTCAAAATATTTTATTGAAAGATAATTCAAAAAAAATAGAATAAGACAATTCAGATAATGTTATCTCTAAGAAGAGATGTCTTATTGATAAAATTTGTAGACCCAAACATATGATTATCTCTAAGAAGAGATGTTTGATTTCCATTTTAGGTTACATCTAAATTTATACATGTTTTGAAGGTGGGAAGAAGATGTGTAAGGTCACCAATCTATATGGAGATTGAGTGGTTTGACTTCCACGATTTACAACAATACAAAATTTGAGAAATTACTATTTTTAGAAACTTACTATTTTTAGATTGCACTACTAAAATTGAAATTTAGAGCACTTACATTGATTTTTTGGGGTTCATAATTCATCAATCATATCTCCATGACATCTCATGATCTTCCCCTCATTCTTATCTTTCCAACAGTTCCAATGGTGAGTCAATTGGAGCTACGATGCAAAAGTTATGGCTCCCAGAAGTTTCGTCATCAATTGGGGTGGACCCATCACCCAAATTGTTGCCTAAATTGTTACTCAGATCATTCCTCACTCCTTGAGAATCAATGGTCACCATTTCATCAAGTTTTTTCATCAAGTTCGGAAATTTTATTTTGATTTGATTCCTGATGCATACTTGAAATGGACTATGCTTTATGGAACTATGCAGGGCTCGATTGTTCACCATTTCTATCTAACCATCAGTCTATGGATGGAAGGCCATGAAATTCTTCATCTTGGTAGATATTTTCTTCTATTATTGTGTTGTTTGTGTATGAAGGGGTGCAACATCAGCCCTTTTATATTCTTGTCGCTTGACCACCATGAGAATAAATTTATTAGCACTAATCAGAGAGATAGATGTAGAAGGTGGTACCTCTGGTACCCTGTAGCACTATGTTCCAAGAGTGAGAGTGATCCTTTGAGTTCTTGATTCATAGATTCCATATCGATCATACATGAATGGTTCACTAAAGAGTATATCACAAACATCTAGATTGACCACATCACATAAGACCTCATCTTGGAAAGGTTTTATTGCATATGAGAGAAGACATTGGTGGGTGACATAGAGGTTTCTCCCTTGACTCAACCATATAATACTATATGGATTTGGCTGAGGCTTCATGTATAGATTTAGGATTTTCACAACATTAGCAGAGATTATATTATTTTGACATCCACTATCAAGAATGAAATGTAGAGGCTTACATTTCACCCATAATTCAGAGTGAAACAACCTTTCCCTATCATCTAGCCTCTCTTTATGGGTCTGTGATGAAGCAATAATGGCTTCAAGCTCATTATCTATAATCTCTTCTTCAACCTCTTCAACTATAGGGTTTGTATGAGTTAGAGTAATGGATGTTGAGGATTGTGACTCAGAAAGCAGGGACTTAATGGCTCGACATTTTTCTTTGGAGTGGGCTCTAGATTTGTGAGAATCACACCACTTCCCAGTCTTTCCTTCATTTTTATTCCAATTTTGGCCTCATGTTTGACCTTCTTAGTCACCTATCCATTTTGAAGGCTGACTCTTCATATTCATTCTTCCATGCTTCTGTTGAATCTTCACTATGAACTTGTATGCCTCACCAAGGGTTTCCAAATTAAAGAGTTCCATTTCTCCCCATATATACCATTGTAGTCTGCCATGATATTTGAGAACCTTATGTTTCTCACTTTCTTGGATGCCTAATCTTACAGATAGAGAATGAAAAATGTCAGTGTAATCTTGAAAAAACTGTTCTTTACCTTAGCAAAGTTTTTGCCACTCTATATATAGATTGTCATATGCTCTAATGGGCTAGTATTCTTCCTTTACAGTTTCTATGAAATCATCCAAGGTAGGTTCTATCTCAAGACCAATATCATCTACACTGAATCTCTTTTCATATAATTCCCACCAATTTTTGACAAGCAATGGTGGTTTCAAAAGATCAAAAGTGATCTTCTCTTTATCAGTGAATTTTTTTATAGAAAAATAAGATGAAAAATGATCCAACCAATTTTCCACTGCATTAGCATTGATTTTACCTTCAAATGTAGGGATATCAAAATTCACCTGAACTTTAAATGGTGCTAGGGCACTGAAAGGATGTGTGGGTGCAGATGAAGAGCCAAATTTTCCTATCAAGATTTCTTTGAGAACTTGAATGAATTATTGTATTATATGCACTATCTTCTATTGGAGGGATTCATTCACCATTTATTTGAAAGCATCTAATGTCTCGGTGTTGTCTACCATTTGAAGTCATTTGGAGCGAATAGGTGGATAGTCTGTGGGTTCTATTTTCCACCCAAGCTTCTTGTAATCTGACCTCATCTTTGAGATCATACACTCTAAAGACAAAATTCTCTGTTACCACTAATATAAAACTCAAAAGCTTTGGTTGAAAGATAATTAAAAAAAATAGAAGAAGATAATTTAGATAATGTTATCTCTAAGAAGAGATGTCTTATTGATAAAAATTTTAGACCTAAACATATGCTTATCTCTGAGAAGAGATGTTTGATTTCCATTTTAGGTTACATCTTAATTTATAAATGTTTTGAAGGTGGGAGGAGGATGTGGAAGGTCACCAATCTCAAGGGAGATCGAGAGGTTTGACTTCCATGATTTACAACAATACAGAATTTGAGGAATTACTATTTTTAGAAACTTACTATTTTTAGACTACACTACTAAAATTGAAATTTAGGGCACTTCCATTGGGTTTTTGAGAGTAAAACTTCATCAATCAGAGATCCATGCCATCTCATGATGTTCCCCTCATTATTATCTTTCCAACAATTCAAACAAGTCAATTAGAGCTATTGTGCAAAAGTTATGGCTCCCAGAAGTTTTGTCATCAATTGGGGTGGACCCATCACTTGAATTATTACCTAAATTATTGCTCGGATCATTCTTCCCTCCTTGAGAATCAATGGTCACCATTGCATCAAGAATTTTCATCAAGTTTGGCAATTGTATTTTGATTTGATTCCTGATTCATACTTGAAATGGACTATGCTTTATGAAACTATGCAGGGCTCGATTGTTCACCATTTCTATCATAGCATCAGTCTATGGATGGAAGGCCATGAAATTATTCAGCTTGGTACCTATTTGCTTCTATTATTGTGTTGTTTGTTTATGAAGGGTTGTAACATCATCCCTTTTATATTATTATGGCTTGACCACCATGAGAATAAATTTCTTATTACTAATCAAATAGATAGATGTAGAAGGTGGTACCTTTGGTACCCTGTAGCACTGTGTTCCAAGAGTGAGAGTGATCCTTTGAGTTCTTGATTCATAGATTCCATGCCGATCATACATGAGTGGCTGACCAAAGAGTATATCACAAACATCTAGATTGACCACATCACATAAGACCTCATCTTGGAAAGGTTTTATTGCATATGAGAGAAGACATTGGTGGATGACATAGAGGTTTCTCCCTGGACTCAACTATCCAATACTGTATGACTTTGGGTGAGGGTTCATGGATAGATTTAAGATTTTCACAACATTAGCAGAGATTAAATTATTTTGACTTCCACTATCAAGCATGAAATGTAGAGGCTTACCTTTCACCCATAATTTAGAGTGAAACAACCTTTCCTTGTCATCTAGCCTCTCCTTGTGGGTCTATGATGAAGAAATAATGGCTTTAGGCTCAGCATCTATAATCTCTTCTTCAACCTCTTCAACTTTAGGTTCTGTATGAGGTAGAGAAGTGGATGTTGAGGATTGTGACTCAAAAAGTAGGGACTTAATGGCTCAACATTATTCTTTGGAGTGAGTTCTATATTTGTGATAATCACACCACTTCCCATTCTTTCCTTCTTTTTGCTTCCAATTTCGGCCTCGTGTTTGACCTTCTTTGTCACTTTTCCATTTTGAAGTCTGACTCTTTGTATTCATTCTTCCATGCTTCTATTCAATATTCACTATGAACTTGTACACCTCACCAAGGGTTTCCAAATTGAAGAGTTCCATTTCTTCCCATATGTAACATTATAGTCTACCATGATATTTGACAACCTTATGTTTCTCACTTTCTTGGATGCCTAATCTTGTAGATAGAGAATGAAAAATGTCAGTGTAATCTTGAACAGACTATTCCTTACCTTGGCAAAGTTGTTGCCACTATATATATAGATTGTCATATGCCCCAATGGGCTAGTATTCTTTCTTTATATCTTCTATGAAATCATCCTAGGTAGGTTCTATCTCAAGGCCAATATAATCTACACTGAATCTCTTTTTGTACACTTCCCACCAATTTTTGACAGGTAATGATGCTTTCAAAAGAGTAAAAGTGATCTTCTCTTTATCAATGAATTTGTTTATAGAAAAATAAGATGACAATTGATCTAACCAATTTTCTACTACATCAGCATTGATTATACCTTCAAATGTAGGAAAATCAAAATTCACCTGAACCTTGAAGGGTGTTGGGGCACTGAAAGGATGTAGGGGTGCAGATGAGGAGACAGAATTTCTCATCGAGATTTGTTGGAGAATTTGAATGAATTATTGTAGCATTTATGCTTATTGCTAGTGGAGGGCTTCATTCACAATTTATTTGAAAGGATCAAATGTCTCGGTGTTATCTGCCATTTGAAGTCATTTGGAGTGAATAGGTGGATAGTCTACTAGTTCTATTTTCCACCCAAGCTTCCTGTAATTTGAACTCATCTTCAAGATCATACACTCTAAAGACAAACTACTCTGATACCACTGACCTAAAACTCAAAATATTTGGTTTAAAGATAATTCAAAAAAATTAGAACAAGACAATTCAGATAATGTTATCTCTGAGAAGAGATGTCTTATTGATAAAATTTGTAGACCCAAACATATGCTTATCTCTGAGAAGAGATGTCTGATTTCCATTTCAAGTTACATCTTAATTTGTATGTGTTTTTAAGGTCAAAATAGGATGTGGAAGATCACCAATCTCAAGGGAGATTGAGTGGTTTGACTTCCATGATTTATAATAATACAGAATTTGAGGAATTACTATTTTTAGAAACTTACTATTTTTAGATTGCACTACTAAAATTGAAATTTAGGGAACTTCCATTAAGTTTTTAGGGGTAAAACTTCAAAAATCAAAGCTCTATTAAATATCATAACATTCCCCTCTTTATTATCTTTCTAACAGTTCAAACGGTGAGTCAATTGGAGCTACGGTGCAAAAGTTATGCCTCCTGAAATTTTTTTCATCAATTGGGGTGGACCCATCAACTGAATTGTTACCTGAATTATTGCTCGGATTGTTCCTCCCTCCTTGAGAAGCAATGGTCACCATTGCATCAATATTTTTCATCAATTTTGGCAATTGTTTTTTGATTTGATTCCTAATGCATACTTGAAATGGACTATGCTTTATGGAACTATGCAGGGCTCGATTGTTCACCATTTCTATCTGACCATCAGTCTATGGATAGAAGGACATGAAATTATTCAACTTGGTATCTATTTGCTTCTATTATTATTTTTTTTATGTATGAAGGGATACAACATCAACCCTTTTAGATTCTTGTGGCTTGACCACCATGAGAATAAATTTCTTAGCACTAATCAGAGAGATAGATGTAGAAGGTGGTACCTCGAGTAACATATAACACTGTGTTCTAAAAGTGAGAGTGATCCTTTTAGTTCTTGATTCATAGATGCCATGCTGATCATACATGAAAGGCTGACCAAAGAGTATATCACAAACATCTAGATTGACCACATCACATAGGACCTCATCTTGGAAAGGTTTTATTGCATATGAGAGAAGACATTGGTGGGTGACATGGAGGTCTCTCCTTGGACTCAACCATCCAATACTATATGGCTTTGGGTGCAGCTTCATTGATAGATTTAGGATTTTCACAAAATTAGCAGAGATTAAGTTCTTTTGACTCCACTATCAAGAATGAAATGTATAGGCTTACCTTTCACCCATATTTAGAGTGAAACAACCTTTCCTTGTCATCTAGCCTCTCCTCATGGGTCTGTGATGAAGAAATAATGGCTTCAAGGTCATCATCTATAATCTCTTCTTCAATCTCTTCAACTTTAGGGTCTGTATGAGGTAGAGTAGTGGATGTTGAGGATTGTGACTCAGAAAGTAGGGACTTAATGGCTTGACATTCTTCTTTGGAGTGAGTTCTAGATTTGTGATAATCATGCCACTTCCCAGTATTTCCTTGTTTTTGCTTCCAATTTTGGCCTCGTGTTTGACCTTCTTTGTCATTTTCCATTTTAAATGCTGACTCTTTGTATTCATTCTTCCATGCTTCTGTTCAATATTCACTGTGAACTTGTACGCCTTACCAAGTGTTTCCAAATTGAAGAGTTCCATTTCTCACCATATGTACTATTGTAGTCTGCCATGATATTTGAGAACCTTATGTTTCTCACTTTCTTGGATGCATAATCTTGTAGATAGAGAATGAAAAATGTCAATGTAATCTTGAACAGACTCTTCCTTACCTTGGCCAAGTTATTGCCACTCTACATATATATTTTCATATGCTCCAATGGGATAGTATTCTTCTTTTATAGCATCTATGAAATCATCCTAGGTAGGTTCTATCTGAAGGCCAATATCATCTACACTAAATCTCTTTTTGTACACTTCCCACCAATTTTTGACAGGCAATGGTGCTTTCAAAAGAACAAAATTGATCTTCTCTTTATCAGTGAAATTGTTTATAAAAAAAGAAGATGGCAATCGATCTAACCAATTTTTTACTGCATCAACATTGATTTTACCTTCAAATGTAGGGATATCAAAATTCACCTAAACCTTGAAGGGTGTTGGGGCACTGAAAGGATGTGGGGGTGCAGATGAGGAGCCAAAATTTTCCATTGAGATTTGTTGGGTAATTTGAATGAATTATTGTAGCATCTGTGTTTGTTACTATTGGAGGGATTCATTCACCATTTCTTTGAAAGGATCAAATGTCTCAGTGTTGTCTACCATTTGAAGTCATTTAGAGCGAATAGGTGGATAGTCTGCTGGTTTTATTTTCCACCCAAGCTTCTTATAATCTAACCTCATCTTCAAGATCATACACTCTAAAGATAAACTACTCTGATACCACTAATCTTAAACTCAAAAAAAGCTTTTGTTGAAAGATAATTCAAAAAAAATAGAACAAGATAATTTAGATAATGTTATCTCTGAGAAGAGATGTCTTATTGATAAAATTTGTAGACACAAACATATGCTTATTTCTTAAAATAGATGTCTGAGTTCAATTTAAAGTTACATATTAATTTATACATGTTTTTAAGGTGTGAGGAGGATGTGGAAGGTCACCAATCTCAAGGGAGATTGAGTGTTTTGACTTCCATGATTTACAACAATACAAAATTTAAGGAATTACTATTTTTAGAAACTTAATATTTTTAGACTGCACTACTAAAATTGAAATTTAAGGCACTTCCATTAAGTTTTTTGGGGTCAAAGTTAATCAATCATAGCTCCATACCATATCACGATGTTCCTCTCATTATTATCTTTCCAATAGTTCAAACGGTGAGTCAATTGGAGCTACGGTGCAAAATTTACGGCTCTTAAAAGTTCTGTCATCAATTGGGGTGGACCCATCACTCGAATTGTTGCCTGAATTATTGCTCGGATCATTCCTCCCTCCTTGAGAATCAATGGTCACCATTGCATCAATATTTTTCATCAAGTTTGGAAATTGTATTTTGATTGGATTCCTGATGCATACTTGAAATGGACTATGCTTTATGGAACTATGCAGGGCTCGATTGTTAACCATTTATGTCTGACCATCAGTCTATGGATGGAAGGCCATGAAATTCTTTGGCTTGGTACCCATTTTATTCTATTATTGTGTTGTTTGTGTATGAAGGGATGTAACATCAGCCATTTTAGATTCTTATGGCTTGACCAACATGAGAATAAATTTCTTAGCACTAATCAAAGAGATAGATGTAGAAGGTGGTACCTCTGGTACCCTATAGCACTATGTTCTAAGAGTGAGAGTGATCCTTTGAGTTCTTGATTCATAGATGCCATTCCAATCATAAATGAATAGCTGACCAAAGATTATATCACAAATATCTAGATTGACCACATCACATAGGACCTCATCTTGGAAAGGTTTTATTGCATATGAGAGAAGACATTGGTGGGTGACACGGAGGTTTCTCCCTAGACTCAACCATCCAATACTATATGGCTTTGGGTGAGGCATTATGGATAGATTCAGGATTTTCACAACATTAGTAGAGATTAAATTCTTTTGACTTCCACTATCAAGAATGAAATGTAGAGGCTTACCTTTCACCCATAATCTAGAGTGAAACAACCTTTCCTTGTCATCTAGCCTCTCCTCATGGGTCTGTCATGAAGCAAAAATGGCTTTAGGTGAAGCATCTATAATCTCTTATTCAACCTCTTCAACTGTAGGTTTTGTATGAGGTAGAGTAGTGGATGTTGAGTATTGTGACTCAAAAATTAGGGACTTAATGGCTTGACATTCTTCTTTGGAGTGAGTTCTAGATTTGTGATAATCATGCCACTTCCCAGTATTTCCTTGTTTTTGCTTCCAATTTTGGCCTCGTGTTTGACCTTCTTTGTCATTTTCCATTTTGAAGGTTGAATCTTCATATTCATTCTTCCATACTTTTGTTCAATGTTCATTGTGAACTTGTATGCCTCACCAAGGGTTTCCAAATTGAAGAGTTCCATTTCTCCCCATATGTACCATTGTAGTCTACCACGATATTTGAGAACCTTATGTTTTTCACTTTGTTAGATGCCTAATCTTGCAGATAGAGAATGAAAAATGTCAGTGTAATCTTGAATAAACTATTCTTTACCTTGGTGAAGTTGATGCCACTCTAGATATAGATTGTCATATGCTCCAATGGGCTATTATTCTTCCTTTACAGCTTTTATGAAATCATCCTAGGTAGGTTCTATCTGCAAGCTAATATCATCTACACTTAATCTATTTTTGTACACTTCTCACCAATTTTTGATAGGCAATGGTGCTTTCAAGAGAGCAAAAGTTATCTTCTCTTTATTAATAAATTTTTTTATATAAAAATAAGATGACAATTGATCCAACCAATTTTCTACTACATCACCATTGATTTTACCTTCAAATGTAGGGATATCAAAATTCACCTAAACCTTGAATGGTGTTGGGACACTGAAGGGATGTGGGGGTGTAGATGAGGATCCAAAATTTTCCATCAAGATTTTTTGGATAATTTGAATGAATTATTGTAGCATTTGTGCTTCTTGCTATTGGAGGGCTTCATTCACCATTTCTTTGAAAGGATCAGATGTCTCTATGTTATCCACCATTTAAAGTCATTTGGATCAAAAAGGTGGATAGTTTGTTGGTTCTATTTTCCACCCAAGCTTCCTGTAATCTAACCTCATCCTTAGGATCATACACTCTAAATACAAACCACTCTAATACCACTGATCCAAAACTCAAAATCTTTGGTTGAAAGATAATTCAAAAAAACTAGAACAAGACAATTCGGATAATGTTATCTCTGAGAAGAGATGTCTTATTGATAAAATTTGTAGATCTAAACATATGCTTATCTCTGAGAAGAGACGTCTGATTTCCATTTCAGGTTACATCTTAATTTATTCATGTTTTAAAGGTGGGAGGAGGATGTGGAAGGTCACTAATCATGAGGTAGATCAATTGGTTCAACTTCCACGATTTACAACAATATAGAATTTGAGAAATTACTATTTTTAGAAACTATTTTTGGACTACTCTACTAAAATTTAAATTTAAGGCACTTCCATTGGGTTTTTATGGGTCAAAATTAATCAATCAGAGCTTCATGCCATCTCACAACATTCCCCTCATTATTATCTTTCCTATAGTTCAAACAACGAGTCAATTGGAGCTACGGTTCAAAATTTATGGCTCCCAAATGTTTCATCATCAATTGAGGTGGACCCATCACCCGAATTGTTACTTGAATTATTGCTCAGATCATTCCTCCCTCCTTAAGAATAAATGGTCACCATTTCATCAACATTTTTTATAAATTTTTTCAATTGTATTTTGATTTGATTCTTGATGCATACTTGAAATTGACTATGCTTTATGGAACTTTGTAGGGCTCGATTGTTCACCATTTTTGTCTGACCATCAGTCTATGGATGGAAGGCCATGAAATTCTTTAGCTTGGTATCTATTTGCTTCTATTATTGTGTTATTTTGGTATGAAGGGCTGCAACATCATCCCTTTTAGATTCTTATGGCTTGACCACCATGAGAATAAATTTCTTAGCACTAATCAGAGAGATAGATGTAGAAGGTGGTACCTCTAGTACCCTGTAGCACTATGTTCCAAGAGTGAGAGTGATCATTTAAGTTCTTGATTCATATGTGCCATGTCAATCATACATAAATGGCTAACCAAAGAGTATATCACAAACATCTAGATTGGCCACATCACATAAGACCTCATCTTGGAAAGGTTTTATTACATATGAGAGAAGACATTGGCGGGTGACACGAAGGTTTCTCCCTAGACTCAACCATCCAATACTATATGGCTTTGGGTGAGGCTTCATGGATAGATTTAGAATTTTTACAACATTAGCAGAGATTAAATTCTTTTGACTTTCACTATCAAGAATGAAATGTAGAGGCTGACCTTTCACCCATAATTTAGAGTGAAACAACCTTTCCTTGTCATCTAGCCTCTCCTCATGGGTCTGTGATGAAGCAACAATGGCTTTTGGCTCAACATCGATAATCTCTTCTTCAACCTCTTCAACTATAGGTTCTATATGAGGTAGAGCAGTGGATGTTGAGGATTATGACTCAAAAAGTAGGGACTTAATGGCTTGACATTCTTCTTTGGAGTGAGTTCCAGATTTGTGATAATCACACCACTTCTCAGTATTTCCTTCCTTTTGCTTCCAATTTTTGGCCTCATGTTTGACCTTCTTTATCACTTTTCCATTTTGAAGGCTGACTCTTCATATTCATTCTTCCATGCTTCTATTCAATCTTCACTATGAACTTGTACACCTCACCAAGGGTTTCCAAATTGAAGAGTTTCATTTCTCCCCATATGTACCATTATAGTCTACCAAGATATTTGAGAACCTTATGTTTCTCACTTTCTTAGATACCTAATCTTGCAGATAGAGAATGAAAAATGTCAGTGTAATCTTGAATAGACTCTTCTTTACCCTGTTGAAGTTGTTGCCACTCTAGATATAGATTGTCATATGCTCTAATGGGCTAGTATTCTTCCTTTATAGCTTCTATGAAATCATCCTAGGTAGGTTCTATCTGAAGGCCAATATCATCTACACTGAATTTATTTTTGTACACTTCCCACCAATTTTTGACAGGCAATGGTGCTTTTAAAAGAGCAAAAGTGATCTCTTTATCAATGAATTTGTTTATTAAAAAATAAGATGAAAATTGATCCAACCAATTTTCTACTACATCAACATTTATTTTTCATTCAAATGTAGGGATATCAAAATTCACCTAATCCTTGAAGGGTGTTGGGGCACTAAAGGGATCTGGGGATGCAGATGAGGAGCTAGAATTTTCCATCAAGATTTGTTGGAGAATTCAAGTGAATTGTTTTAGCATTTGTGCTTGCTGATGTTGAAGGGATTCATTCACCATTTCTTTGAAAGGATCAGATGTCTCAGTGTTATCCATCATTTGAAATCATTTGGAGTAAATAGGTGGATAGTTTGTTGGTTCTATTTTCCACCCAAGCTTCTTGTAATCTGACCTCATCCTCAGGATCATACACTCTAAAGACAAACTGCTCTGATACCACTAACCCAAAACTCAAAATATTTGGTTGAAAGATAATTTAAAAAATTAAAACAAGACAATTTAGATAATTTTATCTTTGAGAACAGATGTCTTATTAATAAAATTTGCAGACCCAAACATATGCTTATCTCTGAGAAGAGATGTCTGATTTCCATTTTGGGTTACATCTTAATTTATACATGTTTTTAAGGTTGGAGGAGGATTTTTAAGGTCACCAATCTTGAGGGATATTGAGTTATTTGACTTCCATGATTTACAACAATACAGAATTCAAGGAATTACTATTTTAGAAACTTATTATTTTTAGACTGCATTATTTAAATTAAAATTTAGGGCACTTCTATTGGGTTTTCAAGGGTAAAACTTCATCAATCAAATCTTTATGCCATATCATGACATTCCCCTCATTATTATCTTTCCAACGGTTCAAATGGTGAGTCAATTGGAGCTACGGTGCAAAAGTTATGGCTCTCAGAAGTTCTGTCATCAATTGGGGTGGACCCATCACCCGAATTGTTCCATGAATTGTTGCCCAGATCATTAGTCAAACCTGGTTGATTAAGGTGAAATTTTTATGAGTCAAGGAGCTATATTTTGATTTATGTAATATTTATAACAAAATTAAATTATTGACTAATTGGCACGTGTGGGACATTGGTACCTCATTATATTGTGAACACTTGTTTTGAAGTAGATGCTTGTAGAGTGTTTGGCATTTATCACTAACCAATATACATACCTTATTGATTGGGTAAAATTTGAGAAGGCATGTTGGTCTATGACTGAAGAGGTACACTTATCCCTACTTTATGAGGTGGAACATTAGTTTCCCCTATTGATATGGAAGAATATTTTGCCTCCATTACATTGGTATATTAGATTTTTATTGTTAATGTGGAATGTTAGTCATCACCTATTGTGGTGTAGTATCATTCATCACATTTTTTTGAGGCAAGGCACCAATTTAAATTTTAATACTTAATCCTTGTATTTGTGTGCTTAAATAAGTAGTTGGTTGAGAATTATAGGTAGTTTATTCTGGTTGGGATGTAGAAGTTCCTACCCCCTTTTGTTGTGAACCACTTTTGGTTTTAACTAAAGGCACTTGTTTTGTACTAGTTGTTTATATATTTAAACCACTTTGGCTTGGACTGGATGACACTTAAATGTTATTAATTATGTTATCACATTTATCTACATAGAAATAATAGACATTTCTTCAATAGTTGGGGCATTGAACATGTTGACAACTAAAGTGATTTGCATGAATCGATCTATACCTAAATTATATTAGCCTATCAATTCTAATAAGACTCCTATTGATGGATCTAGCTTGATAAGTGAGAATTTGACATGACCATGTTGTTTAAATTGCATACTAAGTTTAAATAGGTCTGGTATGATGTCAACATATATATATATATATATATATATATATATATATATATATATATATATATAAAGTGGTCCTCCATGAGGCCCTTTCCTATGACCAACATATGTGGATCTTGGTATGATATCGACATGAGTACTTGAGGATTTCTATAAGAGGCATGTTCATTATTTTGATTAGAAGGCATGCTATAAGGCACTCTAACTAGACTAGGAAAATTTTAGGGGGGACGTCTACTGGAAACATGGTCCCTACCTCTATAACTATGATTAAAAATCCATCTTTATTTTTAAAAAAGTGAAAATCAAATAAATAGGGATCATGTTTAATGGCATCGTAACATAGTATATTTGTTGTTGAACTTGGTCTACAATTGAAGGTATGTGAGCTAGTATTATGTTTTTTAATCTTAGTCTTACTCTAAGTATGAAGGCATGTTGACCAAATAGTGAGATAAATAATCTTGGCTTTGTTCCCTAGATTGAGTTTTGTAAGGAGGATAAGGATCCACCTTAAAAACTACATCATCACCATAAGGTTCTTGAACAAAGTCTTCTTGTACAACCACATTATCATATCCCAGACTATACATGTCTCTGTTATGAGTGTAGTGAGACATAGTCAAATCAATGATGAATGTTTCATGAAAGATGTATAAAGTTATATAAAATATTAAAATAATATCCAAAGGATAAATGGTGTGATCTTGGTATAACTTGGACAAAAAGTGGAGTTGTATCTCCAAACATTCTATGCTAAAACTTGGTACAAAATAGTCTAATGTCCAATGTCTTACACATAAAGTTCAAGTGGATGAAAAAAACTAGAATGCCAGAAATTACATATAAAGTGTTTAAAATAAGTCTAATCTAAAGAAACAAAAATTACTAGGTATTTTGGATAAGGCACAAAATCTAGGCTCAAAATAGGCATGTGCTACATCTTTTGGAAAAGGCACAAAAGCTAAACTTTAAACAAAACAAGGTATGAGATTTAATCTAACAAATTTTAAACACTTTGGCATAAACTAAGCATTTGTATTTAAACATGAATTTGGTCAATTGTTATAAATCATGAAAAAATATGCATATGGAAGATAAGATATTTGTCCCAAATCTAGGCACAAACAATAGTTTTCAAATTGAATAAAGAATTAACCTAAGTTACATAATTCAAAATATAAATACTGATGTCTAGGCTAAAATTACACAAGGCATAGACAAAAATCAATCAATTTTTGAATTTAAACTTGTCAAGGTTAATTTTTAAATCAACTTAGAAAACTAGGCTTCTTTAAACAAACAACAAAGTGGAGAAAAATGGACTGCATAACAATACTAGGTATAGACCCAAAAGGCACACGTGGCTTTGGTTTCAAAATTAAAATTTGAAAAAAAGGAAAATAAGTCTTTGAAATGACTCAAGTAGTGTAATGATTTTATTATGCTCTAAATATATGATCAATGTTTTTTTTCAAGACTCAAAGGCACAAAACTTGAAATGAATTGGGAAGCATAATGACACCCTTTTCAATCAAGTGATACACACAAAAAGTTTGTTTAAAAGACTAAAGCACATGCAAGATGGTAAATAGGAAGTGTAAAGCCTCAAACAAAGGAATGATGTATAAACAAGACTTGTTTTGATGTGATGTAACAAGTAAATATTTTAGACTCAAAAAAACATGCAATAAAGGATAAAAATGACTCAAACACCTGTGTAACATCCTAAATCCTAACACTAACAAAGTTACATGGTAATGTCAAAATCCATAAATATACTCACTCTTGAGAGGATTTTAATTATTAATTAAAAAATAAAAAGGGAATGAAAATTGGATTTTTTAGTCCCCCTCTTCTCTCAAGAGTTTGTACTATGACATGAAACTTTAGACTACTCAGCATGCATCAATAGTATGTTCACAGTAAGTGGGGTTATTCTAAATTATAAATTTTTGCTCATTTATAGATGGTCCCAAATATGGATAACATGAGATATGCTCACATTAATTGGATTCATGTCAATTAGATTGTTTTTAAAATTTCAAACCCTTTTCACAACCACTACATCCATCACTTGCTTAGTGTAGTGTGATGTCTAAGTTGATCATACTTTTGAGGGTAGTAGGTTCTAATAGACATAGTTTAAATGCTAAAACTACCATCCCAGTGATTAACCAACTCAATTTATATACCCCATTATGGATTGGGTTTGAAATGATGCTAGGAAATGAATTCCCAGGTCAAAACTTCCCTAAAGAACATATGAGGAGGTGATGAACTCCTGGTCATAAGCCAAAAGGCATAAAAATAAAGATCAGTGAAAAGACTTTAGGGTAATTTTGGGGTTACCCAAACCATACATATTTTTGGAAGGCCTTAGTGAATTTATTTTCATGTTTTTGGACTAAATCAAAAAAGGCAAAGAATAAGCACTTTCATTCACCTGATTTCCCTAAAGGGAATAGGGGGAGAGCATACACGCATCACTCAATTTTCTAGAAACAAACAACTTTCAACAAATAAGCTTAAAATAAATAAATCTTAGGAGTATGTAACTAAATTTTAAATTTTATTTTATTACACAAAAATGAGATGTGCTATGAAATTTTTAAGCCCCTTAGCATTTATTGTTTGAAACTTGTAAAAAACCTTCAAAAACAACTAAGGCATGAAAAGAACTAAGTTCATTTTAAACACCAAAAATAAAGTGTGTAAGATTTAACCAAATTCAAACTTAGATTTTTAGAGGGTTTGACTAATTAGAACCCTAAAAGTAAATGAGAAAATAATATTTTAAAATGATCTCTTGGGTTTCCTTCTTTTTCTCTCAGAGAGATTGATGTTGATCCATGTAGGGATCAATGTCAATCCATAGATATTGATTTCAGTCGATCCACATAAGGACCAATATTAGTCCGCAAAGATAAAAATTGGTAGACAATATTGACATAATTTCCTACAAATAACATAAAAAGACACATTGTTTTTCATAAAAATATTATAAGTAAATGAGCTTAAAACCCACAATTATCACTAGATCCTGCAAGGAAATGGCTAGGCAAACAATATGCAAGATTTTAGACACATAATAAAAACCAAAAAAATTAATGGAACCCTCATTAATAATGTTTCTATCATGATATGATTTTCACATAGTGACCGTTTTTGATTCAATGAATCAACATTGATCTTTAAAAATAGGCATCATTCTTTATTCGGTAATCGATGTCAATCTAGTAAAATCAGTATTGATCCCTGCACAACTTGTGTGTTGCTAAAAAATAAAAATACATGAAAAATAAAGTTAAAACTCAAATTTTAAAAGATTTTAAGCATCTATTAGAAAAACTAAGAGTATCATATTAATTTCCTTGCTTATATTGGATGCTTGATGGTCCCACCAGGTGTGCCAACATGTAAACTAGGAATTTAACATAGAGGGGAGGTTAGTCTTATGTTAGTCTCATAAAAATAATGAAATGAACACACTAAGTTCCTAAAACCTCTATCCTAGACACTAGGGATAACTTAGTAACAAAAAATAAATTAAATCACAATAAAAACATAAAAGACACAACTCTTTTACCTTCTTTGGGGGCTCCAAATGGCTTGCTCAGCTTGTGCATCTAGAAGTCTTTGACAATGGAGGTTGTTTGGATCCTTCTCTCCTTGGCACCTTGTATTTTTATTTTCCTTAGCTTAAGATTTGGGAATGGTAACACTACTTACATGAGTTATATGGAGAAAATTTTGGATAATAACTCTATAATATCCAAGCTTAGAAATGAAGGGGTATGACCTTGTATTTATAGCCTTATGAATTAACTCTTACCCAAGGTGAGTCAAGGATGAGTTTAGGCTTGAATTGGGTTCAAAATAAACCTAAGTGAGTTAAAAATAACTTTATTTAAGTTAATATTTTTCAATTAATTATGATTTGTAATTACTAGGCATGGCTCTTAAATTAGATATTTTAGGATATTTCTAAAGAGTTTGACAACTCATAAAGGCAATGATAAAAGGCTAAGATATTTTATTTTTTGAATTTCTTTTTTTGTATATTCATTAATTTCAAATGGATAATTCAACTAAGAATTTAATATTTTTTAACTTATTAATTGATTTTGATTAGCCTTTTATGTCTTTAAAGATTTTGATTAAGTATGTAAGTGCCCCACTTATTGGTCCATAGGCCAAATTGACAATTGTGATTCTGCAAGGTGATTAGGGAATAATATATGAGATTTTATTGTTGAATACAATATAATACATGAATTAAAGATGTCTCAACATGATTATTAACTTTGGTGAATGATCTAAAAGCAAATTTTAGATGTTTAGTGATTCCTAGTCTTAATTTGCAATGGTTAGTAGGAATTGTTTTAAAGTTTGGTCAAAAGCCAATTATGGTTAGTTTTAGGTGTATACAATATCCCCATTTTCTAACATATTTTCAATGAGGTTTTTTATTTGAACACAATAGCATAGATTATGTCTATAAACATGATGGTATTCATAAAATCCATTCTCTCTATACCATTCTAGATATGAAATACCCTCAAGATAATGCTTCTATATTGGCCAACTAATCATGTTAGTTGTGGTTAGCTTATAAAAAATAAATTTAATAGGTTATCTAGGGTTTATAAATAATCAATAAGTAGGGGCATTTATGTTTGGAATAGGTATTTTTAAAATTAATGGTTATTTCATTTGTGGAGTAGGTCTAGATTATTGTGAAGGCTACACTTACTAAAAGGGTTGTTAATGATGAGGAAATTTCATTTGCGATGTAGGTTGTATAGACGGTGTTTCAACCATTTGAACATGGAGTCAATAAATTAATTCATTTTCAATAACATTCTTATTATGGTTAAATTTATTTTATTTTTCATAGTTACTAGCCTGGGTTGGTGTTGATGTTTGCACTTGGACTTGGTGTTTGTTCTAATTTTGGCATGTTTCTTGGTTTTGGTTTTGAATTTTTTTAAATGAGGTTAAATTAATAATCCCTTTGTTAATAAGGACCCTTTTAATTATTAAACCTTTTTTTATGATATCTTTGAAGGTAGGTGCACACTAAATCTCCAAATGATAAGATATCTCACTATACAAATTTTTAGTAAACACAACAACCAATTATTTGTCTAGTAAGTTATGGGTGGAAAAAATAGAGAGTGATCTCCATATCCATAGATATATAGTGAATATTTAATCAAATTTATACTTGTATTGAGTTAAATATACCAATGAAATCTCATGTTTTAGATTTTAGGAGAATTGTTGCATAAATTTGTCTGAAAGGTCATCAAAATCAGATACAAAATTATTTGGCAATTTTAGGAACCATTCCAAAGCCTATCTTGTTCGAATTGAGGAAATAAAAGGAGTAATTAAATGTCACTATAAACCACTAGATGGGAAGAAATAGATAATTGTTTCAAATGAGCCTTAGGGTCTCCTTTACCCTTGTATTTATCAAATTTTGGTCATCCATACCCTAGAGGAAATGGTATCTTCAGATACTCCATGTTGAATGGATATGAACACACGTCATCTAATTTTAACTTCTTGGTTTGTTTACCTACTTGAATTGTGTAAATTACATCCTTCATTTAATGCAATTTTTATGCCAAGAAACTAGATGGAACATTTGGTTGAGGTGTTGGTTAAGAGGTCAAAGGTGGGTTACCTTGACTAGGGTATAATAGAGGAATGGTTTATTATGGAATGCTAGTTTGATGAGGCAAATGACCAAGAATATGCATCTATGAAATGGTATATAGTTATTTAAATTACATGTGTTTTGGTGTGATATTTTGGTTTGGATTCAGTATATATGCCTAATTTTGAGGGAATTATGGTTGCGATGGAAGGATATGGCTCTATATAAAGTAATGTGCCTACTACGATTGAGTAGGGACTTGTTTCCAACTAGTCAACTTGGATAAATAATGGGAAATTGTTATATACCAAGGCCCTATATTTGGATCTATGAGATGTGCTGAGAGAAAAATAATTACTTCCTAATTGGTACTTGTTAGATATTGGTACCTATTTATTGCACAAACACTGATTATGAGCTAGACATTTTTTGGATGTTCAGCATTTATCTTTGACCAATAGATACATGTTGATTAGACATTACTTTTTATTATAAAGGTATGTTGGTCTGAGATTTTTGAGGTACACTTTCTATTAACTATCAAGGTGGAACATTTATCATGCCTTATTGAGGCGACATAATGTTCTACCTCTATTGCATTTGTAGATTAGATTGTGCCTATTGGTTTAGAATTTTTGTCATCACCTATTGAGGTGGAGTAGCATTCATCACCTTTTGTTGAATAAAATCATTAGTGTGAGGTTGATTATTTAATCCTTGTTTTTGCATGTATGAAGAAGCAATTGGTTGAGGATTATAAGTAACTTATTGTGGTTAGGATGTAGGAGTTCATATCCCTTGCTATTATGCACCGTTTGTGGTATTAAATAAAGGCACTTATTATTTTGAACTATTTTTTGGTGTAGTTAAACCACTTTGGTTTGGATTGGAATACATTTTCATGTTATCTATTATTTCTTACACATTGTTCTATGTAGGAGTAGTAGTCACTTATTTAATAAATGGGACATTATACATGTCACCAACTAAAGTGCTTTGCGTAAATGGGTCTATACCCAAATTATCTTGTCCTGTCAACTTAATTAATACTATTTTTTAAGGAGATAACTTTATGAGTGGAACATTTGAGATGGCCATGTTATTAAAATTATGCACAAGATTTAAATGGGTTTGATATGCCTATTGAATTTATATAGAGTGTTCTATTGGGAAAATAATTCAAATTGTAAATATGCATAGGAATTTTTTTTAATATTCATATGTTATATACTCATTTTGTCATGTATAAGCCTATTTTTTACTACTATCATGACTTGTAATAGGTTAGAATATGAATAGACTCTAATTTTGGTACCAAGTACAAAAACAAGATGAACAGTCATAAACTAGAAATGTTTATATATACTTTTGATTGTAAGAAAAATAAAGTTCCACTTTTGAAGAGATCAATAGAGACTTATCTAGTTATGGTTACCTATGTGATTTCTTACTTTGTTCCTTATGTATATTCTCATGTATAATGTTTGATTTATTTCTATCTAATTTAGCTCGAATACTTTATTATGTTTATAAATCACTAGTTTTTATTATATCTTACCTAACACATGATAATTAATACTTGCTATATTTTTGTTATCCAACCTCTTGTCTGAATACTATACACTATTCTCCACACTAAAGTATATCCTAGCTATCCTCATCCTTAGTATGTTCTGAAGCTTCAAGGACCTCTAATAACAATGGTGTGGTGAGTATGGAACACTCCTTCTAAAGGAAATTATTCTAATATGGTTACCAGGGTAGAGAGATATTGAGACATGGTTAGACCAAAAGATATGCAATTTTGTAGAAGAAGAATCAAAATACACTAGTCTTGCCATATAGGAAATCATTTGAGAGCCTATTTATGGAGAGATTTACAAAAATAATTAGTGTGACTTTCCTAAAGTGCTAGATAACTAGTTATCATGGCTGTAATATTACTTTTTTACCCAATGATGTAATAAATTATACTTTAGACTGAAGAAAATATAGACCAGTTGTAGAAATTAGAAACCAACTGGTCAAGAGTAATAGATCATTGGGTGGGTACTATAGTAGTAGGATAGATAACTAAGTTTGTGATACAAAGATACATAGATTTCAAAGATATGAAGGAATTTTTTATTAGAGGAATTCAAGGAAAAAATTTATAATGACTACTTATCCTCATGAAAATGTCGGTTATAGACAAGGCATGGTGCCTACTCTAACCAATATAGAGTAATTACTTCAGGCATATGGGGATGTGTGTGACATGGTAGTGAATGATGATTAGATGAGTGGATAAGGATTGAAAATTAATCCAAAATGGATACATGAGGGAAGAATATTCAAAATAAAATTTTAGATTCATAACATGAGCTATGGAAACATAATAAATGGAGTAAAGAGAAGAATACCCAAGTAGTTGTGAGTAGAGTTAAAAATAGAAGTAAAATAGATGATGAATGAGTAATGATATGTGATGAGTGAGATGAAAGAGATAAATAATGAAGGATGAATAAAGGTGATATGAAAGAAGATGATGAATGCCATCAGAAGGAAAGAAGTGACAAAGAATGAGAGGAAGAATAGATGTTTGAAGAAGAAGGTGAGAAGTGTAAAAGTAGAATAATTAGATGATAGATGTAGTACGTAGATAAAATAAAAAGTATTATCAAAATCAAGACTTGAGAAATTAATCAAAGAAGTAGAACAAATTCATAGATTAATCATAGGTTTAAGTTTAGAACAAGAAGAAGTCATAGGAAACAATCATTCACTAGAAGAGCACATGTCCCCATAGCTCAATTTCTTATATTCTATTAGAAATTTTCAACTAGGTAGATAGGAAGATAGTAGTTGGGAAGGTCCATTTTCAAAATAAGTATATCATTGGGGGTACTAAAATTGAAACAACATTAACTTGAAAGGCTTTAAAGGCTATAGGGTTTGTTGAAACCAATTAAAGAAAGGAAGGAAACATAGAAAAATAGAGTGTGTAGGTTGACTCTCTTAGTGCAAAGTTAAATCTTCATAGTATGTAGGTAGGATAATATAGAACATACCTTCCTCTTATAATTGTTGTGTAGCAAATATCCTCAACCACAGTTCACACCATGGGTGTTGTAGGATCATATATAAATATGGCAACATATGATGGGTTTGTGGAGCCTAAAAAATACTTACTAACATGTGAGATGAGATGGCAAGCTAAGGGAATTACTTACGAAGCTATCAAGAAGTGCAAGTTAATAAGGGAACTAAATGGAAGAGTACTTAAATTTAGAGACCAAAAATAAATTACATAGGCAAGTCTATAATAGGTTAAGGAATGGCTTATCATAGATTTCAAGATAAAGAAATGTACAAGTCAGACTATTCAAGTCTTAAAGGAGATAAGGTAGAAGTTGGGAGAATAAATTTGTGACTATAATCTTAAGTTATTTGATTTTATGAATAAAGTGAAATTTGCCTTAGTAATAAAAGATAAAGCTGCATAGTTTGTTGAAGGACTACATTCTAAAATCAAATTTTCTATAGTGTATACTCAATATGATACTAAGATAGATACTATAACTATTTCCATATGAGTAGAACAAATTGAAGACTATGATGAAGCTCCCATAATAAGTTCTAAGATTGAAAATACCTACAATATTTTATGAAGAGGATGGAAAAATATCATGAAGTAGCTAAAGCTATGGTGCATGGGGTATGGTAAAGAAAGACATCACAAGAATGATTGTCCTAAGATCAAGATAGATTTATATGAAATATTTTTAGTATGGCATGAAACAATGCATTGCCATCTCCTATAATAGTATGTCAAAAACACATAGAATGTATATTATAATTTTTGTGAGTCACACAATCATGATGAAAATAATGGTAGGGATTTACAAGAGATCAAAGAATATATCACCAAGAATGTATTCACCATCGATGTGCAACAAGTGCCATCATCAAAGCACACGATTCCAAGACCATGGGTTGATAAAGGTTGTAGTCCATAATGGATTCCTAGTTTGCCTTACTATTGGCCTTAAGGTCTGGCTAGTTAGACCCCTCTTTCACCAAGTTAGACACCACCATCACCATAATACTAGTACATATCACCCTAGAATATAGTAATGATACAGTAGCAGTAAACTAGTTAGACCCTACTAATTACACAACAATAATTTAGAATTGGAGATAATACCTAATAACATCAACATTGGAATTCAATGCAGCAATAGGGAGGGTATAGAAGAAGTTATTAGTCTAATAGAGGAGGATCTAGGGTCAGATATAGAGGTTACCAAGGTGGTAGAGGAAATAATTATCAATGCCCTCCTTTAAAATTTTATTTGTGTGGAGAGTATAATCTTATACAATATAATTACCCTTTGAATCCCCAAAGATAGTCTTACTACACATACTATAAAATATATGACCAACATGAGATAGAATATTGTCTTGTCTTATAAAAGCAAAGAAAGGAAAAGGCCATCATGAATGTTAACATGGTTAATGCACAACCTAAGGAGGATACATTCCTGAATGCCATTATAAGACACTAGAAAGTGAAGAGAGGATTACCTCCTCTTGAAATACCCCTAGACTAGGGAATCTAGGAAGTAAAATAGAACAAATACCCAGACCTAGATATAAAAAAGGCACTCATATATGAATCTATGTAGATGTTGAAAAATATTCAACACCAAGACATTACTAAAGGAGATGCCATAGTGATATAATGCTAAAGTATCACCAAAACATGAACATTTTTTGATAAGATGGAGTTGTTACTGTGCTAACAGATTTACTAAAGCTTTTAATCACACTATGCAATGAAGACATCTCTCACAACATCATAAACTTGTTATATAATCTACTAGAGTGTGCACAGTGAGGATAATAAAAGATATAAAATCTTATTTGGTATGTAAAAACAAATAAGACATGGGATGTAGATGCACAAATTGACATTGAAGTTGCAAGATACAAAATTGTAAATGTTGTCTTTGATTATGGCATCATAGTCATTATGATTCCCATATCTACATGGGAGGTTATTGGATGGCCGATTCTAAATTATAGCCTAGTAACTCTAAGCTTAGTAGAATATAAAAGAATTGAGCCCATTGGAAAATTAGAAGACATTGAGATCAAAATCATAGAATTGACCCTATGAGGTGACTTTGAAGTCATTTATATGAAGATAATAGTGATGCATTACTCTACACTGATTAGTAAGAAATTGACATATGATGGTCAAATGAATATCAATACTATGAAAAATAAAATAGAGGCACATCAAAGAGATAAGTTTATCATCATTCCTTTGAATAAGGCACATAAACCCTACATCATTCTAGATGAACCAAACTCTTCTTATGTCACACAAAAAACTAACTAGATGAAGGTAAACTCTAAAGCAAACTCAAAATCTCTACACAAAACTAAGTGTAACTTCTTGTATGAGAATACTAAACCTTGGGTACAATATTTACTCACTCAATAGTTGAAAACATATGAATAATAGAGTTTTAAACTAATAGTTACTCATTTGTTGGCAACCTAGTTTGTCATAGAAGATTAAGCGTCCATGTCTACTCAATTCCCCACCCATTTAGAAGTTTATTCTCTCTATCAACTAGGTGATTATATGCAATATTATGTAGATCCAACCAAATAAGGAACTTTGCCTTGGCAAATAGATTTATTTATCAGTGGAGACTTAGACATGCACCTACTCAACTAGGCTCATGGTGGTCATGAACTGTGATCTATGAGAATGCTCTTTGCACATGAGAGATAACTTTATGTATACTATGCAATTAATGATATCAATTAATTCATTATGTGCCTAAAATTTCATGTACCTTACATTAGTCATCAAGTCAGTGTTTTGAATTATGCTCTGAAGGGAGTTGTAGTGACATGGTGGGTAATTCACAAAAATGGTCAGCTTGATTGGTATGATGTGTGTGAATTCATGATTAGCAGGTTCCAAGTACCACAGGTTATTAAAAGTAATTATACTTTCTTCTAATAAGGTAAGTAATCTAAAATACATATTCACAAATATGTTGAAGTCTAGATTGAAGAATGTGTGACATCAAAATATTGGGTTCACATCTTTCATTATACCCTAACTCCTTTTCCATTAGCATGTTGTATGCATCAAGAAAGTAGGAGGGAGACAAATCATTGGGTGTAGGTGAAAAATGACTTGATACATATGTTTTTTTTTAAGATAAGAACCCTCTATTTCACAATGCTCTACTGAAAATAAAACATTTCCTATGCCATGGATGCGCATAAGATTTAAGCATCACATCAGAACACATTACATAGAAGAATGTATCATGTTATCTAAATACAACATTACAAACATATAAATTTTCCAAGCTATAAGAATAGTCTATCATGCATCCATGCCACCAAATACAAGATAAATAAGAGGACATTGAATATTTAGATAGTAATGGTGATATCGATTTGACTGATTAATTTGAACCTAAATGGCTAGTAGAAAAAGTAAAGGACCCCATCATAGAACCTATTGAAGATGACAAGTTGTGTAACATATAAATTTTATAACCTGAAGGTAAATAAATTCTAAAAGAATCTATTATTGAGGAAAATCACAATATTTACCATCAATCCATTAAAAACACATAGAAAACATCAGGAAGTGGGGAGATTCTTAAATTAGCACATATAAGTGATTACTATATTGAATCTAAAGTTTCTAAAGCTATGAAACTCTTATGAGATTATAAATATGTATTTCTTAATAAATTTTTATATGTTTTGGGATTTGATCCATCTCTAGGAAAAATACATATCAATTTGAAAGAGTGTGCATAGCTTATAAAGAAACGGCCATACAAGTTACATACAAATGTGAAGTTGAAAGTGAAGGTTGAACTTGATAGAATGCAAGATGCAGGTATAATCTATCCCATATAAAAGGTATATTTGTTTAATCCCATGGTAGTTCATCCTAATAAAATATGGTAAATTATATTATGTGGTGATTATCAAATTATAAATGATGCATGTGTGAATGATCCCTTTTTTTATTCCCTTCACAAATGAAGTTTTGGAATAAGTTGTAGGCCTTAAAGTTTACTCTTTCATAGATGGATTCAATGGCTATCATAAAATACTCATTGAAAAATAATATATACTAAAATGACTTTTACCATGTAATGAATATCCTTTGCATACAAGGTAATGCCTTTTGGCCTCAAGAATGCACCTACAGTTTTTTATTGCATAGTGGTGACTATGTTCAAACATTTCATTCACAACTTTTTAGAAGTCTATCTCTATGATTGGGAATTATTTTATTTGTTTAAATAACATTTGTCTAAGTTATTACTCATTTTAGAACACTATCGAGCTCTATGTATTGCCCTCAATTTTTTAAAATGTTTATTTTTTACACCTTTTGGTGTCCTAATAGGTCGTATAATGTGTAGTGAAGGCATTTTGGTAGACCAACCCAAAATTGTAACCATTTTGAGTATTTCTCCACCAGTTAGATCTATATAATTATGAACTTTCATTAGACATATATGGTAATATCAAAATTTTATCGAAGGGTTTGCAGCCATTTCATCTCCATTAGAGTATTTACTAAGTAAAGGTGTGAAGTTTGTCTAAACTACTAAGTGTCAAGTAGCCTTCATATAAATGAAGTAGAGATTGGTAATTTCACCTATCTTCATCTTTAAATAATGTATCAAGACCTTTCATGTGCATGTTGATGCTTCAAGTATCAGATTTGGTGTTGTACTTGCATATCTAGGAGGGTGGATTGAACCACCCTATACTTTTTTCAAGCCAAAAATTATCTGATGTAGAAAATAATTACATGACAACTAAAAGAGAAGAACTAGATATAGTGTTCATACTATGTAAATTTTGACACTATATTCTTGCAACACCATTTGAATTTTTCACATATCATCAAACTCTGTGTTACCTAGTCAATAAGCCAATGCTTGGAGGATGCATTTCTAGATAGTTGATGTTATTTTATGAATTCCAATTTTGTATTAATAGCATGCCAGGTAGAGAAAAAATTGATATGGATCATCTCATTCATATCAAAAATGGGTAAGAACTAGAAGAATTATAGGAACATTCTCTTTATGCCCATTTATTTCATGTTTCTATGATCCCCAAAAATTTTGAAGTAATTACTGACTTGCTCAAATAAGGAGTATTTCTTAACACTACCAAGAAAGAGACAAGAATTTTATCACTAGAGCTTTGACATATACCATTATAAATGGGATTTTTTATCATTTAGGGAAGGATGAAGTACTACACAAGGTAGTTTTGGAACATGGACATCCACATCTCTTACAAGAGGCACACCAAGGAATAGTAGGAGGTCATTTTGCTGAAGAAGCTATAGACACTAGAAAACTACACACTTATAGTTATATATGTTTGAATGCCTTGGGACCACCCTAGGGCCCACTTAACCCTTCTTTACCCTTAACCAAACCCTCTCAACCTGACTTATCTACTATTCTCCCATCACTATTCACATAGTACTATTCAAAAACAATATTCAAAAGTACTATTTGAAAATACAATTTCAAGTCACTATTCACTATGGGACCACCATCACTATTCACCATGGGACCCACCATCACTATTCATGATGACATGGCAAGTGAAATGGAAGGTGATTTGGCAAGTGACATGGCTTAGAAGTGACATGGCTTGAAGTGGGAAACCTTACCCCACTTCGGACCCTCATCCAAAGTGTTTAATGACCTAATTTAAGAATCATAAGGGTCCCCCCTACAAATTTTTTGAATTTATCCTCCTGGGGCCATCATTAAACATCAAATTTTGTCCCCATACATGAAAGTGACTTTTAAAGTGGTGTTTCCACTTGTTGGGTGCTTTGGGAAAAGATAGAAGTGGGTGGTGGAAAGTATTTTGGACCCATATAGACACATGGGCATGATATCCACTTATTTTGAACATACTTATGAAGTTTTAATCCCACCATATTTTTCCTTAATGACCACTTACCCACCCATGGGGAAAAGACAAGAAAAGGTGGTGGAAAGTCTTTTGGACTCATTTGGATCCATGGGCATTATCTCCACTCATTTTGGCCTTATGTGCAAGGTGGAAGACACACCCAACCCAAATTGGAGATAAATTAACCAAATGGTCATCCAGCCATCTTTTATTTAATTCCCATTCATGATCCCACTTGGATAAATTTTAACTACTTCACTATTCCTCTATTTTGGCATGTTTCCTCACATCAAATGCTATAAATATGACCCTCCCCCTTCACCCAAAGGTTAAGTCAAGTTTTGGTCAAGGAATTCTTGTTGTATTTTTTCCACTCTTTAATGAGTTCATCATCTTGAAGGATTTAAATAATTAAAATCAATGAAGCTCTGCCTAAATGGTTGCAGGAATTCATCTTCAACAACATCATCAACTTCATCATCAACAAAGCTTGGAAGGTAATATTCATTTATTTTGTATTTACTTTTAGTATTTTATTTTTATTACCTTGAAATTCACTCCAATTTCCAAAATTTTAAATCTTAATCCATTTACCTCCTTTTCCACCTTTGACCATTTTAATTCCATTTGCCATCTTTGTTATTTCACCACCTTTACCCTCTTTACTCCTTTGTCATTTTCACCCTCTTTATCTCCTTCCTCTTTTGCCTCCTCAATTAATTATTACCTTATATTTTTAAACAATTTATCCCTCTAATATTTACCATCCTAAAAAATTTAAAACCTGAACAAAACTATCTTTTTCCCTTACCAAATTGCCAAACCAAAAACCACCACTTTGCCTTAACCAATTTTCAACACTAGTTAATTTATATAGTCATAGTTTTGGAAAAATATTTAACTTCTTGGTTTCAAATTTAATTATTTGTTGTTATTTAATATTTTTAGTTTTAGTTTTATTTTATTTTATGAAAATTACATAATTTATATCTATCAAAGATGGATTGACAGCCTCCTAGAAAGCTTTTGCTTCTAGGATCTAGCTCATGCTAGGCAATCCACCCAACTAATTTTCTAACAAACAAGTTTTGTGGTAGTGTTTTATTATTTTTAGTTATTATTATATATATATATAATATTTATCATAAATTCTAGACTTAAATTTAAACACATTTAATAGGTATTCTTCTACGTACCCTTCATTACTAGTTTCTCTCTTTCTTAAGAAAAAATGAAAAAAAATAGATAGAAACATTTTATGCCCGATAGGACCCTTGAGTTTTTTTGGGTTAATATATGTTTTAGGAAACATAGTTTCATTATTAAAATTTAATTTATTTTCACATTTAATTTATGAAATTTAGACATTCTTTTCTTTCTTTCAAGATGCAAATTTTAATCTCCTTTTCTTTCTAAACATCAAAAAAACAAAAAAACAAAATTGTCATTTTTTTATTTGAATTTGTAGCATATCAAAAGAGAATTCATCCTAGGATTAGGATTATATTTTAATGTTTAATTTAGGTGCATTTTATTTGTTTTTATTTTCATTAAAAATAAATCAAAAGTCTCATTTTGCGTTAAAATTAACTCATACATTGTTTGCTTGCTTGTTAATTAGCTCATCTAGTTTAATATAGGCAATGCAAATTAATCATAGAACCACAAATGTTATAAAAAATAAACCACTTAAACAATAAACACATTAAAAAAACTTGAGACAAGGCCCGAATAGTATTTCATCACCTAGCAGATCACCTTACCCTTTCCTGATATATTTCTTAGATTTAATCATCGAGGGGATTACCAACTCAGCTCTCTAATTGAGTATAAACTTTGAATTTAGGTATATATTAACTAAGAACCTACACTAACTACATAATCATGAAGTAAGGAGATAAATCCCCAAGAACCAAGCCATGTACTAAAGTCCAATATATACTTGTTTTTAGAACTTAAATTCAACCCAAAACTAAACATAGATTGCCTTTTTAGAACATATTCAAACCAATTTCCTCTTCACCCTTTCTAAGGCATAAGCCAAAAGTGATCTAAAAAGAATCATAGGAATTAATTCACTCTTAGTGAATGCATTTTTTATCTTTAATATTTTTTATTTATATTTGTTTGAGATGTGATTTTGAATCACTTTTCTACATGTTTCTCACATGGTCTTCACTAGACAATAGTTGAGAAACAAAACAAACTAAGAACCACTTTCTCCCTCTTCCTCTTCTTCCATGGATCATACATCTGATGTGGAGGGTTAAACTCACACTTCCACTCCATTTACCATGCCTATGTTGTTTCCCCAAGGTGAAAAAAACTTTTCCACCTTTCTCGATAACAACCTCATTGCCCTTCAAGATTACCTCCAAAGTTCAAACTATCACCTTCCCCCTTCGGTTCCTCCTAATGACCCACCTTTGGGTATGCCTTCTCATCTCATTATTGGCTATACCCCACCCAACCTCTTGTCACCCAAGCATCCTCTTCCACTAACCCAACCCATGATCAAACACTATCCATGTCATTAAATAATCTAACTAATGAACAAATACCCCCAACCTCTAACCAAACATCTCCTATCACACCCCACACTTCACATATAGGTTTGACTTTGCCTCTAGTTACCTATATTCCACCTACCATGGGGTTATATTCTACCCCTTCCATCATCACCAATCCACTCATTTCCACCATACTCTAAAATTTAGTGATTTCCATACCTTCCACCTTACCACCTATAGGTACTTTGGTCACCACCCACCTTCAACAAACTAACCTACTAATAAATTTGACACCATACGTAAACCCATCAACATCAAACCTTCAACACATACCCAATGCACCTTACTATTACATGTTTAATGCCTAAGGATACATGCCTCCACCCATAACCCATTCGTATGTACCCCTTAACTCATATGTGGCATCTTCCACCCAACCGTCAAAAACCACATTCCAATACATGGAGTCATCTCAACTGTCTAATAGTTATTCTCATATTACTTGACCTCAATAGAACATACCATATAACTTTGCATCCCAATAAACTCAAATCAAATTCATGAAGATAATCATGGACAAGATGACTACCCTTGAGTCATCCATATCCAAAGCCCATAATACTTTGTCTTATGATAAAATTTGTAATGAACATATTTACCCTTTAGTCCCTATCAGACCTTATCCAACCCAATGGGAAATTCCAAAATTTAGCAAGTTTAACAGTAAAGATGACCCTAAACAACACTTGAAAGTGTTTAGGCATTCATGTTACTTGATTTCCCATTATGACATTATTCTCCTTCGCACCTTTCCTATGTCATTATCCAGACAAGCATTAGATTGGTATATTGCCATACCTAAACATTCCATCTTCTCCTTCAACCAACTATCCCAAAATTTCTTGGATCACTTTTCAATCATTATATCTAAGAAAGTTTCCATTACCAACCTCTACTTCATTCAGTAATTTGAGGATGAGTCCATTGCCAATTTTGTGGCTCATTAGAGGAGCCTAATTAACCAACTTGCCTTCTCCTTGCCCCAACTTGAGCTCATAGATATTTTTTCATGAGCATGTACAAAACACATTTCCTCCACATTACATGTCCAAAGTTTCCAAACATTTGTTGAAAATTTTACCAGGACTCACAAACTAGAGAATAGAGCCATTGATGAGGGAAAGTTAAAGTTGAATAATAAAAACTTAACTTATAAACCCAATGAACCCTCATCCTCCAAACCAAAAAACCAAACCAAACTCAACACAAAAAATAAGGCAACCACCAACACTATTATCCTTAAAGCTACATGACCACCATCTACAAACCAATAAAACCCAAGGAACCAAAGCTCCAACACCTCCAACTATTCCAACCAAAACCAAACTTGAAACAATAAAAAGCAATTAACTCCACTTGGGGAACCCTATGATTTTATTTCATAAAAATTATTAAAAGCTAATATTATCCAAATTATACTAATTAAACCACCCCAATAGTTTTATGCCTCTCACCTTGTGCTAGGTTGGTATAAAAAGAATGACCATTGTGCCTTTCACCAAGTCATAGGACATGACATCAATAGGTGCAATACCTTCAAATACCTCGTCTAATCCCTCATTAACAAGGCAGAGTTTAGATTGGACAATGCCAATGCCCCACCAAACCAAGACCTTGACATATTTATACAACCTTTTCCAAACCATCCTTTGACCAAAATTGAGAGTAATAACATCGAGTGTTCTCTCGATGCCCATACTATTAACATGGTTCTTAACACACTTGCTGATAAAGAAACCATTCACCCATCTACCAATCCCCCTCCATTTATTGAAATAGTAGAAAAACCTTATACCCTCTTTGACATCCAAACCAAGGAAGGAACCATATTTACACCTTAGATAGAGGTTACCACTCCTACCTCCCCTATTATATAACCATCCATTCCATTTTTTGAAGCTATCTCACAAGAAGATATAACTCCATCCACTAAACCTCTAAATTTAAAACCTTCCATAAAAAACCAAGATAAAGGTAAGGGAATCCAACCAAAACCTCTAAACCCTTCTTTGGAAGACCAACCTAGCCCTTCTAAACCAACCAAAACCACCTCTAAATTAACTAACCTCCAAACACCTAAACCCACCAAAATAACTAAAGTAACCAAACCCCCTCCAAAACCTTCAAAAACAACTAAAGAGGTAAAACCACCAAAAGGTCCAAAGCCTTGAATTTTACTTCCCTCAACTTTTCCCTCCATTTTGGGTCCTCATCCCTCTACCTTGAGCACAAGTCTTGTTATTTTTACCAAACCCCACCACCTCTATTTGTAACACCTTCACACTTATTCTCCAATACACCTCTTTTTATTGCACCAACAATACCTAAATTACCTACCTTGCCATCCTTTGCCTCTATCTTGTCAACCATCTTACTTAAATTTAATCCATCTGACAAACATACCAAACTAATACCACTTAAAACACCTATCACCAAACCAACTTCCAAACAACCTTTTAGCTCAATACCTAAAGTAATGACCACTAAATCTTTCCCCACTTTAGCTGAGTCCTATTCAACCATTTTGTAGATGTTGTTTCAAACCTCTTACCTAAGCATACCACCCATAAAACCCTTTAACCATTCACATCCTAAACCATCATGGTTTAATTACAATCTAATTTGCTTATACCATCACATAGCGGGACATGACACAAAGCACTATAAAGATCTCCAAACCCTTATCCACCAACTTTGCAATGAAGATGAATTATCAAAATATGAACCTCATACATCACCCATACCAACCCAAACAATAACCATACCTACCAAAAACTTACCCACTTCTCCTCTTGCATCTAAAAGTGAAGACAAGTCTGACCACCCCACTACCTCAATCTCTTTGATTATCCATACTATCAACATGGTCACTAGATCACAATAGAAGGATAAATAAAAGGTGAAGGCTTCCATTCCTTAGACTTACCCATCCTCAAATTCCCAATCAAATCCTACCCAACCATTTCCATATGTAACTAAACCCAAGGTGTCCATCTTAGGATCCCGTCAAGCTAACCCTTAACAACCTAACCCATATGTGATATATGTCTGAAAAGATATCCTTAAGAATCTTCACTAGACCCCAACCAACATGAGCTTATATGAGTTGGTTTCTACCTCTCCCCATCACTAACAAGCACTCATAGGGGCCTTAAAATCCATTGAGGTCCAATCTAATGACCCTCAACCTCTAACCACCTTTGTTGGTTCCCTTCAAACTCTAACATTGTCACCTTCAAAAATTCGAAAACACCTTTCATCCACCCTGAAGACCTAGATCCCCCACTCTTTATTACTTCTTACATTGACCAAACCCATGTCAAAAGTGTGATGATTGATGGGGGAGCTAGTATTAACATCATTTCATCTCATGCTTATAACTAACTAAACTTATTTGATAATGTTGTATCTGAATCCTCAGTTGTCCTTCACTCCTTCAATGATACCATGGCCAATAACTTAGGAACTATTATCCTTCATATTCATGTAAGATCTCACGCAATCCCTAAACTTTTATATATCATGGAAAGAGAGTTCTAATATGACATATTTTTTAGATGACCTTGTATTCATTCTATGGTATGTGTTCCCTCTACCATTCACCATTGTATTAAATTTGAGCATGAAGATCAGGTCATCACCATCTAAGTTGACCCTAGTTCTTTCTTAACATGTAATATGACATATTACCCCAATGATGTCTTCATACCCCCAACAAACACACATTTAATGGCTACACCCTAACCATAAACCATCAATGAGGCATAGACTATTTCATCCATCCCCTCTTTATAGATCCCCATAGAGAAGCATTTAGAATCTATGTTTCAACATCTCTCATTAGGGGAGTAGCACCTTTTAGCTTTGGATTCTTTCCCTACTCCTCAAGAGTATGGGAATCTCAAAAATTACCCTTTCTATGACCCTAACATTGGAACCATCATCCCTTTCGATCCCCATAACCATCGACTAAACTTCATTTATGGGAGACTCGATCGACCACTTATTGCCCCCACCAATACCATTTTTATTAGACCATTTCCTCTAACTTTTCATACCTTAGCAAACCATAATTATCTAAGTTATACCTTTATAAGTGTACCTATAAGGGATTTGGACTTGGCTAATATGAATAAAGACCTCATGAGTTACCTTAAATCAAAACTCAAAAACCTCATGAGTCAGTTGGGCTTAGATTTGTGCCACCTAAAAAGCCCACTAATCCACCCAAACCTATTAATACCATCAAATAAGATACCCTTTCCTTGCCAAACCAACCTTATTTGATGTGTGAGGATGATGATATCATCCCACCCAAGTTTTTTTGTTTATCAAAATAATCACCCTTAGACCCCTGACTTATCAAAATAAGGGGACAATCATCACCATCCCTTTGACCCATCTTGAAATGGTAGAAAATTATTCTTCTACCATCATCATAATCCAACATTAGGATGATGATTCCATTCTTACCTATCTCAGTGTGGTGGATTCTTCTATCCACAAATCCCTTCCTCTAGAGAACCAACCATCTTGAATCAATCCACTATGGATGTCAACTTGGGTACTTTAAATAACCCCTGTATTGTCAAATTGGGCCAATCATTGAATGTTGAGGAACTTCAAGACTTCTCTTTCTTACAAAATCACAACATAGCACTTGATTGGTCTTATAGTGATATTCCTAGGATTGAGCCCACCATTGTTACCCATAACATTATCACTCATCATGATGCTAGTCTTGTTAAGAAAAAACTTGATGCATGCATCCTCACATAGCGCTTTTTTTCAAAGAAGAGCTTAAACATATCTTATCTATAAACTTCATTCAACACATTGACTATCCCCAATGGGTCTCAAATATTGTACCTATTACCAAATCCACTAGAGATTTACTCATTTGTGTGGAATTTCATGACCTTAACCTTGCCTACCCAAAAGATGACTTTCCTCTACCTAGCATTTACCATCTTGTTGATCTTATATTTGGACACAACATGTTATCTCTCATATATGGGTTTTTGGGTTACAACTAGATCTTGATTTCCCCTAAAAATTAGCACAAGACCACCTTTACCACCTCTTGGGGAACCTTCTATTATCGAGTCATGCCATTTGGTCTATAAAACACTATCATAACCTACTAGCAAGCCATGACCTACATCTTCCATGGCTTCATCCACACCATCATAGAATATTATTTCAATGATATTTTGGGAAAATCCAAATCTCATAATGATCATCTGAAAGTTCTTGACATTATCTTTAAGTTCCTAGTCCATTTCCATGTCAGACTCAACCCCAAGAAATGTGTTTTTGGGGTCCTTTTAGGAAAGCATCTTTATTTTACCATCTCTCTTCAAGGAATCAAAGTAGACCCTATCAAGGTCAAATAAATCTTATAGATGCCTCCTCTTGCCAACCTTAAGTAACTTTATATCCTACAAGGAAAGCTCCAATCTATCCATCACTTTATCTCCTAGTTATTAGATAGATGTCACCCCTTTCACAATATCATTAAGAAGGATACCTCCTTTAAGTGGACCAAGGACTGCCAAGAAGCCCTTGATTCCCTCAAGGAGTACCTCCTCTCTCCACCCATTCTTATCCCTCCTAAATAGGACCAACCCTTCTACCTTTACATAACTGCCACTGACCATTCCCTATGAGAAATGTTGGCTTACCATGATTAACAACACAAAGAGCAAGTTTTTTACTATATAAGTTGAACACTTATAGAGTATGAGACTTGAGATACCCATACCGAGAATCCTTGCTTAGCATTGTTATTTATGGCCACAAAACTCCACCACTACCTCCTCAACCAAAAAACCTTCATCATTACTAACATCGATCCACTCAAGTATATGCACTCTAAACCATACCAAAACTAGTGTATGGCTAAGTGGCTCATACTTTTAGCTGAGTTTGACCTTGAGTTCCTCCAATAGAATTTGATCAAAGGGTGAGTCATTGCCAACCAATTGGCTAAAGCTCCTTTACTAGACCACCAACCACTTCCTCTTACTTTTTTAGATGAGTCTATCATAACTCTTTTTTAATAAGATGGCATAACCTACTAAATGATTGTTATTCAATGGTTCAAAGTGCCAAAAAGGTGGTGGTGCTAGATTTATTCTCATTCCTCTTGATGGTGAACCTCTCCCTCTTTATTTCAAGCTTGACTTTGACTACACTAACAATATGGCTAAGTATGAATCCCTATTCATAGGTCTCCAAATTGATCTAGCCTTGAGAATTAAGATTATCAATGTCTTGGTGATTCCTAGCTTGTGGTCAACTAGGTCAATAGTTCTTATCAATGTAAGAATGATGTTTTACAAAAATACAAACTTTTGGTTAAGAAACTCTTAGAATCATTCAAATGTTACCTAGTCTAATCTATTCCTTGATCTACCAACAAATTCATGGATACAATGGATTGCCTTGCTTCCCAAATTCCTTCTCTACATTATAATTCCAAAATATCTGTCACCATTCACCATTTTAATGTACCCTCTTATAACCAATCTAACCTCCCTACCATATTTAGTGTGGAGGAATCTCCATCTGATATTTGGTATGACCAAAATTTTAATTACCTCAACCTCGGCCTCACTCCTCCCAACCTCTCTCCTCCCAACCTCTCTAAGAATTCTTGAAGAGCATTTATTCAGAGTACCTCTCATTATACCATACTAGGGGGAATTCTTTATAAATGTGGTTTTGACAGTCTCCTTTTTCATTGCCTACATAGCCATGAAGAATCCCATGCTATCAAAGAAATGCATAATGGGATATATGGGTGACACTTTAGTAGTTTAGCCATTTCTAAATGTATCCTTTGACTTGGCTACTATTGGCCCATGCTCAACCAACACTAGTATGATTACGTAAAAAAGTGTGTTAAATGTTAACATCATGCTAACTTAGATCATGCATTAGCCAATGACCTCTAAGTATCTAAGGAATTTTGGCCTTTATCACAATGGGGCTTAGATCTTATTGGTGAGATCAATCCTCATTCCTTGTAACAACATAGATTCATCATCACAACCACTAAATATTTTACCAAGTGGGTGGAAGCTATTCCTCTTATCTCAACCAAAGAAGAGAAGATTATTGACTTTATTAACCATCATACTATTTATCGCTTCAGTGTTCCGCATAAGATCATTACTAATAATGGTAAGTCTTTTAAAAATAAGCAAGTCTAAGGCCTTTGTGATGCATTTGGTATCAATTTAAGTTTTTCCTCACCTTACCATCCATAAGTAAATAGACAGGTATAATCCTCAACAAAATTCTAACCAAATGGTTAATGATTCTAGACAAGATTGGCATTTGCACATCCCCTTCACTTTATGGGACTATCATACTAGCATTTAAACCTCTACAGGTACTATCCCTTCTCCCTTATGTTTGGAGTAGAGGTTGTCTTACCTCTCAAATTATAAATCCCATCTCTTCACATATCTTAGTGAGAGTTCATCTTTGAGAAAGATTATTGTCAGCACCATTTGGCTCATCTTGAACTACTTGTTGATCATCATCTAGCCACCCTTAACCATCTTCATGTCTATAAATAATGAATCAATCATGCTTATGACAAGCACCTCAAACATGAGACTTCAATATTGGAGACCTCATCCTAAAATAAAACCAACATGTAACAAACATGGATAAAAGCAAAAGAGGAAATTTTTCTTTCAATTGGCTTGGACCCCACATAATAACTTGATCCTCTCAATGTTTTGCATTTGCATATTTTATTTTGTTAAAGATCAAGATCACTTCTTTGTTTAACTTAAGATCATCCCTTTATTATGATATTTTCACCTTCACCCATCTTCCCTCTCTAATTTTTTAGGATAATTGATTAAAACATAGAACCATGTGATTAACCATCACAGTCATAGCCTAATCCTAAATATGGGTACCACGGCTCTACCCATATCATGGTTCTCATGGATACTTTTCATCTCTAATAAGATGGAATCTCATGGTCATTATCTCTCAAAACCCCACCTATTCACATATCCTTAACCTTATTATGTTAAAGTTTTTCCATCCTAAATTTAAACCTTTAAACCTAATTTACACTTGTCCATGTCTAAAAACATCATATCTAAAAACAATTTGGGTCAATATCTCTAGCATTGCAAACTACTCCCTTGAAGGATAGCTACCCAAAATCAAAGTAAAAATCACTTATTCTAAAGGTAGACTACTCCCTTGAAGTACAACTATCAAAATAATTAAACAAACTATATAAACTTAGACCACTCCCTTAAAGGATGGCTAAGTACACTATAAAAAATAGAGTAATTTTTTGGAAGATTCCTGCATCAGTTAGCTTCCCATATATAGTAATAAATCAAAAGGCCCATTATCACAATCAAAGCAACTTATAAATAATCTTGAAATCCATAATTGGTTTTCAAATAACATATTAAGGTGGAAGTCACAATTGGATTTCACATGTAAACTTCCCGCATTGATCAGTCTACATCTAGTATATGACATGAACTTGTCTATTTATCATTCTTAGGTCACCTATAGAAAGGGTAAACTAACCCAAATATACATATTACCCACCTATCACCCATATTCCCCTTATACTATCTAAAAATCAAGGGATTTAGAGATTAATTGACATATTGTGATCAAGAAACTTGTTTTATCAAGCAATGCATGTTAATGCAAAGCATTCGAATGGCTTATGTTCCTTAAGTCATTCTAACTTCAGGGTTTTGTTTTATTTTGCCCTTATCAATAAACAAGCATTATAACTCCTTTCTTATTCTTTCATCATTGATTCATGTATTCTATTAGACCATGTCTCCTAATTTTTCACATCTAGTATGGTCATCTAACATACTTATGTGCCTAACCATGACCCAATAGTAAAACAACATTAATGTAAATCAACCCACCTTTGGGAGATCCCTTTCTTTGTCAGACTATGTGGCTTATCAAATTAGGGAAACCCATTTGAGAACCATTCTCTAACCCTTGTTCAACTATATTGGCCTGATGTCCATAGACTATGTAGGTATTGTTTGACTTCTAAGGGAAGTTCAGCCACTAATAAAAAATTACCATCCCCTTTACTTCTTACTAATTTCTATTGCTAACAATTCCCCCTTGCTTATGACATCCTATATTAGGGAAGCTTTTGACTTTTCCTAGCATCCTTGTATATTAACATCACCTTATGATTCCTCTTTTTTCCCCATTACTTGGAGAACTACATTGTCCCAAGGTCTTTTAGACTATGTAGGTAGTGCTTAGTTATTAAGGTTAACTCAACTACATGTTTTATTTTATTTTCCCTTCTCACCTAATATCTCTTCCTCCACTTCTCTACTTATCTCTTTTCCATCTCCATCCCTCTAGATTTTCAATCTCTTTTAACCACTTTTCCATCTTGTCAATCTCTTTTAACACAAGGATTGACAGTTTTCCTTGTTGGCCTCTCTTATCTCTTATAAATCCTCCATCTCCTCTGCTTCATTGGCCTCCCAGTCACCTTTCCTTATGTATGCTTCATGGCTTCATTTTCCACCCACTTTTCATGTTTGTTGTCCCTCTCTCGACTTCTTATGATCCTTACCCTTTATCCCCTTTATCTTCTTTCTCCATCCTCATCATCTCTCCTTGCCCTTGTCTACCTATCATACCCTCTTTATCACTCTCTTTCCCTTATCAATTCCACATCATCTTGTAAATATTGCCTACTTTTTTTTCTTCTATTGCTACATCCCCTACTTTTTATTTATGTGTGCCACCACTCTCTATCAATTTTCCACTCTTTCTACCTTTCCATTCTTATTTTTTTCCTCCGTAACTAGCTTCTAAATAGGTCTTTATCCTTTAAGAATCCTTCCATAATTTCCCTTTTATTCTTATTATTTCTAGCCTTTTGCACTTTGCATTCACCTTTTCCTCTTTCCATCTCAGTACTCACTTATTTTTTTCATCTATGTGAGTATCCATGTTTTATATCCCTACTTCAATTCTTCTTTTTCCTTCTTACCATCCCTGATCTTCATCCCTTATTTTCATATCATGCCCTTTCATTGTGTTCTCTTATTTCTTCACCACCTCACCAATTTTTATCTTGTCAATCTCTTCTAATCACCCATTTATCTTGTCAATCTTTTCTAACAAGCTGATTAACACATACCTTATCTCTTCAACTTCTTCTCCACCCATCCTTCACTTCCCCTTGTTTTTCTTAACCCCTTTCCCATTTTCCATCTCATTCCCATCTCCAACACCACCATCTAATTTGTTTTATTTTTCCTCTCCTTGTCTATCATCATCCATGCTTACTTGGTCACATCTTCACCTGCTTATTCACTCTCATGTCATCCTTTTTGTGTCCTCATTTCATTCCTTTTTCCTCATGTTTCCTTTTCTTCTATGTATTTCTTTATTTTTCATTTTCATCACCAAAATTTTTTCTCCTTGGTATTTTTTAGAATTATTTTCAAACCTTTCATGGCCTCCCATATCTCTCATCCTTCCCTTACCCTTCATGATTTCTACACTTTTCCCCCATTCTTTTCAATTCTCTAATCTGTCATTCTTTAGTGCATTCCTCAAACCCCCATATTCTACCTTTTATTTTTCTTCTCTTTTCTCCATTTCATTTCATTTGTTCGTCTCCCCAAATGACATTCTATGTTCTTCTTGACCTTCATTTTTTCCTCCATAACCATGCTTGGCTCCTTCCATTCTTCTCCACCTTCATCTTCATCTTTGACATCATTGTTTTCTCTACCTATCTCTTCATCCATCTCCTAGTCTACCTTCACCTCATCCCTTGTTGGATCTCCTTTTTTCTCCCATTGACACTCCACCTTCTCACTCATTAGAGTGAGGTCACCAATTTTACCACTTTTACATACATCTCCTTGTCTATTGCCTCATATCCTTCATACCCTTGATTTAATGCATGAAATATAGTTAGGTTCATTTCTTCAAGTGTATCCATTTATTCCTTTAATAAATTTTTATGTTGATCCTGGATACTCTTTTTTGTCCCTCTCTAGCTACTCCCTTAACCCTACCTATCACCTTTTTCCATTTTAAACCCTCTACCCATTTTGAGCTTATATGAGGCAACATATAACATGTTATGGCCACAAATGTCTTCTATTAAATTTTGGTTTACTATGAGATGTATACTAATCTTAAGACTCTCTAACATAATCAACCATTCTCACAAGATTATACAACCCAAAAATGAGCATTAACACCACCAACTATAAGGATACAAAATCCTTCCCCATCTCCTCTGGTCTTGCCTATTTTGAACCCCTTTTACTCTAACCTTCAGAGATGTTAGAATCAAAACTAAACCCACCTTCAATTGGAATATTTTTTGTACCCACATGTGGATGCTAGTTATACCCTCTCATGCAACCTACCTCTCAACCAATAATTTCCCTTGATTCTCCCTACCTGGCCTACATTTTCCTATGCACTATAATAGCCTTTCTCTTTGACTGTATTCCACCTAGTAACATTTTATAAGAGTTTCATCTTCCACTAAACTATTTTCTCCTTAATATCTTTTATACCTATTTCTCCCACCTTCCTTTTCAACTCCCCAATATGTCTATCTCCATACATTATTATTTTATTTTACCTCTTAGTTTTTCATTTATACCATTTATTTTCCTTCCTATTTCAACTTGCTCCCTCATTTAATTAATATTATTATTATTGGCCTCACTCCATATTCCAAAACCCCTCAAATTCTTTCTTTGAATTCCCTCAAAACTCAATGCTTACTTATTTTAGGGCCCCACTGGCTCAAGGGTCAAGGGTTCAAATCTTTGCCACTTCTCATTTACCCACTCTACTACTTTGCTTCCCCAACTTGTTGAATAATCTCCCTCCATATCTTGTTAATGAATTTTTTTTGGAGTGTGCACCATGTCATCTTATTTATATTTTGATGAAATAACCTATTAGATCACCATAGCAATTTGAGTAGTGTCATATTTTCTAAAGCCTAGTAAAGCGTATTTTTCCCATTTTTATGGTGGCAAAAATTTCAGCATTATTACACCTTTATCTTATTTGTCTTCATGATATTATTTTTTTCCATATCCATATTTGGATCCTTCCATCCTTTTCCACCTTCATTTTTATCTATGAACTCATTATTTTTTCACTCCTACTTCATCCATCTCCTAGTTAGCCTGCACATCATACCCTTGTTGTCTTTCCCTTATTTTATCCCATTCTACCTCTAACTCCTCACTCATTAGAGTGCAATCACCAATTTATATTACTTGAACATACTTATCCATTGCTAAAAATTCCTTTTGCATAGTTGAAGCAATCATCTAATTATATCTTAGGTAATCTCATCCACCATTTCTACCAAACCAATCAGATAACCATTTGGTAGTCTCCTTTTCCACCTACTAGAACCCCTAGGTTTTTGGTCCTAATGTCATAGGGTAGAGGATGTAGACATGGAAACCTTTCACCATACCTTGACTATTATTTTATTGAATAAGGTGTAGTCTATTGATTATTTATCCACCAAAATTTGCAAAGTCTTCAAATAAAATCTTTGCGGGTCATCACTTCGCTACTACCCATAAAACTTCACTGATAGTATTGACATCCTTTTGCCATCATGACTTTGTAGATCCTGATAGAAACCCTTATCCTAAAACTTGGCTCATAGAGATAATCATTATCACTATGCATACACCTTCACATAATTTTAGAAGGTGTAGCCTCCTCATGAAGGAGGATCTTCTTTGGCTTTGCTCCATAGAAGGGCATTTATTGTGATTCATATTGAATTCACCTCATATTTATCCTACCTTACCCATATATGTTTTCTCATCCTAATGCATGTGGGATATTTACATTAACTATTCACCAGTATACACTATGAAACCTCACCATTACATTTACCAAAACCTAAACCAAACTATGTGGTACCTCAAATTGGAGAAACCAATTTGACCACCATGGTAGAACTACATTTGGCCTGAAGTTTTTGTTGGAGATCATATCCATGAAACTATGTAGGCAGCATCCACTTACCTAGTGCATATGGAATTAGCTTATCCACCCCCTACCAAAAATATTTTCACCGCAACTTCAACCAACCACTCAAACATTCAACCATGTCCACTTCAATGTTGGCCATTTTTGAACCAATCTATTCACATATTTTGTGGCATATTTGCTTTGGTCCTTTTTGACCACACTAAGCATTTTTACCATGTTAAACATTAAATTTTGAACCACCCATTCTTATTACTAGACTATTTATGTTTTCAAGGGAGAACTTCCCAATTTAGATACCCATCAAAACACTACACTTATATAAGAGGCTAACAAGTGTACCCAATTGTAGTTATGATCATGTGGTACATTGGTCACTTGTCTCTTAGAATTTGACCCTTATTTTTACCAAATTTGGCAAATTTAGTTTTTTTGTGATCTTGGATATCACACTTCATCTCATTTAATGTGAAAATTTACATTTTGAATGCCCATATATTATTTGTCACCACCTAGTGACTCACCATCAACTACGTATCAAATTTGTACCTACTTTTGCTTTTGCTCATCAACTCTTATTTTGAGGTGGAATAACTCCTCCCATACTTGGGGCATCCTAACTTCGACCAAGTGATCTATTTTTATTTTGCATCTTGTCAAATCAAATCTACATAACAAAAAGGGGGAAAATGTAAACATTAAAAAATTGCACACTTGTAGTTCTAGATGTCTGAATGCCTTGGGCCTACCCTAGGTCCCACCTAACCCTTCTTGACCCTTAACCCAACCCTCTCAACCTAACCAAGCCACTATTCTCCCATAACTATTCACATAGTACTATTCAAAAATAATATTCAAAAGTACTATTTGAAAACACTATTCACTATGGGACCCAGCATCACTATTCATGATGACATGGCATGTGACATGGAAGGTGATTTTGAAAGTGATATGGTAAGTAACATGGCTTAGAAGTGACATGGCTTGAAGTGGGACACCTTACCCCACTTGGGACCCTCATATAAAGTGCTTAATGACCTCATTTAAGAATCATAAAGGTCCCTACCTCCAAATATTGTGAATTTATCCTCATGGGGTTATCATTCCACATAAAATTATGTCCTCATGCATGAAAATGGCTTTCAAAGTGGTGTTTCCACTTGCCGGGTGCTTTGGGAAAAGATAGAAGTGGGTGGTATAAAGTATTTTGAACCCATATGGATACATGGACATGATATCCACTTATTTTGGACACACTTATGAAGTGTGAATCCCACCATATTTTTCCTTCATGACCACTTACCCACCCATGGGTAAAAGATAAGAAAAGGTGGTGGAAAGTCTTTTTGACTCATTTGGGTTTATGGCCATTATCTCTACTCATTTTCACCTCATGTGTAAGGTATAATACACACCCATTCTAAATAGGAGACACATTAACCAAATGGGCATCCTACCATCTTGTCTTTAATTCCCATTCATGAGCTTACTTACATAAATTTGAATTGCTTCACTATTCCTCTATTTTGGCATGTTGCTTCACATCAAATGCTATAAATATGACCCTCCCCATTCACCAAAAGGTTAAGTTAAGTTTTTTTCAAGGAATTATTGTTTCAAGTTTTTCACTCTTAAAGGAGGTCATTGTATTGAAGTATTGAAATAATTCAAAACAATGAAGCTCTACTTGAATTGTTGTAGGAATTCATCTTCAACAACATCATCAACAAAGCTTGGAAGGTAATATTCATTTATTTTTTATTTCCTTTTAGTATTTTATTGTTATTAACTTGACCTTCACTCCTATCACTATTTTCATTATTAATAAATTTACCTCATTTTCCACCTTTGACCATTTTAATTCCATTTGTTGTCTTTGCCATTTTACCACCTTTACCCTCTTTACTATTTTGTCATTTTCACCCTCTTTATCTCCTTCCTCTTTTGCCTCCTTAATTACTTATTACCTTTTCCTTTTAAAAAATTCATAACTCTCATATTTATCATCCTAACCATTTTCCAACCTCAACCAAACTATATTTTACCCTTACCAAATTACCAAAACAAAAACCACCACTTTGCCTTAACCAATTTTCAGCACTAGTTAGTTTATCTAGTCATAGTTTTGGCAAAATATTTAATTTCTTGGTTTCAAATTTGATTATTTGTTGTTATTTTATATTTTTAGTTTTAGTTTTTTGTTATTTTATGCAAATTCCATTATTTCTATCTTTCAACTTAAGTTTTTAAAGAAAGTGGATTGACAACCTCCTAGAAAGCTTTTTCTTCTAGGATCTAGCTCACACTAGGCAATCCACCCAACTACTTGTCTAAAAAACAAGTTTTGTGTTAGTTTTTTATTATTTTTAGGTATTATTCCCTATAAAAATAATATTTCTCATAAATTTTGACTTGAACATTCCCACATTTAATAAGTGTTCTTCTGCGTACCCTTCATCACTAGTTTCTCTCTTTCTTAAGAAAAAATGAAAAAAATAAATAGAATTGTTATAGAGTGGTTATGGTGGACAAATATTTTTTAGGATGAAAATAGAGTAGTGAAACACTATTTCATATGTCGATACATGGGTAAACTATTAAAAATAGATGAAATATCATTATAGCATTTGTTAGCCGAACAACCTTTTGAAATATCATTATAGCATTTTATTGGACCTATCAACCCATCAAGTAAATACAACAAATCAAGGTATATTATTACTATGATAGATTACTTTACAAAATGGGTCAAAGCTCCTATAACACCTAGTTATGGAAAATTATAGATTAGTTTTAAAGGGCCTTATGTTATACATTAAATATCACATCAAGGAAACATTGTTTTGAGAGATCTTCATGGAACCATTTTTCTAGGGTGGGTGAATGGTTGTAGGCTTAAGACCTACCACCAATAGTCTTAATTGATCTCTTTTTACTAAGTGATTGGGTGTTGAGTAGTACCAAATAGATTAAGATTTCTAGTTTTTTCATGTTTTATTATGTGTTTCATTTTCTGTGTGTGTGTGTTTGTAGATGATCTCTTCACTTTCATTTGGGAGCTAAGACACCAAGTATAGCATGTGCCAACTGTACATAGAATAATTCATTTTTGCCATCATGGATGCCAACTAGAGTAAATCAAATAAATTAAGTCTAAGAAATGTATGAATAAGTCACATTAACCAAGATATTTTCCATATAATGGTCATCCCCAAGTAGTTGATGTCAAATCCAAGGTTTGATTGACATAATCTTCAACAAAGTGGTGACCGATCAACATCATCCAATCGTAATATAGTATGGATTATAAATAATATAATGGTGTATCTCCACACATGTGCCAATGACTAACTTCATTAATTTCTAGATTAGATAATATTTACCACATCAACAATTGTATTCATGTTAAATGGATAGCTCAGCATAGCATTTACATGGTAACCAATATGCACAAAATCTATAAAGGCATAAGCTTGTCAACCAAATCTATATTTTATCCTTTCAAATATTTTTATGAGATAAAACTTCAAATAATCAAGATAATTTTATTGTATAGAGAGCTAAGAGAGTTTCAATTTCATCACTTGGTCATCATGGATACTTCACAATTTATTAGGGATTTGACATATGCTAAAAAAAGAAATGGGTATCAATCTGTCACTTTAAAAAACAAAATTAAATGATCTAGAGACCTTTAATTTTCTTTTAGTAGTAGAGTAAAAACTATTTCTCCCATATCCCATCAATGATTTGCAACCAATAGCTCTTATAGTCCCCCACCACTTCCACAACATATACGTCAAGCACTTGCTTCACATGCCTACTTTAGGTGATTTGGGGGAGATTGTCCAAATATTACTTATATGATACAATGATGGAAATATCTACATTGGCCCTAACACTATGATCATCATCAACATAGACAAAGTGGCCTGAGATTTGGGCATGTATGTGTGAGGATATTCTCTTGCTCCATACGAGATGTGAATGTCACCTATTCTCCAAAAAGTTAGAGATTTATATGTTTGGGAATCCAAAGGGATCCCAATTAAATAAATTCATGATGAAACTCTATGCATCCTAGTATAATGCATCCCACAAAGGTTCTAGTAGACCACCAAGTATGTTAAATAAATTCTAAAAGGGGTCATGGACATTGCCCACTATATGATCCACCGTAATAAGTATTTTAATTAGCTTGAATAATTCATTCAATATATGTTGATTAACAACAAAAAGTGTCTCACATCTCCCAATAATACATTCTAGTAACAATTACTCATTTTTATGTTGTGCTTCACATAATAGAAGTCCCTTGAGGGAGAGGTGCACCCCGACACTAACTACTACCCAATACAGTAATTTCCCAACCTCATATGGAAACTTGAGTGTGGATTCCTAACCCATGAGGGTAAATACAATACATGGTGGAATGACTACTTTGACTTGCTCACCACACATCTTTGGATGGCACTAGATGTCATGCAATACTTGGGCCAACACATTGATGTCACCTTCCTATGAAAAGGTGTGTTCATCCATATCCATAAACTAATAAGGTAACCCTTTAGACTTCTATAATTATTTGTTACATGGGCATGACATAGGTTGAAGTTTCTAAATAGAAATACTTCATAGCCAAGCATGCAACACCACTCCAAATTATACCACCTATCATAGTAGTCCCTAAAGCACCATAATAAGAAGAAGCCACTACTTCACAGTCATAGAAAATAAAGTGCAATCTCTCTACCGAGAATAAATCCACATATCCTCCATTTAATCTCAAGATAACAAGTACTAAAAATTGGTTAGATGATCCTAAGGTTCCCTAGATCACAAGCTCATGTAACCTACTATAGATATACATGGATGAATAAGAATTCTATTAAGTAATAGTTGTTGATATGCCTAGAGACTTTTATGATAGGGAGGAGGAAAAGGAATTATTCTTCTATAAGGTAGTGTCCATATTCCAAGTGCACAATAAGGTTCCTCCAAATATATGGGTGGACTTACCACCATACCATACATCCATCATCATCAACATTATATGGGAATAAGTTAAGTAGTTTTAGTGAAGGGCTGACTTCTTTTAGTAATAAAATTCTACCACTTTTATACTTAAATATGTCTTTACACCACTCATTTAAATATCATAATATTCCCTCATACATATACCAAAAATTAGGCATGAGGTTAGGGTGTCACCTACCCTCAAATAACTCACATTCAATTAGTCAACCATGACATTGAAAGCACAACCTGCTCCATCTTCAAATTCACCACCACCCAAATGTAGGTTTGTTACCCTAGGATGTAAGAACATACATGTTTCTAGCTCGAAAATCCATCCAAAGGATTCACTACTTTCACTATAATCCTAGAAGGATGAATATGTCATACCAAATCAACCTATGATAGAATAACAAGCTTCATAAGAAGAATCAAATCATATAGTAGAATGGTGAGTCAAAAAAGAAGAGAAGAAATGCCACAAGGAGTAGGATCAAAAACATTAATATTAACAATCAATATGGAAAGATAAATAATCCAAGGCCACACAAAATTCCCAGGATGTAAAATTTGACTGATAGAAGGCTCTCGACATGACCAAGAAGGCATAAAAATTTGTTGATGTATCTAAGAAAGCATAATAAGCACATCAGATGTAGATGATTGAAGATCAAAAGAACAAAGAAGTTGAAATCATTGCCAAGGCTAAGGCTAAATAATAATATCAAAAACAAGATGTAGTGGCATAGATAAAGTAGGCCATAAAATATGCCACTCACGCATAATAACAAGCTGAGGAAGTTGTAAAAGAAAAAGAAAAAAAAGAAGCCTTGTAAAAATAGTAGGCCCAAGTACATGCATAAAAATAAAGTGTAGATAAGGTACAGGCATAGGTAGAGGCACAACATAATCATAGGCATAAGGACAATCATAGGATATGGTTAAATAATCCAAGGCTACTAGTCTAGAGGAATAGAAGAAAGCAAAAGCATATGTGTAAAAACTATAGGAGGAAAAATAAGTGAAATAGAAATCTATGTAGGATGATATGAATATAAAAGTAGATGAGGCTAAAATAAGAAATTATAATGATGTGCATCAATTCAATCTTGTCGTAGAGGCTAGGACACAATAATAACAAGTGCCTGAGTAATAATAAGCTAAATGAGAATAGCCATAATAAGAGGAAGAACTAGTTGCCACTTCAATAGGTCCTATTTTCACTTGAACTTGAACCCAAGGAGGAGATGGGACAATATTCTCCTTGTTAATTTGAGAAAATGTAACCACCTCAAGGTTTTGGGTATCCCTATTGGGATGTAGATCTCTAGGTTAGGGGCTAGCTCCCCTTGATGCATCACTAAAGCACATATCTTACTACTAACACTTTGGGGATTGAAAAGGTTTAAAAATAACATGAAAATTAAGCCTAATCTATGGGAGGTGATACACTAAATTTTTTCTCTACTCACACTCTTTGACATGCACTTTGAACCAAGAGAAGCCTAACATACACTCCATCCAATGATAGCATTTCCTCTTGCATCAATGTTTCAACATGGGGTCTTGGAATTGGCTTAGGCTAGGAAGACTTAGACAGTATTCATGCTAAGACACATTATTTAATGAGATATTAACTACACCTAAAACTACATTTGACACTTCTTATTGACCTGTTAAGAGAAGTCTTTGAACTCATAAGGTACTAAGAAAGTTGACATGTGAAGGTAAGATAAGATATACTTGCACAAGACCACAACCATTACATACACTTAGAGAATTCTTGAATGACTTAAAAATAATCTATCTTTATTTTTTCAAGGGAAAAAAATTAGGGCTTCACCCTACCCAAGTGGAGAGATCTATACAATAGCCAAGAAGGCTCAATTTATAGAATATATGAGAAGAGACAGAGAAGGGGAGTCCAAGAGTCACTTAGACATGTGTCAAAAATGTGAATATTAGTTAAAATTTCATGAGAGAGAGTAATGGGGTGATCCATACAACAAAAGGAGTTACATGTGTCATCTCCAATCATCCAAGACCTGCAAAGTGGTCAAGAAACTCTTTTTCCTTTCATTAAAAATTACCCCTCGTGATTTACCTTCTAAAACTACCCTATCATTCCAACTAATTAGGTTTAATGATTATTCTGATTATGATGGGTAATTATTATATCTTCACATTCATTTTACTAACCTCTAACCATTCTTATCAATCTGGCCATGCATAATCATCAAGACAGTCCCAAAATGAGCTCTCTCCATGCACCCTTCACACTTGGCACCTAAAAACTCTTCACCTCTACAATTTTATCCATAAAATAATAGGGATGACAAATTTAAGGAGTTTTCATACCATAAATTTTAATAAAATGGCCTTAAAAGGCTTCCCAAATGGAGTTTCACTCTCTTTTAATAAGTGATCACTATCTACCCACTAGAATGGCTAAAGTGAGAAGCCTAGTAGAGACACTTTGGAAAATTTATAAGCTTTTTAAATTACATGGATATTTTATTCAAGTCCCAATCTATTCTCCCAAGTGATTAGCATATTTTGATCATCTTTAAAACCTAAAAAACATAAGAAATTATCAAATAAATTAGTCCCCTACTCCATTTGTATGGATTCCATACAATATAACTCCATGGATCTGATCCTCATGGAGTTTCCAACAACTTTACTTCAGGTCCTAGGGTCAAATTATTCCGTTTGGGTGCATTTTGAACCTCATCTCTCCAATCAAGTCCCAAAACAAGGGTTATGAAGGGTTTTAGGTGCATTGGCCCTTTAAGGAGTATTCATAGACCTCTGACATTGGCTTTCTAAACCAACACCCAAAAATTCATGTTTATAACCCCCTTCAATCTCTTGTAACTTTTAATAATCCCATGCAAAGCTTCCAAGTAGGTTTGAGCATTTGAAGTGACCTTCTCAATTGCACCCCTTCTCTTTGCATACCTTGTCATGACATTAAATCCAAGAATGATTAATTTTGGTTCTCTTCATCAATAAAATAGCTCCAAAATGTCAAATTATACCCCATGGGTCTTTTCTAGTCCATTTCATCCACTTTCTAGCACTCCAAATTATTTTTATCTCCCTTTAGGATAACATCTCTCCACTAAGCCTAGTGGCTTTAGATCCTCTTTCATCGATTTATCACACCTGGGCTTGTTCCAATACCTTAGGTTCATTAATTCATTATTTTCAATGCTTATCCAATATTTTTCCAACTTGTTTTCATAGCCACTTCAACCCTAGCCTTCAATTTCCACCATTTTCTCTCTCTTTTGAAAGTTTTAAGCCCTGAAAGTGGCTTATCTCTTAGATAAAATAGAGAGTATTGGCCCTTATTTTTCATCACTTTTTAATAAATTTTATTATTTATTAAGTAATGAGGACCAATTTTACTAAATTTTATCCCTTAAATCCTCTATTTATCCCTCCAACTACCATGAAACTCAAAACTAGCTTCTGAAGGTGATCGCCTACAAGTTGAGGGTGAAATTGGCATTTTTGACCTCATAAATGGATAATTTGATATATTTTCCTTGTTTTATATATCTCTTCATGTTATTTTTGGTTCATATAATCATATTCAATCCCTATATATTCTCATTTGGCCTTGTGCAGGCACTTGACCCTCTAATTGTCTTCATCCCACTTGTAGTTGTGTGTGTTCTTAAAACTTTGAAGGTTGGTTTTCATTTATTTTTTGCATGTAAGAGTCATGATAGTGAATTTAAATGGCCTATAATATCCAAAAAACACTCATTTTACATTTATAATCCATCCTTATCTCCTATGATTTCATTACCCTTATCAAAGTGTGACCTTCTTTGCCAATTATAACTTTTCTACACTCCTCTGTACACTTGGGATGTACTTTCAATTGAGATGAGATGTACCATCTAGAATAGAGTTATCTTAAATTAATATATAAAATAATTATGTGTAGATAACATTTTTTAGGTACCATTCAAGTCATCACTCCCTTCTTCATGTCTTTTTTTCACTTCTTCATTGTTAGAGGCTTGCTACAACACTTATACAAAATGGTGACTTGCACAAGGTAACTAAGGGTTGTAATATTTGTAAATAAATGTGAGATTGTCTTAATATCTAATTAAAAACCTTTAAATCTCTAAAAACTCCTATTCACTTTCAAACACAACCTAGGATCTCCAATTGCTTAGACTGAGATAGTCGTCTTTTATTGTGTTTAGAGGTTATTCACTACCAAATAAGGCTTGAGGAGTGTCTTAAAGCATGTTGAGGATATATTGTGATCATATTTCATGTTTTCCAAGTCATAATTCACCCATATAGTAATATTTTTCCCAAAATAAATCTATTTTCAACCTCACTACCCATAGTTTAACATGACTGTGTTTTATGATTTTATGGCCTACTTGTAGGTGTTTATAGGTCATTTAGAATTTGTTAGAAGAGATTTGATTCCTATGAAGGAATTTTAAAACAAAAAACCACACTATATCTCTTATTCACTTTGAAAACTTAAAGTGAGGCCAAAAAATCAACCTTTACCTCACTGTTTAGATACTCTATTTTAGATGGCCTCTCCTAGGCCTATGTATGGATAAAGGGTTTGCATTAGTGGTCAAAACCTCAGAATCCACCTTTTCTCTAAAATTTTTGTTTATTAATGTACTTTTAATCATTTTTACTTGTTCAAAATTGATTCCATAGTTTATGATCTTCAAATGGAAAGTAAGGTGAACTTTCTTTCAAAATCATGTAGACTTCACTGACCTATTTTAGTGGTTTTCTTGGCAACTTTGAAGGTCTAAATGACCATTTCACTCTTGTAATTTTGGATTTAAAATTTTAATAGGCATATTATTTGGATTTTAATGATAAATCAAGTAATTTTGATCATTAAAACACTCTTTGTCTATGATAAGCACCATCTCCAAAAACCTTAGAAACCTCTATTTAGTCCATTTAGGGATTGGGAGACCAAAATCATAGTCACTTTCTCTTTACCTCTCACAACACCTTTGACCCTCTTCTATCAAGATAAAAAATCTCCAAATTTCACTCTAAATACCTCTAAAGTCTTGAAACCATTGTGAAGGTTGTTTCTTAGTCATGATGATGTCAGCAAAGGCCTTCAATGGCGGTTTGACTATAATATGCAAGCAAGAGTAGGAAAGAGCAAAAGTGTATAAGGTTAAGATTATCCAAACACCTAAAAGTCATTTTATAGCCTTAAATTTAACAACCTTGATTAAAAACATGTGAAATCAAGCTAAATAACACCTTAAATGGCACCTTTAAGTTGTCATTATCTCTGTGAGGGTTGGCAGTGAGGAAGGGCTACACATTTGAGCATGGCTATGACATTTTATAAGTTAAAAACTAGTTCCAACATTTATAAAATCATAATTAAGGATAAAAACATCTGAGATAACATCCCATGCTTCCATCCCAGAAAATCCCTTTCAAAACACTTGAAGTACTTACAAGTGAAAGAAAACTAGTTTAGAGCACCTATAAGCCTAGAAGAGTATTTTCTTAGACATTGATCTTTAAAAAATAATATGCTTTGGAATGTCTTGAAAAACATTTAATAATACCTTTAATATATAAACCCATCAATCCAAAGTAAGAAAAATTGAAACAAGTTCAAAATGAGACCCCCTCATGGTTGAACATGCATAAAAAGCTACCTGGAGTGTAACTAATTGTTCATATAGGAGATTCTACCATATTTAAAGTTATTATTATGAAAATTAATTTCACTTAGATTAAAATACACCCCCATAATCACTCTTCCTGACTCCACTTGTAGCTTTCATAGTGAGTGCTGGAACTTGCCCTTGGCTTGCCAATGAAAAAAGAAGAGAAATGAGTTATAGATGAAAATTTTTATGAAATATTATCAATCCAAATGTTTAAATTATCTTTTTGGAGGTTAATATTCACACCACCACATTTTTAGATGTAAGGGAACTTTAGAAGTCTGTACAAGTGTTAGAAAAGGCTTAAAAATAAGGAGAAACTCCCATTTTTTGAACATAGATGACTCTTAGCTGACATATAGCTTCCCCTAACATAATCTTGACCTCTTTCACCTCAAAACTCATCTTGATGACAAATTTTCTTATATAGAGGTCCATACAAGTCTATAAATGAGCTAGAAAAGTGGCCAAAAGACCCCTTTTTTCACATGAGACATAACAAATGACCAATTTATGACTTGTAAACACATTTAAACATGCTAAATACATATTAGGATAAATTAGACACAAAATTAACCTTTTACCAAGGTTTGACCAAGGTTGTCTTTGGTTGACTAGGCCATTTCAAGGAGGGTGGGATTTAACAAAGACTAGGGGAAGGATAAGTGAGATAATAGACTAACATGACACCCTATAAGACACATGGGAACCTTATTAAAATTTAAAAATAGTATAAGTTGACTTAATTTGACTAGAAGTCAAATTTGGTCAACAATTTGGCAACTCCTAGGTGTAACATGCTTGCCTATGTTAAGGACTAGTAGCCTTATCCTATCCATTGGGTAAGGGAGTCAGAATACACTTGGAAACATCAAGACTAGACCTTAAAAATCTAAACAATAGATCTAATCTTACCTTAAACACACAAATGGAAAGAACAAAACATAAATACCCAACAAAACATTAAACAATGACACACTTGTGCTATTAAGCACTTAGAGAAAGCAAGGCACAACAAAAAGGAAACAAATATGTACATTGATCTTGATCATACCTCCCTTCCTAGATCAAAATTGAATTACCTTAGGTATCTTTCCTCACTATATGAGTGAGGATGCCAAGCATGCTTCTTCTTGGATGGGGTGTTAGATGACTCTTATTTTCTCTTTGCTCTTTATACATCATCCAATAGAATCATCTCCCATACATTCTCAAAGTAGGTAAGGTCCTATTAAACCTTGAATCATGATTCAAACTACTATCCCCTCATTTCCTCATGAAAAATTTATTTGTCCATGCATGGGATAGCTTGTTGGAAGTCAATATCTCTTTGAAGGATCTCATCATCCTTTTCAATGGTCACAATGTCTTCAAACTCTTCAAAGGGCATTGTATCATGACCATGTGGAAGTGTTACTTGCTCACATTATTCTTGGAAATTGGTGGAAGTAGCTTCATAGGAGTTTATGGAATTAAACTTCAAATCATATTCAAAAATACTAAGACCATCATATATTTCTCCATTATGATCTAGGCTCTCTTTATGATGATGTTCCTCAATACATGCCTGCTCTCCATCATATTGGACTTGTTTGTTTAGGAGTTTTGTCTTTTAACCTTCCTCATACTCTTGGAACATTTGCATGTAAATCTACCACATATCCTCCTCTTGAGAGAGAACCTATTTATTATCATGGCTATTAGTTATCTCCAAATAACTTGTAGGATCTTTAAGGGCTTCACCTTCACTACATATTCTATCAAAAATCTTGCATAGATCATCATCTTGTGACTAGTTTGCCTCTTGAAAAGGAGAAACAACAAAGACAGTTTCCTCTTCTTCTTTGGGGTCCAAGAGATCCTCTTTCAATGCATCTTTTCCAACACAAGGAGGATCTTTTTACTCATCTTCACAACCTAACTTTAGCCTAATTTCCTCTTCAATATAATCTGATATTTAAATCTCATCTTCCCTCTTGGTGATGTCAAGATTAGGCCTTTTAAAAATAGGAAATTTGGCCAAAGGGGATTCCTAAGTAGAAATGCAATTCTCAACATTGGGAGGGAAACCTTGATCAGTTATAAGGGGTGGAAATATGGGTTCAATGGCTTCTTGAGGATGGGTGGGAGGGATTTTAATGTTTTTAAGTTTTTCTTCCCTAACAACTTCTCCACCTAAGCATGATTTGTTCCTTTCTTCATGAGCTGCCACCACCTCTTTCTATCTTGGGAAGGTGGGTTTAAAAGTGCCTTCATGGGGTTGAGGTGATAGTGAAGGAATGAATGATATATTTAGGAAAATTGAAGCCTCTTTAAGGTTGGCATATTTATTTCAACTTGGGGAAGTGGGCTTTGAGAGTTCAACTTTAGCTACCATAATATAGCTTATCAACATTTGATTAGCCAATTCAAGATCCCTTTCAAGATGAGCTTCAAAATATAAAACCTCTTTCTCACTATGTCCTTCAAATGTACCAACCTACTCCACCATGATATATTCCTTCCCTTGGCTACTTTCTTGAATGGGTTTCCAAGAGGAGAGGTTTTGGGGAATGGACAAAGAATTTGGAACACTTTGAGGTTGCCAAGTGGGAGTTGGTTCATGAGCTCTCAATCTATCCTCTAGATGAAAAAATAGGCCACAAACATCAATAATCTCATAGGTAATATTTGTCAAATTATCCCCCTCTATAGGTATCCACTTCCTTTTTATTTTTTCCAAATCATCCCTTACACTCCTAATAAAAACACTAGGAATGACTCGGCTATCTCCATATTTAGGGTCAAGGTTTAACATGTAGTCTTGGTAGCCAAGAAGAACTTTTTTGAAACTTGTAATAGTGTGATTTGGAGATGGACCAGGTGGACTATGTGCAGTACAAGATGGGTAGGATTGATTATAGGCAACATAGGCCTCATGATAAGGTTGAACAAGGACTTGTTCATAATTAGGAGAGATAGGCAAAGTAGGGTAATATTCTCCAACTTGTGCTAAGACAAATTCAACATCAAGGTAATCCATGACTTGTGAGAATTATGTAGATAAAGAAATAACTTAAATAATAATACCTAAGATTATTTACCAGTAGATTCATGCATGGATTCACCATTCATGTTTATCAAACTTGCCTCCAAAAGTTGGTATCTTGAGAAGAACATCAAAACTTCTCAAGAAATGGAACTCTTGTCCCATCGAGCATGCCAAAACTATTGTCACTTGAAATTTCACCCAAGGAGGAGATGGTACAATATTATCCTCATTCAAGTGAGATAATGGAACTACCTCAGGGCTATAGGTATCCCTAATGGGAGGTGGATCTCTAGCTTAGGGGATAACTCTCCTTGATGCATCACTAAAGCACTTATCCTACTACTAACACTTTGGGGGTTGAAAAGGGTTAAGAATAACATGAAAATTAAGCCTAATATATGGGATTTTATACACCAAATATTTTCTCAACTCACACTCTTTGACATGCACTTTGAACCAAGAGAAGCCTAACATATACTTCATCCAATTACAACCTTCCCTCTTACATCATTGTTTCAACATGGGGTCTTATAATTGGATTGGGATAAGAAGACTTAGACAATAGGAATTATAAGCCACACTATTTAATGAGCTACTTACTACACTGACAACTCCATTTGACACTTCTTGCTGACCTGTGAAGAGAAGTCTTTGAACTCACAAGGTACTAAGAAAGTTGACATGTGATTGTAAGTTGAGATATACTTGCACAAAACCATAACCATAACATACACTTAAATAATTAATGAATGAGGTAAAAAATAGATATATTTATTTATTCAAGGAAAAAATTTGGCAAGGATTTACCATACCCAAGTGGATAGACCTATATAATAGCCAAGAAAGCTAAATTTATAGAAGATGTGGAAAGAGATAGAGAAAGGGAGTTCAAGAGTCTCTTGGACATGTGTCAAAAATGTGAAGATAAGTTAAAATTTCATGGGATAGATGAATGGGGTGATCCATATATAAAAATGAGGTACAAGTGTCATCTCCAATCATCCAAGACCTACAAAGTGGTCAAGAAACTCCTTTCCCATGCATTGAAAATTGTCCCTCATGATTTACCTTCCAAAACTACCCTATCATTGCAATTTATTAGGTCTGATGATTTTTATTATTATTAAGGGTTATTATTAGATACTCACATGAATTATATTGACCTGTAACCATTCCTATCATTCTAGCCATGCACAATCATCAAGATAATCCCAAAATGAGCTCTCTCCATGCACCCTTCACACTTGGCACCTAAAAAATCTTCACCTCTAAAATATGATCCATAAAATAAGAGGTATCACGCATTTAAGGAGTTTTCATACCATTAGTTTCTTTTAAATATCCTTATAAGGCCTCCTAATGGAGTTTCACTCTCTTTCACCAAGTGATCACTATCTACCCACTAAATTGGCTGAAGTGAGAAGCCTAGTAAAGACACTTTAGAAAATTTTTGATATGTTTAAATGGCATTGGGGATTTGATTCAAGTCCCAATATATTCTCCCTAGTGATTATAATTTTTTGATCATCTTAAAAACCTACAAAACATAATAAATTTTCAAAAAAATTGGTCCCTTACTTAATCTATATGAATTCTATATAATATGACTCTATGGATATAATCCTCATGGAGTTTCCAATAACTTTTATTCAGGTACTAGGGTAAAATTCTTCCATCTAGGTGCATTTTGAACCTCATCTCTCCAATTAGGCCCCAAAATAGGGGTTATGAAGGGTTTTAGGTGCATTGGCCCTTTAAGGATTGTTTATAAACCTCTAACATTAGATTTCTAAACCAACACCCAAAAGTTATTTTTCAGGACCCCCTTCAACCTCTTAAAACTTCTTGGAATCACATACAAAGCTTTTAGGTAGGTATGAGAATTTGAAGTGACCTTCTCAATTGCACCCCTTCTCTTTGCATACCCTATCATGACATTGGGTCCAAGAATGATTAATTTTGGATCTCTTCTTCATTATAATATCTCTAATAGGTAAAATTATTCCCCATGGTTTTATCTTAGTCTATTTCATCCACTTTTTAGCACTCCAAATGGTTTTGATCTCCCTTTAGGACAACATCTCTCCACTAGGCCTAGTGGCTTTGGATCCTCTTTCATGGATTTATCACACCTAGGATTATTATAACACCTTATTAGCATTAATTAATTTTTTTACATGCTTATCCAATCTTTCTCCAACTTTTTTTTGTATCCACTTCAACCTTAGCCTTTAATTTCCACTATTTTCTCTCTCTTCTACAAGTTTTAAGCCCTAAAAGTGGCTTAAATCTAAGACAAAATAGAGAGTATTAGCCATTTTTTAATCACTTATGAATACATGGGAGGATTAATTAGGTCATTATGACCCCCTGTACTAAATTTAATCTCTTAAATCCTCCATTTACCCCTCCAACTAGCATGAAACTCAAAACTAGCTTCTGAAGGTGACTGCCTACAAGTTGAGGGTGAAATTATCCTTTTTGACCTCATAAGTGGAGAATTTGATAAATTTTCCTTGTTTTATATATATAATCATGTTATTTTTGGTTACTATAATCATATTCAAGTCCTGGATATTCTCACTTGGTCTTATGGAGGCACTTGACCCTCTAATTATCTTCATCCCACTTGTAGCTGTGTGTGTTCTTAACACTTTAAAGGTTGATTGTAGGTTGTTTCTTTCATGTAAGATTCATGTTAGTGCCTTTAAATGACATATAATATCCAAAAAACACTCATTTTTCCTTTATAATCCATCTTTATCTCTTAGGAGTTCATTACCCTCGTCAAAGTGTGACCTTTGCCGTTTATAACTTTTCTACACTCCTTCGTACACCTAGGATGTAATTTCAACTGAGATGAGATGTACCATCTATATTTTATTTCTATAAAATGAATATATAACTTCATTATGGGTAGATAAAAATATTTAGGTACCATTCAAGTCATCACTCCCTTCTTCATGTCTTTTGTTCACTTCTTCATTACTATAGGCTTTCTAAATCACTTGTATAGAATGGTGATTTACATAAGGTACTTGAGGGTTTTAATATTTTGAAATATATGTGAGAGTGTCTCCATATCTGATTCAACACCTTGAACTCTCAAAACACTCCTATTCTCTTGAAAACACAACCTAGGATCTCTAACTACTTAGGTTAAGACAGTCATTATTCACTACCAAACAAGGCTTGAGGAGTGTTTTAAAGCATGTTGAGGATATCTTATGATCATCCTTCACCTTGTACAAGTAATAATTGACCCATATAGTCCTCTTTTTCCTAAATTAAATCCATTTTCAACCTCACTAACCATAGTTTAACATGACTATGTTTTACAGTTTTATAGCCTACCTATAGGTGTTTATAGGCCATTTGGGGCTTACTAGAAGAGATTTGATTCCTATAAAGGCCTTTAAAAACACAAAACCACCATATATTTCTTATTCACATTTCAAACTTAAATTGAGTCCAAAAACTCAAACTTTACCTCACTGTTTAGACACTTTATTGTAGATGGCCTCTCTTAGGCCTGTGTATGGACATGGGGTTTGCATTAGTGGTCAAAACCTCAAAATCCACATTTTCTCTAACCTTTTGGTTTAGTAATGTCCTTTGAATAATTTTGCCTTGTTCAAAATTGATGGCATAGTTTAGTATCTTCAAATGGAAAGCAAGGTGAACTTTATTTCAAAATCTTATAGACTTCACTGACCTGTTTCAGTGGTTTTCTTGACAACTTTGAAGGTCCAAATGACCATTTCCCTCTTATCATTTTGGATTTAAAATTTCAATAGGCATATTATGTGGATAGGAATGATAAATAAAGCAATTGGGATCATTGAAATACTCTTTGGCTATGATAAGCACCATCTCCAAAAACCTTAGAAACCTCTATTTAGTCCATTTAGGGATTGAGAGACCAAAATCATAGTCACTTTCTCTTGACCTCTCACAACACCTTTGACCCTTCTCTATCAAGATAAAACCTCTCCAAATTTAACTCCAAGTAACTCTAAAGGATTAATACCATTGTGAATTTTTTTTCCCAATCATGATGATGTCAACAGGAGCCTTTAATGGAGTTTGACTTTAATATGCAAGCAAGAGTAGGAAAGAGCAGAAGTGTACAAGGTTAAGATTCTCCAAACACCTCCATTGAATTTGATAGCCTTCAATTAAACAAACCTAATTAAAAACATGTGAAATAAAGTTAAACGACACCTTCAATGGTACCTAGGTTGTCATTATCTCAGTGAGGGCTAACAATGAGGAAGGTTTACACTTGAGCATGGCTATGACATTTTATGTGTTGAAAACTAATTCCAAAATTTTTAAAATCATAATAAAGGATCCAAACCTATGATATAACGTCCCATGCTTCCATCCCATGTGGAAAATCTCTTTCAAAACACTTAAAGCAGTAGCAAGTGAAAGAAAACTAATCTAGAGCACCTACAAGCCTAGAAGAGGCTTTTTTAGACATTTATCTTTACAAAAAAAGAATAAGCATGGGTATTTCTTTAATAACATGTAGGAACACTTGAAACACATAAACCCATCAATCCAAAGCAAGAAAACTTGAAACAGATTCAAAAGGAGACCCCCTAATGTTTGAACTTGCATAAAAAGTTGCCTATAGTGTAACTGATTTTTCATAAAGGAGGAGCCACAAAATTGAAATTTATTGTTATGAAAATTAATTAAAATCATATTAAAATCTACCCCTAGAAGCACTCTTCCTAATTCCACCTATAGCTTTCATAGTGAGTGCTTGAACTTGCCCTTCCTTGGCTTGCCAATGGAAAAAGAACATAAATGAGTTATAGATGAAAATTTTTATGCAATATTCTCAATACAAATGTGTAAATGACCTATGGGGAGGTGAAGAGTCACACCATTTTTAAACAGCAAGGGAACTTGAAAAGTCTATACAAGTGTTAGAAAATGCCTAAAAACAAGGAGAAACTCCCATTTTCTAAATATAACTAACATGATACTAACCTTTTCCACATCAAAAATCATCTTGGTGATAAATTTTCTTGCATAGAGGTCTGTACAAGTCCATAAATGAGCTAGAAAAGTGGCTAAAAGACCGCTTTTTGCACATGAGACATAACAAATGACTAATTTATGACTTGTAAACACATTTAAACATTATAAATACCATATTATGAAAAATTATACATAAAATTAACCTTTGACCAATATTGACCAAGGTTGACTTTGGTTGACTAGGCCATTTCAAGAGGGTGGACTTCAACAAAGACTAGGGGAAGGATAAGTGAGATAATAGACTAACATGACACCCTATAAGACACATGGGAACCTTATTAAAAATTTAAAAATATTAGGGATTGACCTCATTTGACTAGAATTCAAATTTGGTCAACAAGTCCATAATTACCATAATTGCCTTTGAGTGGAGTTTAGTTATGGGACATCCTAACTGTGGGTGCTCGACACACCACCTTCTCTCTTCCAATTGAAACCATACCTAACTTAAACCTTTAGTAACTCTAAGCACATCGGCAACATTCTCCCTCTAGTAAGAAGCATCATTGGATATCTCTTAACTAACATCAAAGAAATAACTACAGAGTATAAGAACATTCTATAAATCTATTATGAAAAAGGCCACCTCTTTAAAATAAGTAATGGATTAATCCAAGGATAAGAATGTTAATTTAAAACTCTCCTAAATGAATTTGTCAAGATAATCTAGGATACTTTTCCTAACCTAGTCATTTACACAATTGTGGACAAAGTCATGTTCGACCAAAGCAAACTCAAGACATTGGTCTCTGAGTTAACAAAGGACTAATGCACAACATAGAAACTCTATGCATTTAACACATTAGGTTAGGATGTTAAGATTGGTGTTGATACTCTCATAACTCTTTTTGAAGAGTATTAAGGCATGTTAGATACTATTACACTTCAATCACAACATGTCGCATGCATCTTATTGGACATGAAGCAGTAACTAGATAATTCCCTAGCCATTTATAGTGTTGACTTTACAATGTCTACCACCTCCAAAGCAACCATTGTTAGCCACACTACCACTAGGGAGGAGAAGTATGGAGCACTCTAGGCTTCATTCAATGCTAGGTAAAATATGCATGACAACCTCCTCAACTAACATAGTTAGATTTTGCATAGTTCCTTCATTGGCCTCTAAGCTCAACATCACGTAGACAAGATGGATTAGTTGACTGGTGACATTTAGACAAGCGTCACCAACACCAAAGAAACCATGGGTATAACTAATGATGTAGATCTCAAGTATATCATTAGTTACCATGCATTATTATGTACTTTTTTGTGGCTGATATAAGAAGTAATGTTAGATTGACATGCCTACAAGACTAATTTGACTCTTTTTTCCAACAAATTTACCTATATTGTTAACACACCTGCATATAATCCACCTTCTGAGCTCCATTAGATCATCACTTAGTGCAAGTTTGTGCATTCCAAGTCCAAATAATTATTATAACATATAATTTCACCCTTATGGGAGATTTATTTAAGATCTCTTACTCCTAGCTATAATATTGGAGTAACCTTAGGTTGTGGGTATCCTATAGTGAGGTTGAACCTCTAGAGAAGGTTGGCTTCCTCTTGGTAGATCACCTAAACTACTATTTATGATTATAAAAGGGATAGAGGGTATAAGGTGACTAAGATATATAAAAGGGTGATTCACAAATTTAAATGACACTCACATAATCTTGAACAAACACTAATCTAGTATAAGATAATTATTGCTCACATAATCTCACAAACTAGCTAATTTACATAAGTATTTCATAAATTAGGCTCACCATGTAATCAAAAAAGCAAAGAGGAATTATAAAATTCATAGCAAGCATCCATTAATGGTAGAAAGAACATAATCTCATACCTACAAATAGCTTTAAAACACCTTAAAAGAGGAAAGAAAGAAGGATAATGGACATGGAATACATTCCTTCACAAAGCCATTTTGCACAAGTTTACTGAACACTAGTTAAAGGCAAGAGATAGGTGAAAAAACATATTACATCAAGAGGTAGTTATTACAAATTTTGACAGGGTTTAGCTTATAAAATGAGAGTCTCTTGTTCTTCTTTCCAAAATTAAAGAGTCTATCTAAAATTAGAGAGAGCCTACGATGGGAAAGAAATGGGAGATATAGGAGAAAGATGAAGAGAGAGGAGAAGAATGCAATCAAAATCAATAAATGAGATGTAACCTTTTAATGAATTCTCAACCACATTTAGATCAATTAGGATTAATCCTTCCTCAACAATTAATCTTCATTAGCTCCCAATAGTCTTCAAGTTCCCTTATTGGTTAATAAACATACTAGAAGACAAAACTTTGTTGTTGAGGATGATGAGTCATGATTTACCAAAAAGGAAGACCTTCAAAGACTCTAAAAATCCATTTAATGATCAACCTGTGCTCTCAAACCACTATATCTCCTCTAGAATTTTTACTACATCTTCCACTTACCTTCATTATAAATATAAAATACACATATCCTTGGCCCTAACTAAGCTATGACTATGTCTATTTTAAGTTGTTGCATGTGCCTACTAAAAGTGGATGATATGATTATGTTGAAAAATGAGACATTCATCCATATCCCATTTATATCTACCCCTAATCTAAACCCTGAACATAGGTCACTATAGATGAAAACTAATTCCATTTATTAGTTTTATATATTCATAGTCATCATGAAGATCTACCATATGTTAATCCTTGTTCATTATCTCTATTAGGATTAAATAAACCTATTCTAACTCTAAACATTATGAAAGCCAATAACTCATTATACATGTGGATTCCCTTTAAATAATGATGAAAATAGTTATGAAACAACATTTTAGCCTCAGAAAAAAAGTCTTTTGGGTTCTAAATTTTCAAACCAAAGTTCCAAACTGAGCTTTAATGGCAACCCTCAAACTTGAAATATCTGCTTTAGGTCAACTTGAATTATATTTGGATCTTACCTCTATGTATTCACCTACCTAGGTCCATGAAATCCTTTGATATGACATGTTACCTATGTGGCATCCATTCCATGTTCTTTATCATATTTTAAAATATAATTATTGATACTTCTAACATGTGTCCTCATCTCATACACCCCTAGGAACTGGATCAAAATTTGCTCTATTGATCTCCATCAGAAGTCTCTTAGGCTTGAATTTTATCATTGGCCATCGATCCTTGATCTAGGATTCCTAGATTATGACACTTGTCACCATCATTTACCTTCTTTGGACCCTACTACTAGTCTTCATCTAGTTAGCGTGCTTACACCATGTGGTGGCCTCATGTGCAATCTAAGCTCATTGACCTTTTGACCTAATTTGCATCATCGATCTCCTTTACATGGTTGAATGCACTCCATTGATATCTAATATATTTTATCAAATGCTTGCCATTGATCTGATAATCCATCATGATTACGACACATGGTAACCCCATATTCATTTTCAAGATCATCTGAATTATTAACCTTGAGCTCATCATTGATCTTGATTTGCATGGTTTAATGCATGTTATTGATCTTGATGGTCTCATTAAATCAATATATTATCTATGTACCATTGATCTATGCTCCAATAAAGCAATATTTTGAAATTTGGTAGCACTACATCCACTCTCAAGGTCTTTTGAAGATTTTTTAATTCAAACATCTATTTCTTGTGACTTTAATTTGATGTCCCCAAGCACATCCCACACTGCTAGACCATTTTTGAAAGCTTGTATCTTGAGACAGAAAATACATCAAGATACCAAATTTTTAAGGAATAGCCTTGAAATAACATAAATCATATCCATGTGATCCTTTGACTTTTATAGGCCTCCTAAGTACATTTATTAAATGCACAACCAGACTAACACATTCCTTTCTACATGATGCATTATGACGGTCTAGCTTCGCTAGGATTGTGCTAATCATATTTGGACCCATCAAGGCTTTGATAAACCTTTAAGACTTTTTTTAAACCTACTTCAATCCTAAATTCTTGAATACCATGGAAACCTATTGGATCTTTCACCTACAATTCTAGACCTACTTCCAATCCTACTTCTTAAAAATCATCAAATTACACTTTAAGCTTGCTTAAAGTATTTCAAAAGTTTTCAAGTGTCATGTAGTTTTATCCTTCCAATATTGGAACACTCAATCAAAAATAACCCTACTCAGGTTCTCACTCCACACTAAGACTTCTATAATATTGATCCATCTAGGAAAACTTTTGTATGCAGGCCAAAATTGCCCAACATTTTTGGCAACATTTTAGGATTACATGCATGTTATGCAATAGATTAGTTGACTTGTCCTATCTATTGGGATCATGTGGTCACAAGTATTTTCCTCCTCAACTGATCATAAAAATGATATAAGGTTTTCCCTTTCCATAAATTCATCTCTTGAAGTAATAAGGACATCAATAACAAAACAAACACTGTGCCCAAGGCAATTATGGAAAGGAAACACACAACTAAAAAGAATGTGCATAAGGTACTTAGAGGAAAACATGAAAATCTACTCTAATATATATAATGGCTGAAAAATATTTTAATAGAAATGCTTTAAATCAATGTCATTGACTAGGATGGGTAATACCTCTTCATCTAGTTGGGCAAGCTAAAAAGCATTATGTTATTTTCATCTATGAATAAAAAAAGGGCCACTCCACAAGCTATCAAACTTATTATGGTTTCCTAGCTTGGCCTTATTTGAATCCCACTTGAGGACTAGATCCCCTTTTTTTAAGTCCCTTGTTATGGCTCTCTTGTCAAAGGCTTTCTTGACTTGAGCTTGGTGAGATTCTAGTGTCTTCATTGCAAGGTCCCTAGTTTCTTCAAGCTTCATGAGCTCTACCATCCTCACACTCATAGGTTCACTCTCCATCAACTCAAGCTAATGGACTAGATCTAAGGCAAGTAACTAAAGAGAGATGAGAAATTTAGATTCCATCCCATATACAAGGATAAATGGTGAGTTTCCATTGTCAACTTTAGGAGTCACTCTATCATCCCATAAGGTTATCCTTAACTATGTGTATTGTACCCTGTAATTTTCTTTTATAGTCCTCTTGATAATTCTTATCAAGTTTTTATTTATTGACTTTGCCAGTCTATTACCTTGGGGGTAGTAATTTGAGGATGTACTATGGTATATTCCTAGATAAATTTACCATTCACTTGTCTTCATGCCAATAAATGCTAAGACATTATCTAAAAATATTATGGTTAGTACACCAAACCTAGTCACTATGCTATCATAGAAGTTCAACACTACTATTTCATTGTCTTTTTTTAGGGAAATTGCTTCCACGCACTTGGTGAATTAGTCAATAGTAGTGAGTATCCATTTGTGTCATCCATTGGAAGGTGGATTGATCATTCCTATGAATTCCAAACCCCACTACATGAAAGGTTGCTCCACCTAAATTGGGTTGAGATGAATAATTATCAATATTTACTTACCTACAAAGAGAGCACACTTTTGGCACTTTTTCACCCATGAATATGCATCCTTGAAGAGTTTGGTATAGTAATAACTAGCTCTCATCACTTTTTTTATTTTAGTCCTTGGAGAATAATAGCCTCCTATAATCCCATTATAGAATTGCTCCAAAAGTCTTTTCACTTGGTCATCATCTATACACCTAAAAAGAACTCCATTGTGGTCCTTTCTAAATAAAACACCATCAAAAAATAAATAAAGTATGGACTAAAGTCTAAAACACCTTCTCTTTTCCCTATCCATACCTTGAGGGCATTCACCTGTAACCAAGAAATGTGTCATATCCTAAAACCAGCTAGTGTGAGGTGGAGGTGCATCTATTTGTGAGTTGTATTGTGTCACCAAGATAACTTATTTATCTTCATGAATTTCATCCACCATATGCTCATATAATCATTTTCCTCTCACTAACTTAATGACCTTGATCTCCACATCATAATCCATGACCTTTATAATCTATCCAACCCTCTTCTCACTCAACTCTTTGTTAAGAAGGAAGTCCCTCACTCCATGATGAGACACCATATGATAAATCTTATTATTGGGTAGCATTGGTATATAAATTTTAAAGTTTCTTACCACTACAAGGACTTTTTTCTATAAAAGTATACCTTACCTCATATCCCTCAAGTCCTTGACTGAAAAATACAATTGGTTTCTCAAGTTATTCACCATTCTACTACATCAACATCACTGATATATTATCAATATTGGCAAAGGTATACAATATGAAATCCCTTGAGAAGTTAGGATTTATTAGCGAGGGTGCTTGGGTAATGGATTTCTTGATAGCCTCAAATGTTGCTTTACCTTAATTTGACCAAGTGAACACTTGGTTATTATTTAGCATGGCATTGATGGGTTTGACCAAGTTTCCAAAACTAGGTATAAACCTTCTCATGAAGTTTATTTTCCCAAAGAAACTCTAGAGTCCCTTCTTATGTTTGGGTAAGGATAATGCTAAGATAGAACTTACTCTATTAGGATCAGTAGCTAATCCATGATTTGAGATAATATATCCCAAGAGTTTACTTACATGGATAGAAAACACACATTTCTTGGGATTCAATGAGATTCCATATTATCTACACCTTTAAAATATCAATCTTAAGTGATCCAAGTGCTCACTAGCATTCTTGGAAAAACTTTTTATGTCATCTAAATAGACAAGCACCATCTAATTTACTGATCCTTGGAAATCTATGTCTATGGTTATTTGAAAATTTTCCCAAAAATTTGATAATCCAAAACACATCTTCTAATAAGTATATATGCCCCACTTTGTGGTGAAGGTAGTCTTGTATTGGTCTTCTTCTCTTACCAGTACCTAGTTGTATACTGAGTACCTATCCAAAAAAGAGAATCATTATAAATGAAAAACCATTTGAATGAGTTTCTATATGGATGGTAAGGGATAGTGATATTTTAAAGAGACCTTGTTCAAGTCTCTTAAGTTAACACATAATCAAGTTTCCCATTCTTCTTCTTCACAGGTATAAGGTTGGCTACCCATGAGGAGTGCTTGATAGGAAAGATGACACAGGATTCAATCAATTTAGTCAATTCTTTCCTCATAATATTCTTAATTTTGTGATTGATAGGCCTTTGCTTTTGCTTGATAGGCTTGACATTAGCCTCCAATTCTATAGTGTGTTGGGCTAACCTAGGACTAAAACCTCTCAAATCACTTTATTCCCAAGTAAATATGTTTGCATATTCTTTATAAATTTCAATGAAAGCATGCCTTTTAGCCTTATTTCTTACCTTTACAAGCTTGAGGAACTTATTTTTAAGGATAATAATTCTTTCATAGATCTCCTCATTAGTTGGAATCACTATCTTATCTCTACTCATATGATCTCCTTCATGGAAAAAACCTTCAAGGGTGACCATCCCTTTAGGAAGTTTTTTAGACCTCAACTAAACAATTTGATCCTCATAATGATGTTGGAATTTATCTTTGTTTAGTAAGGAAAACTCTACTTCTTACTGCAAGAAACAAGTAATTTACTTGTAACTGTCAAAGACTTACCAATGAGCTTCATTGTCTAGCACTGAGGATATAACTAAGAATCTAACATGTGGATGCACCTTGGACTTTTTCAATTCATTTGGGAGGTCAAATTAAGCTCCCACAGATTCTAACCTATCATCATGATGATTTTGGTTCCTTGGCACTACTTGGATGTTGAAGGCCTCAAAGTCCTCAAGAATGTCCCATACTTTGTACTTATGAGATCTCATCAAGATATTATTTTTGATGTTTTGGCCTCTAAAATTATTCACCATTATCTCACTATCCTCACATACTTTTAACTACTTAATGCCCCTCTTATTATCCCACTGAAGACCATGGATAAGACCTTCATATTTAACTTCATTGTAAGAATAATTAAATTGGAACCTATAAGAAGAGAAGTACTTATCATTGGAGGGATATATCAATATTGCACCTTTACCCACTCCATGTTTGCTCATTAAACCATAAAAGAATAATTTCCACAAACCACTAGTATCTTTATAAGGCCTAGTGAGGGATGGCATGGAATCATTTCCCTCATGAAAGAAATATAATCCCAAATCCCTTTCCTCAACACCTTTTAAAGGGTCATATATCTAATTTTCACTCCATAACTCATCCAAGAACATATTATGTATCTCCTAAAAATGAGTGTTTAGTTCTTGACATACTAGGTGGTCATCTTCATCTAGGATGGTATAATTGATATTTGAGCTATTTGGACCATAAGGTTCTATGTGAAATTGTGTAATAGGATCAAATTTAATGGATACTTGGTCTCATACCTTATTATAAAATCCATGTAGGACTAATCTATTATTAGATAACCCCTAACTTTGGTTGTGAAGTCTCTAGATAAGCATAGAGCAAAATGAGGAGGAACATCTAGAATCAACACGTCCTGAAACACTAAAACACTAGGACAAGCATGCAGGTTCAGGTTTAGACCTTTGATAATGCTATTTGGTTTGGTTTAAGATCCATCAAGTTAAAAAAATCCCTTAGATTAGGGTTCATACTTTAAACCAAGTTGATCTGCTATTGAATTTGGCATTATTAAAGTACTTGCTCCACTATCTACCATGTAGTTTTGTACTAAGAAATTTCCAATGATCATAGAAATGTATAAATGAGGAGGTTTTACCACCTTATTTGATTGTTATTTATTAGGATCTTTGGTTGCATTGGTGAGGACTACATTTTCCTTGTTTGGTGCCTTGTCTGAAACATTGACATTTGACAATCCTTCTTGAAGCATATCCATCTAACCAAGCATAGAAATCACATCATGCATTACAAAAATCACACTATATTTATTCATTTATTTAATAATATTGATGTCTAAACAGTCAAATTTTTCTTTTTCTTTGTCATCCACAACTGTACTTTGAACTTGTGATTTTTGTGGCACAAAGGCATTCCCTTGATTCTGATTCTTTAGAGTTATTGGAACCTTTGGATATATAGTGGGTTCACTTGGATTTGATAGTAATGGATTAATAGTAGTATTTTCATTGACTACTTCTTGGCTACCATTCATGTTATTTATTTGAACCTTGTATTAGTTACCACTAGAATGTATGTTTGGCTAGAACTAGCTTGTTGATTGAGTGTATAACACTCTTCTCACTCATAATTAACCATTGTAGCACCTAATTGGTTTGGTCCTTCATTAGGTATTTGGCCTTATTTAGGCTCCTCTATATTTTTTCATTGTATTTTCTTATGTTTTCTAAGCCGTAAGAGCTTGATTGTATCCATAACTAGCACCTTGATGCCATTGCTCATTAAAAGCATGATTGAACTTAGCAAGACAATGGATTGACTGAAAGACTAATTCCAAGGCATAATACCTTCACTTTTTTTTAAAATGTTATTTTGAATAGGGACTAAAGTAGTATAGGTGCTTGCAGTGTTTGGATTATAAAATTTTTACCTAACATAATTGTGTTGCCTTTGGCCTTGGCCTTATCCTTGGAAGTTTCCTTTGTAGGGTGGCCTATTTGCTTGATAAGACTATTATTGAGGTTGATATTTAGCTTGATAATGTCTATTTAATTGGGCTTACTACCTCTTCACATTCATCAATTCATTTCCAAAGGATTTAAACATTATCTTAAGCTCATGGAAGTTCTTGTTTTCTTAAGAGTCACTAGATCGGCTAGTTAAAGCCTTTTCTTGTTTTGGTATAGGTATGGAAGCAAGTTTTGGCATATGAGGAATGGTATAAAGGGGATGAATGATGATAGGAAGTGATTGAATCTCAATAAACAAGGGCATTGGTGGCCTATGCATAAGCTTTCTAGCTTCTACTAAATAATTCTTTGCTCTGATTGCCACCTCATAAGCCTTCAGTAGTGTGTTTCCTCTCATAGACTAAATCATTGCTATAATATCACTATTAAGGGCTTTTAGATAGTAAAGGAAAGCATAATTTGGAGTATGACTGATAGAAATTGGAATTATATCCCATGTCTTCTAAAATATTGTATTGAAGTCTTACATAACCTCATAAAGAAGCCTCTTGATTATAGTTAATTATTTTGCAAGTGATAAGTGGTCAATTTTATCTTCAAACCTTTTACACAATGAATCACCTAATTTATCTCATGATGTGATGGAGTTGGTAGTAAGTTTTTTATACCCCTATAAGGATTTAGCCTTAAAATAGATGGCCAACAACCTAATGGCTACATTTTTATTATTTACATCATGAATATTATAGAATTTGGATATATCTCAGAGGTGTTTAGAAGGGGTTGTAGAATTATCTCCTATGAATTAGTGAACACTTTTAAGAGTTGCTACTAGAATAAGATCATACTTTTAGAAGTCTAAAGGTTTTTGACCATTGAAAGCCATAAAAGGGAAAGCTCTAGGGGCTATCATGGGAATGAAAGGAGTTTAAAATGATCTTCTAGAAGAAGTAGACCTTGTAATTGGTTTAGGAGGAAATATTACTTTATATAGATGAGTATTAGAAAATCTCATCCTTTTTAATGAGTTTAAAGGTAATTTAATAAATTCAAAAGGAATACTTATAGAATATTATCTTGTAGTCACCTTTGGCATGAAATATATCTATTATTCTACCACCAAATTGTTGATTGATATTTAGAGTCACCAGATATTATTGTATAAAAGCTTATAACCACTACAAATTAGTCAAACAATCATTAATCTTGACCAATCTTCTTTGAAAATGGTCCCACTGAGCATGCCAAAAACTATTTTAGATTATAATTTCACCCTCATGGGAGAGTTTTTTAGGATATCTCAGTCTTGGCTACAATATTGGAATAACCTCGGGCTATGGGTAGCCTATAGTGAGGTTGAACCTCCAAAGAAGGCCAACTTCCTCTTGGTAGATCACCTAAACTACTTTTTTTGCTATGAAAAGGGATAGAGAGAGGGTATATGGAAACTAAGAGAGATAAAAGGGTGATGAACCAAATTTAAATGGCACTCACATAAGCTTGAACAAATACTAATTCAGCATAAGATAATTATTTCTCACACAATATCACAAACTAGCTAATTTGCATAAGTATTTCATAAACTAAGCTCACCAAGTAGTCAAAGAAGCAAAGAAGAATTCTAAGATTCACACCAAGCATCCATTAATGGAAGAAAGAATAGAAATTTAGACCTAAAAATAGCTTGAAAACACCTTAAAAGAGGCAAGAAAGAAGGATAATGGATGTGGAAGACATTCCTTCACAAAGACATCATGAATAAGTTTACTAAACACTAGTTAAAGGCAAGAGATAGGTAAAATTGCATCAAGAGGTAGTTACTACAAATTTTAATAGGGTTTAACCTTATCAAATGAGAGTCTCTTACTCTTCTTTCCAAAATTAGAGAGTTTATCTAAAATTAGAGAGAGAGAGAGAGAGAGAGAGAGAGCCTACAATGGGGAAGAAATGGGAGATATATGAGAAAGGGAAGAGAGAGGAGAAGAATGCAATTAGAATCAATAAATGAGCTACCATCTTTTAATAAATTCTAAACCACATTTGGATCAATTAGGACTAATCCTTCCTCAAAAATTAATATTCATTAGCTCTAGGTAGTTTTCACCCTTATCGGTTGAGAAACATACTAGAATATAAAAATTTGTTGTTTAATATGATGAGTCATGAATTACCAAGAAGGAAGAGCCATCAAAGACTCTAAAAATTCATTTAATGCTCCACCTATAATCTCTAACCACTAGATATATCTCTGGGATTTATATGCCATCATCTACTTGCCTTCATTATAAAGACAAAATCCTCATATCCTTGGTCTTGAATGAGCCATGATTATGTCATTTTTAATTGACTGCATGTACCTATTAAAAGTAGATGATATGAATATGTCAAAATATGATCACTTATCCATATCCCATTTATATCTACCCCTACTCGAAACCCTAAACATAAGTTCACTATAGATGAAAACCAATCCCATTTATTGGTTTTCATATAGTCATAATCTTCATAAAGATATTCCATATGCTAAGCCTCATTCATTATCTCTATTAGGTTTAAATAAACCTATTCTACCTCTAAATATTATGAAATCAAATAACACATTATACAAGTGGATTCCCTTCAAAGAATGATGAACACGATCATGAAAAAACATTACAACCTTAGAAAAAAAGTCTTACGGGTTCTAAATTTTCAAACCATAGGTCCAAAATAAGCTTTAATGGCAGCCCTCAAACTTGAAATTTCTACTTTGGGTCAACCTGAATCGTATTTAGATCCTGGCTCGATGTATTCACCTACCCAGGTCAACAAAATTCTTTGATCTAACATGTTTTCCTATGTGGAATCCTACCATGTTATTTATAATATTTTAAAATATAGATGCTACTACTTTTAACACATGTATTCATCTCATATACCCCTAGGAAATGGATCAAATTCTACTCCATTGATCTCCATCGAAAGTCTCTTGGGATTGAATTTTACCATTGGCCATCAATCCTTGATTCAGGATTCCTAGATTATGAGATTTGTCTCCATCATATGCCTTTTGTGGACCTTGATACTAGTCTTCATCTAGTTAATGTGCTTACTCCATGTAGTGGCCTTGTGTATAATCTAAGATCATTAACCTTTTGACCTGATTCGCACCATTGATCTCCTTTGCATAGTTGAATGTGATCCATTGATATTTGATTTGTTTGATCAAATTCTCACCATTTATATGTTAATACATCATGATTGTGTCACATGGAAACCCCATGTTCCTTTTTAGGATCCTTTGACTTATTGACCTTGATCTCATCATTGATCTTGATTTGCATGGTTTAACATGTACCATTGATTTTTATGGTCCCAATGACTTGATCTATTATCTATGTAATATTGATCTATACACCAATCAAGAGATATTTTAACATTTAGTAGCACTACCTTCATTCTCAAGATTCTATGAATATATTTAAATTCAAACGGCTATTTCTTATGACTTTAACTTGACATCATTGGGCACATCCCACACTGCTAGATCATTTTTGAAAGCTTGTATCTTTAGATAGAAAATACATCAAGACGCAAAATTTATATGGAATGACCATGGCACAAAATAAATCATCTTCATGTCATCCTTTGGCTTTTATAGGCCTCCTAAGTATATTTATTAAACACATAACTAGACTGACATGTTCCTACATGGCCTGCTATGATAGTATAGCTTCTCTAGGCTTGTGATAATCATCTTTGGACCCATAAAGGCTCTGATAAACCTTTAATAGTTTGTGAAAACTTGATTCATTCCCCTTAAATTATTGAATGCCATGGAAACCTAATGGATCTTTCACTTTCAATTCTAGACTTGCTTCCCAAAAATCATCAAATTACACTTTAATCTTTCATAAAGTGTTTCAAAAGTTTTAAACTATCATGTGGATTTCTCCTTCTGCTATTGGATCACTCAATCAAAAATAACCATTCTCAACTTCTCACTCCACACTAAGACTTCCAAAATAATAATCTGTTCAGGCAATGTTTTGTATGTAGGCCAAAATTGACTAATAAGACTTCTTTAGTTAGTCATCATCTATGTCCATACCACCTTCATCTAGTTAAGTACAATATAGAGTATAAATTTTGTATGAACATTTTGTATTGGGGATGACTTAATAAGACAAGTAGGGCTAGGTTATTTGAAAAATCATAAAGGGTAGCCACCTGGTTATGCCAGCCTATTAAAAAACTATAAAGGGTGGTAGGTTGGTATGCTACTGAGTTGAAAACCTCAAAGAGAGGCTAAGCAGTTTGAAATATGTGAAAACCAGAAATGACACCTTAAGCGATTACTATGAATCTTACTATTTTAATCATTTCTTCAGTGTCTACGCACATATGTAATTTTAGATATCCTATGATGTTATCTCATGATGAGATAATATTTTAAGTCCAAGAAAGTGTTGGGAGAAGAATTAGGATTATAAATCTATGAAAGATATTTATCTAATATTCCTATATTATGTACTCATTTTATCATGTATAAGTCTATTTTGTCGTATTCTCACAACTTGTAATAGGTTATAATATGAATAGACTCCACTTTTGGTACCAAGTACAAGAAGAAGATGAATAATCATAGACTAAAAATGTTTATATATACTTTTGATTATAATAAGAATAGAGTTCCAATTTTGAAGAGATCAATAGAGACTTATCTTGTTATGGTTACCTATGTGATTTCTTACTTTGTTCCTTGCATTCATTCTTATGTATAATGTTTGATTGCTTTCTATCTAATTTAAACTAAATACTTTATTATGTTTATAAATCACTAGTTTTTTTTATCTCCTACCTAATACATGATAATTAATACTTGATATGTTTTTGTTATCCAACCTCTTATATGAATATGATACATTATTCTATGTACTAAAGTATATCCTATTTATCCTCATCTATAGCATGTTTTTATGCTTTCGGACGCTTTGTTAACATGGTCTTCCATGAGGTCCTTTCCTTTGACAATCATATTTAGGTCTTGATATGACATCGACATGAGTTCTTGAGGATTACTAGTAGAGGCATGCTCAATTATTTGAGTATAAGGCATGTTAAGAGGCACTCTAACTAGACTAGGTAAATTTTCATGGGGAAAGTCCACTAAAAACCTAGCCCCTACCTCTATGGCTTTGATAAAAACCTCATCCTTCTTTTCAATCAAGTGATGATCAAATAAATAAGGATCATATTTCAATAGCATAATAAAATAATATGATTTTTATCTAACTTATTTTTTAATTAATGGTACATTAACAAGATATTGCATGATTTACTCTTAGTATTTCTCTAAATAGGGAGGTGTGTTAACTAAATAATGGGCTAATAGATCTTGGTTTTGTTCCTTAAATTGAGCAATGTAAGGAGGATAAGGATATGCCTCATAAACCACATCATTACCATAGGTGTTATGAACAAAGTCATCATTCATGACTATGTTATCATAGCCTATATTATACATGGATCCAATACAAGTGTAATGAGACATATCTAAGTTAATGACTAATATTTTACTAAGAAGGTCAAGAGTTCTATAAACTCTAAAAAACAAGGTCTAAAAGACAAATGGTCTGAACTTGGTCTAAAACTTGGTCTAAGGAATGGAGTTGTATCTATAAAAAGGTCTATGATAAACTTGGTGTAAAATAGTCTAACATCAAATGTCTAATGTCAAATGTCTTACAAATGGTCAAGTGTATGGGTAAAACCAAATTCCAAACTTAAGGTTAAAAAAATTTCAAACAAGTCTAAAATAGGTATAAAGAAAGAAAGGTTTTTAGGTCTTTTGGGAACAAAGCACAAAATCTAGACTTTAAAACAAAATAAAAGTGAAATTGCTATGTCTTTTGGGAACAAGGCACAAAATCTATAATTTTAAACAAAACTAGGTTGAAAAGGCAAGAGATAATTAATTTAAAAAAATTTAAACACTTTGACACAAACTAGGCATTCATATTTAAACATACACTTGATCATTTGGAAAAAGACATTGAAATTTAGGCATATGGGAATTAGATTACCTCCCAAATTTAAGCACAAATAGTATTTAAATTGAATAATAAATTAGTCTAAATTTCACAACTCAAAATTGAAAGGTAAATCCCTAATCCAAAATTATATGAGGCATAGGAATAAATCAATCAATGTTTGAATCTAAACTTATCAAGGCTAACTTGGAACTTGATTTATAAGATTAGGTTTTTCAAAAAATACAAGCTAGACAAGATCACACAACATAATGGTACTAGGCATAAATGAAGATGTCTTTCAAAATTATAATTTAAAAACAAGGCAACAAGTCTTTGAAATAATTTTAGTATTTCATTGATGTTAGAATGATCTAAATCTATGACAAATGGTTTGTTTCAAGAACTCTTTAAGACGCAAGACTTTGTAATGAAATGGGTAGTGTAACAATGCCCCTTTCAAATAAGTGACATACATACATAAAAGTTTGATCAAATGACTAAGGAAAATGTGTGATGTCAAATGGATGGCATAATTAATATTCAAACAAATGAGTGATTGGAAAACATGACTCATTTTGGACATGGTATGACAAAAAAATATCTTTGACACAAAAGAATGTAAGTAAAGAGGACAAAATGAAAAAAAAACACCTAAGTGTCACATCCTAAATCCTAAAATTGATAAGGTGGTAGCATACTATCAAATTCCATCTATATACTTGCTCTTGAGAGGATTTTAAATATTTAATCCAAAAATTAAATTAAATGAAAATTAGTGTTTTTAATCCCCCTCTTCTCTTGAGAGTTCATACAGTGATATAGAACTTTGGGCTACTTGCCCTATATCAATGGTATGTCTATGACAAGTGGGGTTATCTAAACTATCAATTTTTATTTGTTTCTAAATGGTCCCATATGTGTGGATAGAGCTAGGTAACATCATGTCATTTGGATACATGTTAATCAGCTTGTTATGAAAAGGTCTTGTCCTTTTCACAACCACTACATCTATCAATTACTTAGTGTAGTGTGATGTTTGAGTTACCCCTATGGTCTGAGGTTGAGTACCACTACTAGAGCTTGTTTAAATGTTTAAATAAGCATCTTAGTGGGTCTCCCTCAATTTATATATCCCACCATGGAGTGGGGTTTAAATGATGTTAATAGATGAATTCCCAAGTCAATGCTTCCATAGAGAACTCATGGGAAGGTGATGAACTCCTATCCACAATCCAAAATGTATGAACATAAAGAAATTAAAAAGACTTTAAGGTCATTTTGGGGTCACCCAAATCACTCAAATTTTGGGGAGGGATTCAATGAATTTTCTTCCATGATTTTGGACCAAAGAAATAAATGCAAAGAGTGAGTGTTTTTTATCACCCAAGATCCCTAAATAAGATGGGGGAGAGCATACATGTGACACCTATTTTGTTAAACAAACACTCAACAAACAAGCATAAAAATGAAAACTCTTATGAGTATATAACTAAGGTGTGAGTTCATTTTTATAGCACCAAATGAAATATGTCATAAAGTTTTTCCCCTTGGAATTGTGTTGAAAACTTAAATAAAATGAAAAATAACTCAAGTAAAAAAAATTAAAACACCAAATTTAAATGTGAATTTTACAACTTAAAGTGTTTAAAACCATGTTTTATTGGCCTTTAGATCCTGAAAAAGATGTTAGTGGGTTTTTTTCTTGATAAAAGTGATTCTTTGAAAATTAAGTCAACAAAGCATAAAACCACCTCTCTAGAATTATTTTTTAGTTACACAGTAAATTGTTAACTATGAAATTATTCTATCATAAAAACATAGTCAAAACAAAATGCTTAAAAACTCACAGTGAGTAATTGTGTGGTTCTAAATGATTTTGTAAATATATTTGATGATTTCACTCCTAAGATAGATGAATTCACTACTCAATAAAACATTTTTTCACTTTAGATGATAATTTTGCAATTTTGGGGAACCTACAACAAAATACATAACACACATGAATGATTTTTTTGCTAATAAAAATCATTTTTATACTAAGTAGAATGAATTCATAGCCTAAAAATGTAATCTTAATCTCATTAAAAATTATTTATCTAATAAAAATAATGATTTTGTTGATAAAAATAATGATTTCACTACTATAAATAACAAATTCACTAATATGTGATAATTTTGAAATTATCTAAAAATGAAAAGAGATTTTTCTTGTAAGATGATTTCATAGTTTTTCTCAATAATTTCACTGTTATGTGCCTAATTTTATAATTTGGTATGGTTGAGGTTAAACCAAAGTGATTTCATAGTTTTTTGAGAAAAAATTGTAGATTCAGTTGACAATTTTGTAGTTTTTTGCCAAATTCATAGTTACGCAGTCACAAATTCATGAATATGTAGTCAAAAGCAAAAACACAAAAAAGTTATCAATAAATCATTAAATTAAGCTCTATAATGAAGTATTATTGGCTCAAAAAATCTCTCAACAGACTCCATTCATGTTTTTGGGGTGCATGGTCCCACCAAACATTCCATCATGTGAACAAGGAATACATAAAGAGGAGGTTAGTGATGTGTTAGTCCAATAAAAGAAATCAAAATAACACACTAAAATCCTAACACCTATAGCCTAAACACTAGGGAGAGCATAGGTAACAAACATAAAAATGAAATCACAACTAGAACATAGAATAAATAACTCTTTTACCTTCTTTGGTTCTCCAAATGGCTTATTGAAGTAGCTTGCTCAGTTTGTGCATCAATAAATTCTCATCAATGGAGCTTCATTTGCTTCACCTTTCTTTGGCATCATGGATTAGATGATTGGCTTATGAATTTGGCATGATAACACTAATTTCAAGGTTCCTTTTCATATATTTGATCATTGAAACATTACACCAAGATAGCTTAGATATCAATAGGTATGGCCTTGTATTTATAGCCTCAAAAATTAACTCTCACTCAAGGTGAGTTAAGGTTGAGTTTAAACATTAAATTATTTCAAACTAACCTTAGGTGAATTGAGTCTAAATCCAATTGAGTAAAAAAGTATCATGTAATTATGATTTTTAATTACTAGGCATGGATCTCAAATTAGATATTTTGAGATATTTTGGAAGAGCTTGACAACTCATAAAGGCAATGATAAAAAGGCTTGATATTTTAATTTTTGAAATTTTTATTTGTAGATATTAATTAATTTCAAATGGATAATTAAATTAAGGATTTAACCTTGGTTAATTAAATGATTCATTTTGATGAGCATTTTATCTCTTTTAATATTATATCAAGTGCCCCAGATAATGGGTTCATAGGTCAAACTATCAATTCTTAGGTTGCAAGGTGACTGAAGATGAATTCATGAGAGATTATTATTATGTATAGGCTAACATCCCAAATAGTGATGCCTTAACATGATTATGAGTATTGATGAATGATGCACAAATAAAATTGAGACATTTAATGATTCCTAAGCTTAATTTACAATGTTTGGTAGGGATTAGTTTTAAGTCCAATTGGAAGTCAATTGTGGATGGAATTGGGTATCTAAAACTATATCACCATGGCCAATACCATCTAATTTTATCAAATAACCTAATAATTTCATCATGATTTTATCCTTTTAGCCTCCAATTAGTCAATAAATTTTCATAATCAAAGATCTAGTTTTGAACTACTTCCTCCAAGACTTGACATTTCTCCAAATGCTCCATTGATGAGAATTTATTTATCAAAAATGTTTAGTTAAATCATACAACCTAAAATTCTCAAAACATTGTATCATGGTGGAGGTCACACATACTAGTCCTCTTCTATCTAAAAAACCTAATATTTCCAATAAAAATACACCTTTAGATACAACTCAATTCCTTGCACAAAGGCTTCAACAAATGAAAATTATGTAAGTCTATATTAGCAAACAAATTCTCCAAAAAAAAAACCAGATTTTACAAATGGTTATCTAACCTCAAGTCATCATGACTCAACCAAATGATAATTTATTTCCTCTTCCTCTTAGATATTCCAAAGTGAATATCATCTCTCAACTTCCTTTACATAAACAAATACTTCAACATTTCCAAAATTAATCTTTACCTTATTTTATTGTATCCATAGACAATGGAATCATCTCTCCAAATATCACATATGATGGGGATAAATATCCTTATATCTTTCTCAAATTATTTGGTAATGTCTATAAGGAATGGGTTCAAACTAACACCTTTCCTACTACCAAACTTCTAGCCAAACCCTTCATAGAAGATATGCTAGAATGGTATAACCAAATCCCTATAAATTTCATAACACAACTAAAGGATTTAGTCAATGCTTTATTTAAGGAATTCCAACATAATGATCTTCCTAAAAATAGCTTTAGCCATTTCATTAATGCTAATAAATCTCCTAATGAATGTTCCCAAGCTTTTATCAAATGAAGGAAGTCTTTAGCTCCCAAAGTGGACCATAACATGATTGATTATAATATTTTCAAACTCTTTCTTAGTTATCTTAAATCCCATCTTCAATACAAATTGGTATGTTTTCCCCTAAGAATTTATAAGAGACCTTAGATAGATTAAAAAGGTAAAATTTTATTATGATTTAATTTGAATCATCTCATAATGAATCATCAACTAATTTCATTGATACCACTTCATCTCAAAATAAGCCTCCCAAACAACATAATGAGGGAGTTTCAAAACCAATAAATACAACCCTTACCACCCTCCCTTGAGTCTCCATGAACTCAAGATAAAGTTACCACCTTATAAATCAATGAGCTTTGACTCATACAAACCTCCTCCAAAATGGTTCAATCCTGATAAGTTTTGTTGGTAGCATGTTATGATAGGTCATTCTCATAATAATTACCATTATATTCAATGATTCCTTCTTGATTTATTAATTTTTCCACATTTAAATATACTCTTACTCAACAACATTATCAATCCTATATTAGCAACTCTCAACTACCTCATGATCAATGCTAACATCCTCATAATCCCAACTTATCCACTAATGTTTTCCAAACCACTGTTGATATTCTTTCCTATAACAATAAGGAAAGGCTAGATAACGTGAAAAAATTCAAATGGATGTTTGTATTTTTCAATATTAAAACTCTTATGTCATATCAACCCAAGGATCACCTAGTTTAAATGCCCACAACATAACACATTGCAGGTGATTCTAGTCCTCAAGATTTCATAAATCATTATAACCATCATAAATATTCATATCTACCTACTTATTCATATCTACCTAAATAAATTTTTTCATTTTTCATCACCCATTACACAAAAATTATAGATATTGTTATTTAATCCATATTAAACTACATCGACCATGACACTGACTGTGTTGATAAAGTTCAACCTTATTTATGAGACTAAATCAACCTAGTTGATATGGTCCACTTCAATCACATCTTGTTAGACTCTTATGTTTCTCCAAAATGTATCAACATGTTTGATACAATTCATCTTAATCTTATGGCAACCTCAAACTATGTTGACATGATTGATATAGTTCAATTCAATCCCATTTTATCAAATAGTATCGACCTAGTTGATACATTTCATTACATTCCTATTTCTCTAAATTATATCAACTTGATCTATATTATTGAATATAATTTTATATCACCTCCCAAATATATTTACATTACCTTAGATGCCACATTTATTATTATGACACAACTTCACATAGATTTTGACATCATTCCTAGTTATATAGATCTTGAGGTTAGATCTTATACATCTATCTCTCACGGTCTTGGGCATCTTTTGATGTCCATCATCTCATTATATCACATGTTTGGGCATACTAAAATTCACATCCTATTAATACTACACATTTTGGGGCACCATGCATTGCCCATACCTTAGCCTTTGGGGTATATTTTGATTCCCATCCTTGATCTTATACATACTTTTGGGGAATATTGCAATGCCCACCCCTTATATTTTAGTCTCTTGACATGAAGTGCCCTTCAATAATGTTTTATCCCTTTACCATCATCGCTACATTGAACTTAAAGAAACTTTATGAGACACATATGATTGCATTTCACATGTTCTCCTTTAATATAAAAATTATCATAGATTTTGCTTGGTATTTTGTCTCATGTTTCTTATTTTTGTGAATATTATTTTTTTCACTTAATTTTTTAGAATAATTATTTATTTTTTAATTATTTGGTTTTATTTCATTTTAATTTCAACCTTTGTTTCCATTATGGTTCTTAGGTATCATCTTTATTATTATTATTATTATCACTTATTACATTTTTATTATTTTTTCCTTAGTCTCCTTATGATATTTTAACCATTTACTTTCCCCCTCTTTTGGGGTGACCATTTACTTTCCCCCTCCTTTGAGATGACTACTTAAATTTATTATTATTGGTTAATACAAATTCATTAGTGATATGACTATCATATCATAAGTTCATCCCTATTTAGATAATTATTTTTCCTCTTAGAGATCATCTAAAAGCATATTCATCATTGTATCATCTTTATTACATGGATATATCTTCCATGGTCCTCATATTTCCCTTATTTACTTTCATTTTGAGGCATGCGTAGGTCAATTTTGAGATTTAAAACTTACATATGGGTAAGTATAGGAGTCTTTAGACACCATTGTCTATAGGTCTTACTTTAATAACTAAGTGTACGCTCTCTTATGTTAGCTATATATTTCATCTATGTTTGCTTTTATAAATCCGTATAGAGGAGGAATATAAAAATCCAAAAGAGTTAAAATTCATATCATAAGAAAAAAAATGTTAAAAGTTAATTATATCTTAAAATTTAGATCACACTAAAATATGTGATATTTGTATGGAACATCTCCTATCTTAGTCAAAGCTCAAAGTCCATAGTTGTCCTCATGATATAACCAAGGTCAATTTAGGTGTGGTAGGATATTAGACTAGGGTAGGAGTTTTTATATCATTAAATCATTAGATATTTCTACATATTTTGATACCACCTACTTTCTCACACAAGTACCCAATATTTATACTAAATTGATAACTTTGTAAGGGGTCCTGAGGAGCGAAGAACATGTTGTGAGAAGGTAAGATCCATTTTAATTTCATGAGTATACCCTTCATGGGATTATATATGTACTTCACTTGCTATTCCAATCTTTATGTTCACTGGTTGGAGTGTCTTAGGACCTTGATGTTGATAGTTCTTAACCTTTCCCACTTGTCTAGCGTTTCTCATTCCCACCAAAGATTTTTTTATCACTCATGTGGTGCCTCACATTCATTATCTACATCAAATTTTTTTTTATATCTTATTTATAGATATATCTTTAGCTAATCACATCCTTGATCAGATATTCCTATTTATGCCTCGTCTTTCCTTTTGTGATTTGCAATATAAGATCTTTGGGTGGGCCTTATTCATAAATTCCTATATTATAACATTATTTCCTAATTATGCCTTTTAGATTATATTTTTTGAGTTGTATTATAAGACCTTGGATAGGACTAATATTTCCTCATAAATAACCCCTCACATTTGCTTACCACACCATTTCATTGTCACACTAGTCATGAAATTAGGTGGTTGCACTTTCTTACATCATATTTTAGACCAAGTGATAAGTTTGAGTAGTCATTAAATTCTTGTTTAATTTTTTAGACTTCACACATATTACATAGTAATTTTTTCATACTTATATATTTTTATTTATGTTTGACTTGCCATGTTTTTCTTACATTTAGAATTACATTTTCATTTTCAGTCATTTATGTTTTCTTCATGTTTGATTTCACATGCTTATCTTACATGTGATCACATTTCATTTACTTGCATATCTTTGTTTTATTTGTTCTTAAATTAATATTTTAGTCATTTTATATATTTTTTTTTGACCTTCCTTACATTGATATTTCACTTACTTAAAATGTTTTACATGATTTTTTGCATGTTTTAGTGTGTTCTACATTCACTTTTCATTACATGTTTGGTCTTTTAGTTCTAACCTAACATTTATGATCCCGGATTGCTAATTTTCCAAGTGCTTATATAAGTTTTAAGATTTTTCCATTTCTAATTTGTCCATCCTTCATATGTACACATTATTTCTATGTTTAACCTTATATCCTTAGGGTTTCTCAAATTCAAGTATTGTGTCATCCATGATTGAGATTATGATATTACCATGAAAACATTCAGTAGAAAGGTAAATCAAGTTATGTATATGATAATTTTAGTTACTTTCATTTACATATAGAATTTATTTATGTGTTTCATTTAAGTTAGCTTAGTGGTTGTGTTGATATGTTATTTCTCAAAGCACCATCCCATGTTACATTATTATGACATGTGATGAGGTTTGGGTGGGGGATATATATACACATAATATTTTTCACTTTATCATTTACTAACACTTTCTCTTGTAACAACCTATCGATATTCAATCTCCCTAAGTGCATGCCTTAAAGGGTGCACCAATAAATAGGTGGGTAGGCATTTGGTGCTTTGTGAGAGAAGTTGTTATCTATGTCACGATCATATCATTCTTATATCTAGTTAAAATTCCTTAGATTTTCCTTTCTATCTACTTCATTCCATCCCATATTACTCATTTGTGTTAGTTTCCTCATTTCCTACCTCATTGGCTAAGCTAAAGTAATATATTTAGCACATGTTTCCCTTACATAAATTATTGGTTTGGCCAATGTAATTTTGAATTGATATTCCTATTTTTTTTATGATTCAACTTGGCTAATGTAGTTAAGTGTTATCCAACTCCTCTAAACTACTTCAAGTTGATTGATACCATTGGATTAGTCTAAGTTTGACCATTTAAACACTATATATATTGTCATATTTCATTCCATATCATATACACTTATTTGATCTGCCTGCACTTGCACTTTTTCCCTAATTCCATTTGGAAGAGCTATAGATAGAATATTGTCTTGAAGGAATCTTGTCTTGTGAAAGTCTTAAAGATTTTTTAAGAGGTCTTTAATTGTCTTAGATCCTATTGTCCGTACTTTGAGGTCTTCACAACAATAAAAATATCTTGCAAATCACAATTGTCTAAAGGGTATATTGAGGCTCGATGGGTTCCCATCAAGCTAGGTATTTACAACTTTTGCTCTTTTTCTATTTCATTTAGTAGGTAGACGTTGCTTTTTACTTAGTATATAAATGTATGTTTGTGTGTCCTTATCTATAATTTCTCTACACTTACACTTATTGTGGTTATAGGATTATTTAGACTTGAAATTTATACAGTTTAGGTAGCTTAGGCCCCCATTTTCTTACCATGGCTCCTTACCCATTTTGATTATTCTATCTCTTTCCCCTTAAATTATTTTATTTTTCTTTCATAACTACTTACATTTATTTTAGGTGATTCTTTTGCTTTATCATTAAAGGTATATTTGGATATATTTTCTCATGTCATAAGAATGAAGTCTTTGAAACCCTTCCCTTTCACATTAGTTAGTAGGTACCCCTCTTTCTAGGCCTGAGGATCTATGCTTGGTCATGACCTGAATATAACATATCATTGGGTTCTTTGATTAACCTTATTTGATTCTATATCTTTAGACAAAAAATAATTGTAAGATAATCCTACCCCATTCCATACACTACCATCGATGTCTCTATCCATACCTATACACACAGAGACATAGTTCCATGTCTAGATGAATCACAAGCCCTATTCTAGTCTATTTTCACTGTCAAAATATAACCACAGTCATCCAGTAAAGTAGGGAAGATAAGTATCTTATCTTTTGTGGTACTTTCCAAAAATAGAAAATCTAATTATCAATTCAATTTTAGTATTGTACATTTAAATGTATGATTGATTACCATACATTATGATCTGAATTAATCTAAAAATAGGGTAAATAATACTTAATGAAAATTTATCACTCAATGCCTCATTTTTTTTATTTTTTGTTTGGGAATAATGGAGTTTTATTCCTATTTAATAAAAAAGTCTAAGTAAGATAAATCAATAAATAATATTCCTAATTAAATCTACTAATTTATGAAAGTAAATTATAATTAGACCTTTTTTAAAATAGTAGTGAGAGAGATAAAATCAAACTTAGCTTATTCTAAACTTTTTCAACTAAGATAGGATCTAGAAATGTGTGTGCAAGGTTGGGAAACTATCACCAACAAGATCCTAGACTTCATTTTTTGATTGGATAGGAGTACTAGAACTGGACACCCTAGGCTTGAGTGTTATAGTCCTTCTCTAGCACTATTGTCTTGAGGATTTAAGCTTTTTGGGTTTTATTCACCTACTCAGTGTGAACTTGTGTACTAATTTTTAAGTCCTTGCTATCAGTAGATCTCTCTATAGATTTTATTCTTCATATACTTGTATCTTATATGAAATTTTAAGAAACTTTGGTAAATGGGGAAAAGGGGTTAGTGTGTGTAAGATGCACTAGACATGATTCACACCTCGTGTGTGGGCATGTTGCCTACATACCAATACTCTGAAGAGGGATCAAGCCATATGTATTTCTCCCTTTAAGAGTTCTTGGTGTAATAGTGAATGAAATGTAGGAAATGCTAAAACTAGGTAAGCTTGAGATGACTAGGGTCTGGTGTAACGACTTGAATTAGATTGAAAGTGTATAGGTTGGTTATATGTAGATAATATGGAATATTACTTGAGTGGTCTTGCTTGTATTCTTGTTTTCTTGAATGGTATTTATCAACCCTTTCCAAATGATCTTTGACTGGGCTTATATATGGATCTATTGGTCATGGGTTAGATGAAATTGGATAAGTCTAACATAATGAACAATAATAATTAGGGAAAAATGGTAGCTTGAGCTCAAAATTTGATTGGATAGGAGTTCTAAAAAGGGGACACCCTAGGGTCCAGTGCTATATTCCAACTTTGGTGCTATTGTCCTGAGTAGATGAGACCTAGGGGGATGGATTAGTCATGAAGAGATGGTCCTATATCAATTAGGGTCAGTTCTAGAAGGCAACAAATGACTATGAATCAATGAAAACAATACTAATATGGTCATGAGATCAAGAAAGAGGGACCTAAGGATTGGGTGTCTTTATCCATGCTCAAGTTACCAATTCTTGCATTTTATATGACTACATTTTCACAAACATTAATCCTAACTTCTGCTTGTCCCAATTATTTTGGCATACACACCTTTTTCCAAGATGCTAGAGGGAATTTCATTTGGTCTCATGTCCCTTGAAAGAATAAATTTCATTTGATTTTATCTATTTAATTTATAATCTTGTTTAGGGAGTTTAATATTGAAAACTAATAAAATTGAAATTGCTGAAGAACTAATTGAATATAAGATAGCCTTCCTTTCACCAAGGAAACTTTGCCTTTCCAAACCATTATCTTGCTTTTGATTCTACCAATCAAGCCTTCCAAAGCAATATTTTTATCTTAATTTTAATAAAGGGACTACCCCATAGGTATCAATAAGGGAGGCTCTTTCATAACCTAGAATGCAAAAAATGTATAGTGGTAGATTCCCCAAGACATTAATAAATAAAAATGTGGAGCTATTAAATTAATTAGTCGACTAGAAATAACTTCATATATCATAATAATATCCTTTACATTATTAAAATCATAAAAATATGGGTAGATGAAAAATATAGTGTCATCCTTAACTTGCATATGATAAAATGCTTCCCCTAGCTCAATCAGTCATTTAATCTTCTTCCTCCCCAACTCTTTTTTCAAGGTCCTACCCAAAGCCTCTGCCAAGATGATATTAAGATACAAGTATAGAGGGTATCTTTTCTTGAGGCCTGTAGAGGAGTGAAAAAGCCCCTATAGAGAGACATTCACTAGAATGGATAAGTTAGGGGTAATATAATTTTCCTTCACCCAAAGTCTTCATTGTTTCGAGAAACTCCACCCTTCAAAGATATTGTCTAAAAATACCCAATGTTATCTATCATAAGCTTTATATATATCTAGTTTTTAGAGAAAGTATTTTATATTACCTACATCTAAAGAATTAATGATATTAAAAAAAATTACATTCCCATCTAAAATTTGTTTGCCTTTCATAAAACCTTCTTATTTCTGATAAATAATGGAAGAAATTAAAATATTTAACCTTTCCACTATGACTTTAGAGATTATTTGGTAGGTTTTATTGTATAAATATAAGAGCCAAAGGCTATTAAAAACTATTTAATCTTCTAATTTAGGTATAATAGAAAATTATTTTGAGTTTAGAGCCTTTTATGCCTTTCTAATTTCCCTTAATTATCCCACTATCATGCTCATATTGAGCTTCACAAGATTCCAAAAATGTTGGAAGAAGAGCTATGGAAATCCATTTGGATTTTTCACATTATCACTCTTCATTTCAAAGAGTATTTTCTTAGATTTATCTTCCAAAATTGGACTTAATAGGGAATCATTATAACTATGAGAGATTAGGTGTGGTATATTGATGAGCATTACCTATTAATCCTCCTCCCTATCAACTAAATTGTTATATGAAATATTTTCAAAGTAATGCACACTTTCCATGTTAACATGTTTTGGCCTTTCTAAGACCACTCCTTGGTGGTTTTCAATGTTGGTGATATTTTTTATCTTCTTGTCAAAGTAGATAAATTAAAAAACTTTGTATTTGTCTCCCCTTCATTGAACCACTTTATCAACATCCTTTGTTTCTCTAAAAATCTTCTTTTTATTATTAATATCATTTAATTCCTCTTTTTCCTAGCATTTTAGTTCCTTCCTTCCCTCATTCAAGACAAGTTTTTGGATTTCATCCTTAATTTGGTGAGCTTTATTTTCATAATGAGTTTTTATTTTCAAAAATATTTTTCAAGACTTCTTTATTATATTCCTCAAGCTTTGACTTAGCTTTCTACAATTTTATGGATAATCTTATCATACATGTACCCTAAATATCTTCACCTTTATTCCATCATAACTCTATCATGTCCCCTAGTTATAGATGACATAGCCACATTTTTCCAAAATGAAATAGACACTTTTTAGGTGGGACAAATTTATGTATATCTAGTGTTAATGGTCCATGTTATCTATTCATTTTTACCCATAAAATGGCCACAACATGGGATCTTCACTCAGTGTGGGATTACTATTAATAAAGAACCTATAGAGACAACTAGTTCTATTTCATATTCTAATGATATTCCTACTCTAAACTACCTACATAAGCAAGAACTAGTAGGATAAAGGGTGATAAATATGCATGAAAGCATATATGGTGATGCACCAAAATAAAGAATAGTAGGATTTTAGACTATTATGAACAAAATGATGCCAATTTACATGGAGGGGAAATAAACACAACTAAATAAAATTAATATAATATAAATAAGTAACAAGAAGTCACTTCAAGAAAATAGAAAGTAAAGGGTAGATGAGGAAAGCCATAGAAGTATTTATTTTGTATAAATTATGCACAGTGAATTACATATAAACTTAGGGTTTGGGATATACATTTACAACAAAGTATCAAGGTTCCATAACCATATTGGAAAAATTAGTGAGGATAAAGGCTCGATAAATCATCATTTTCTTGAAATGATTGATTCGTATATATATAAAGGGGAAGGGAAAAGAGAGTTAAAAATCCCATTTCATCTACACATAGTCAAAATTAGTTAAAAATAAAAATATATTATCCTTTTGTTGTCCAATTCTTTTTTTTCAAGGATAAATAAATATTTAGAAATATACCCATGTTTTTCCCATACTTATCTACATACGTAATTTTTTATTTTCTAACTAACACAACTTCTCTATTATTTTTAAATGGCTCAAAAATCCTGACTTTGATATCCATACTATCCTTTCTTACTTGGTCTAGTTATTTTTGAATTTAGATACTTCCCTCAAAAGAAAAACTTCATAATGTTTGTATGTTATATTAATATACTTCTTGATAGTAGCAGTATCTCTTTTAAAACAATTGATAGTAGTTGGTGTAAAGATGAATTCAAGGAAGGCTTAACTTTAGGAAGTTAATTTTGAATCACTCAAAAAATTCTTGAAAATTTATATTGCCATATCAAATGATTAGGCATCAACATTTAAGACTTATTCTAATGGACGGAGGGTATTCTAGATATCCAACGGATAGAGGCCTTCTCAATTTATCACATCATCTAGATTATCCAAATAACCTCAAGCTTAACATTTGTCTTCCTAATTCAAACTCACACCATTGGATACTCTTAATATTGATGGTTGAATGGTTTGAGGCTTTTTGTGCCTTTATATTTTAACTAATTTTGATTATTTTAAAATCCTTAAAATATACATTATGTGGCTCCATCATTTAAACCTAGCCAATAATGTTGTTTTGTTTATATAGGTTCTTATAGATGGAGATAATTTTCTTGATTAGAACAACTCAAATTCACCCCTATCCTTGATATTTCAAAATACCCTAAAGTATTAATCAAATAGTATATTATCCCCACACCAAAATGACTTAATCAAATAGATGGAGGGTCTACCTACTAATTACATCATCATATTTACTCAAAATTCCTCAAGTCATTAGATCTTAAAGCAATCAATGCGCTGAGAATATTCCCAAAAGTTAGATAGTTTTCATTATTCATTGGGTCAATGGAAAATCACAAGGCCTATAAAAATAATTATACTTATCTAATTTTATATTTGAAACAAAGGGGTAACTTGAAGGAATTTATGGTGATATAGGAGAGCAGATAATGGTAAAATTGTCCTAGTTTTAAAAATATAAGGACATAGAACATTGAAATCCCTAAAGAATCAATTCTTATTACCAAAATGAGAAATTAGGATCCATTATAATATCCCCCTCTATTTTATGAATAATTACCCTAATTAAATATCTAATTATATTTATTTAGCTTTTTATGTCTATATTTCCTAGAGACTTTTAGGGGAATATCTAGCCTACTAAGCTTCAAATCTAGACTTGAAATCTATCCATTAATCCATGGAGTCATGAATAGATGGAGTTAGTGACCACATAAAAACTTATGTATGCGGATCCAATTTTCAATAGTTGATGGGATCTACACCTATATGAAGAAGTAATTATGAATCCATAACATGTGTCATCATAATCCTTGGTCATCATCTATTAGCTTAGGTTTTTCTTGAGTTTTTAATAAAACTCCTTATAATGTCAATATCCACCTTTAATCAATGTGATCATTCCTACACTTAGTCACATCAAATATTTTATGTGTCTCTTCATAACCTCCATTTTAAGTGAACTAATTACTAGTGAAATTAGCTCACTCAATCATTAATTCTTGATGAGACACCTAGTGTTTTTAATCATACTCATGTATGAACCTCATTAATTTAAAGACACCTAATGCTTTGAATCTGATGAATATTTAACCCTTTGAAATCAACTAAGGTCTTCTATTTTTTCATTAATTTATTTAATGACAACACACATGCCCTTTTTTTAAATATCCATGCCTCTACCATCATTTCATATGAAAAATCTCCCTACTTTATTATCTCTCTATTATGCTTTAAACTTCATTTTTATGATGGCTTCCTTTGATCTTTATTCTAGAGTTCTGCATTTTTCCTTTCTCCTAGAGGGTGTTGATGAATTTTATATTCATTGCATATTCTCCATAGTGGGCATGGATTTATTTAGGTTTAGTGGGTAGACCCCATCCACCATCTTGAAGGAATTCATTTGCTTGGATTGATAAATTCAATCCATTATTTTCCACCTTATAACTACTAATTTTTCATCTAATTCACTTTAATTTTCTTCCTCCATTTTTTGAGTTGAATTGACTAAGGCTCATACATAATACTTAATTCTTTATGCCAGATAATGATGGAAAAGGAATTATTCTTATCACTAGTTGATTAGGAGGTGGAGCTCCCTACTATGGGACCAATTATATTGATTCAAACTATTTAACCCTAAATCATGATGGGTCATTATAGTATAGGTTTAAAAATATAGAAATGAATAAGCACAATGGTGATTAACATATCTATAGAAGGCTAATTAATTTATAAACTTAGATAAGTAGTATTATGAATTTAAATATTGAGATTTATTAGAAATAATAAGTACAACTATTGACTAATATAGCAATGAAATGAACACAATATTACTTAACTAGATTATTTTATGCATATGGATCTGATATGGGATAGGCTAGAAATAGACTAGATTAGTGCCCTAGATTAGTCATCAAATTCTAAAAAATTGACTTTTGTAGCCTCAGACACTTACATCAATACTTCTATCTAACTTTGTAGGTATCTAGTATGAAATACATATTGGATCATGATTTTACCCCCTAAGATATTTTGGGTTTTGTGTCACCTTCACTCTAGTGTGATCAAATCTAGATCATGGGTTGTCAATCCTTGTCAAATAATAAAACCCTAGTTTTTTATCTTCATGGTAGATATGGTAAAATGGGTTAATGGTTCACAATGTCATGTTATCCCCAAAGACCCCTCTATCAGTGTGTGTTAACTACATAACCACTAATCTAAATAGGGCCTCAGAATCATGTAGTTCTCCCCTATGTGTTGTATTATGTGTGGATAAGGATTAAATGTGTGATAAAAGGTATAATAATGACCTAGCCTATAATTTTTCAAGTATGGCTCATTGGGTTTTCATTAGTAATTTAGACCTATATATGTGTTGTCCATATGATTGATATGGAAATAAGAGAAAATATGGAATCTTTGCTTACTTGATTGCTTGATTGAATGCTTTTGGTAAGTTATCTTATGATTTTTTAGGTACATGCTAGGTGATAAATGAATGAGGGTTTATCTTATGTGTGTGTGTGTCCTTTTTGAAAATAAATCATTTTAAAAAACTTAGGTTGACCATAGGTATATGTTTCATTTGTGAATTTTATGACTTTAGGTCACTAGACACTTACATTAGAATAAGATATTAGCATCAACATAGGCATCTTGTTGGGACACAAATTTCTAGGAAACTAAAAAATAGGCATAGATCCCAAACTTACAAAGATAGAAGATAATCAAGTGTATGACACTTTGAGTATGATATAAGGAATGGATCATATTTTTTTAGACTAAGAGATAAGTAATCTGGCATAGAGAGATATTTCATCTAAGCCTTTTGATAGTAGGAAGTTTTAGAAGTTAAAGGTACATCTATCATATATATTTTATAAGTCTATAAGACTGAGGTGTTATATAATTCATATTTAGTGTCTACATTTTCTCCTCCTTTAATCTAGTAATAAAAATACTAGTTTAAAGGAAAAAGAATGCGTACGTGGGTGTGTATAACACACCTTACCTTTGTATGAGCCTAACTTGAGTGATTTTCTAGAGACTGGCCCGCAATGAAGAGCATGTTAAAATATATAATCAATGTATATAATTTGAAATCAAAAACATTGAAATAATTGAAATAGAAAGAGTAAGGTTTAGGATTATATTTATGTATCAATGAAATTTCCTTGCCTTTTGGCAACTTGATTTGAAAATATGTATCATTATAAACCATTTAAATTGATATTAGGACAAATGTAAATCTTGAAGTGCAAATATTTATAGAGGTTAAAGGAAAAACTTTCCCCCAACATTGGGTAAAATGTGAGTTACCATCTGATAGTTGAGATTATCTCAACTCTACAACCCAATCATACTTATAACTTGGAGAGCATGAGTTGATCCAAGTCAACCCACACTATAAATATGGTGAGGTTGGTTGATGTAATCAATTCTAGCCTATGAAATTGGAAAGATTGAGTGATTTAATCATCTATACCATACCAAAAATGAACCAACTACTATAATATATTGGATCAATAACAATCCATAACAGTCCAACCTAGTGATCTAAAATCCATATAACTATTTTAAAATCTAAAACTAATTTTGATTTTATAATATAGGTGTCTTTTACATAACATATTCACCTTATTTATGTCTCATGTTGAAACATGGGTATAACAATGGTACCAATGTATAGAATCCTACCAAAATTGTGTATCTAATTCATATAACTATGCAATTTGGCCAATTTATTATTATGTAATTGTAGAGAACATGTTTCCAAAACATGCCTCCTCTAAAATATATAACTAAGAGATGGTATAAGTGTGGAGAACATATATCCATAACATTCCCCCACTATATATTTAAATATATGAACCATGATAAATGTGGAGAACATATTTCTATAACATACCAGCATTATATATCTAAATGTGGTGAACTATGAAAATATAGAATCCATGTCTATATAACATGTCCCCATTAATATGCCCCTCTTTTGAGGTGATGAGAAGTATAAACTAGTAGTTACCTAACCTAATATAATCATATAATCTATGTATAAACCATGTAGCATATATGATAAATATGTTTAGGTAGATATATCACTAAAGCATGTAGAATGTGATCACATCAATCCATAAGATGCATGATATAGATCATGGCAACATCTAAATAATAACAGTACAAAATCAACAAGTAATTAATCATATATATAATATCACTCAAAGATAAGTCAAAATATAATGTTCTGAGGAGACCTCAAATAAGGGGCATGTCCAAATGTTGCACAATCTAAGGAACAAGACTTAGTCAAATGTCCAAAAAAAAGGAATGACATATTCAAATTTCCATATAACAAGAAATGACACAATAAAATGATAAATTAATCAAAGATAGGCATGGGGGTCACAAATAATGGAACATATTCAAATTCTCAACAAGTAAACCAAGACACTCAAAGAAATGCATAAGGAAAAGGCATAAGCAACTAGAATAAACATGGCATACTAGTCCCTAGATATATGTGTTATCAAAAACTATCAAGTACATAACATATTAAGTAGACTATAAAAGATATAAGCATGAATAAGGAATGTGTAAGGACATAAGCTCAAACAAGATAATGGAAAGTGATCATAGAACCATTTAACATGTGTGTATCAAGATCAAAGAATTGGATGCCCCCTGATTTAACAATTTTGAGAATAATAGAGTTTTATTCCTATTTTAGTTAAGGATCTAGATTAATAAATTAGTAAATAATATTTCAATAATTACAGTCCTAATTTGTATATTTCATTTTTATTTTGTAGATTTCTAAAAATAGTAATAAATTATGAAAAATATAACTTAGCTTAAAATAAGTTGAAACAGTTATTATAGGGTCTAAAAATGGTTGTGTAGGATTGGGACAGTGTCACAAATTAGAATCTATCTTTCATTTTGTGAAAGGATACGACCACCAAAAATAAGACACCCTAGGGTCCTGTGCTATTATCCAAACTACTCATAGAGACCTGATTTTTGTTGGGTTCTTTTTGTTGTTCCTGTGTGAGCCTACCTATGAAATCTTGAGTCCTGAATGTCAATGAAACTCCTTATAGAGTTGATTCAATATTTAAACTCTAGACCTTCATTATGCTTAATAAAACTTGAGAAAGAGTTAGGGTTAGTGTGTGTAAGATGCACTAAATGTGTATCCACATACCTTATGTGGGAACACTTATTACATACCAATACTCTAAAGAGGGATCAAGCCATATGTAGTTCTTCCACTTGATGTGCTTTGTGAAATTATGTAATGAGGATGTAAAAATGTCAAATTAAGAGTGTTTGAGGTGGCTAGGGACTAGTGTGAGAGTTTGAATATGTTTTCAGCTATGTTGGGTGACTATATGTAGAGAATAGGAAAATTTGCCTTAGTAGTTTTCTTGTATTCTCTCTTGCTTTGTAAGATTTATCACCTCTTTTGTAAATGAACTTTGAATGGGATTTTATAGGGAACTATTGGTTAAATATATTAATGCTAGGATGACATGAATAAATATAATAATCATATGGAAATGACTGTTTCGGCTCAAAATGTGATTAGATAGGAGTACTAAAAATGAGACACTTTAGGGTCTAATGTTGTTATCTAGGTATGGTGTTCTTATCCTATAGGTTCAGGACCTGGTGGGATAGGATTGGCCTAAGAAATAGAGTTTGGCTGAGCTAGAATGAAGGTTTAAAAGTCTACAAATACTAGTTATGATCAAAAAGGTGTTTAGAAGGGTCATAAGAGCATGCAAGAAGGTCCTATGGATAGGGTGTCACAAGACACACTCAAGCTACCAATTTAGACATTGTATATGACTAAAGTTTCCCCCACTTTATTTTAGTGATGTAGAAAAGAAAAATAATAGGATAAAGGAAAAGTAGAAGTGTACCTAAACTTACTTGTAAGGGTGAAGCCTGTGAAGCTATGTGATGTTGAGTGTGCGTAGAGAGAACACATTTTGAAGTGTAAATCTACAAAAGGAAAACAAAGAGTAGATCATCTCTTACTAGACATGTTATATCTAAAATAAAAATGTATAAAATTTGGGTAAGAGAGAGAGGAAGAGAAAGGAATGAATACACCTCACTAGGTATGTGAACTAATACAAAACTTGTGTTATTTTAGAGATGTTGAGTGATGTTGGGTATGTGTTTTACTAAAATTAATATCATGAATGGATCTGAGTGCTCAATTCCCTGAGAGTGGATCAAGAATGCAAAGCTTGTCCCTTTGGTTCCATCATCACCCACTAAGTGAATCTATGTGATCATACATGTGTATATCGATGTTTGGAATGTGTGTCCAATCCCTCTGAGTAGGTGGCTAAAGAATACAAAGGATAGCTAGTCTTTTGGATCCATCATTTCCCACTAAGTGAAGCTATGAACTGATACCATTATGAATGGGTGTCATATGATATGGTTGTTGAATCCCATGAATGCTCTATAATCTAACAATGTAGCATGGATAGTCGAATGTGTATTATAAAATTAGGCCAATCTTGGCCACTTTGAGAGGTGGATATTAGGCTTGTATGAAAGCCACTCCAAAACTAGGAACTAGGCTTATGTGGAAGCCATTAGGGAATGATGCCAACCACCTATAGATGGAATAATACACATAATTATTGATAATTCCTGGGTAATGTACTAAACTCAAAAATAAAAGAATTCAAATGTGCCATACACATTACCCTTAATCACTAGTTTTTTGTAAAATGGATTCTGATCTAGAAGTTATACCAACTACCCTATCTAAAACTAGAAGTGAGATCCATCATGACACGCATGATGTCCCCTATATCTAGATTTTTTGAGAAAAAATTTACTAAAAATATTGATTTTGAACTATACTATTTTTAACAAAACTATAATTGAACTTACCTTTCTCCTTATTTCTAGAAAATCTAGGATTTTTATTGTTTGGATAGGAGCACCAAAAATAGGACACCCTACTATTTAGCACTGTTGTCCACTTCCAATGCTCTTGTCCTTTGTTATTTTTTATGATTATTCTATATACATCACTATTTTCTTGATCTATTCTACCTAATTTGGGTTCTGGTTGTTGTTTCGAGTGTTCTAAAAAAAAATTTACTGATAGAGGTTCTGATCTCTTTGACAAAACCCTTGTTTGTTACCCCCTCTTCTAATGGTAGCAATGAAGACCATGCAATGACTTCACTCATAAGAAAGATCCTTATAGGTGTGTTATGCTATGAAATACATGATATAATAATGATAATCATAAATATGTCTCAAGATATAGCATAGTTTGTATTGGATATTGTTAGATCAACAAAGATATGCCTAGATAGATGTAACAATGTAATAACGTGTGAAATATACTAAATTAAAATTGGAAATGTTAATTTTTAGTTATTAGTTGTTATTTTTCAAGGAAGGATAGAGCATGATGTCCATTATGGAATCCAAAAAATCAAGAAAATTCATGATGTGGATCATGGTATTGCAAACAAGAAACAAGCACACAAGGCAAGAAGTAAAAAAGCATACAAAAATGGCAAAGGGGCCAAGCAAACAAGTGACATGGGCACATGTCCCTCAATATATAAATTAATCATACAAGGCATGTTTAAATTCCACATACACATATAATTGGAAACAAGTAAGGTTGGCATGAGGGCCATAATCACATAGAAGAGTACAAGTAAAAGACATTAGCAAATGTCTTAAGACACACACAAGAGACAAAATAGGAACTAAGAAATGCAATCAAATATAGATATACAAATAAATAAATGAAATCATGTAAATTTTGGTAAATACAATCACATCTAACTAATCAAATCAATAAGTGAGAGTATGCAAAACATGTAGTACAAGACTAGGTAAATGCTAAGAAATACACAAGTTCTATATACTAGTGAATGTTGATAGAATAATCTATGTAAACTAGTAAGTAATGTACATCATCATGATAACTAGAGTGTATGGTGTAGGAATTACATAACCCAGATGGTGTATTCATGTAGAATATGCCATAGATGGGTAGATATATCAATGTGTGTCTCAAATGTAGAAGTAGGATGCCCCCTCAATGGGTAGAGTGAAGCAGTCATGGATCTAGATGTTACTGCACACACTCAAAGAAGATCAAGTGAAGCATGGTAATGTAGATAAATCAATAAATAGTATCATATAATAACAAATGTAAGTTTAGCATGGTAGTAGAAATGTAAAGTATGGATAATGCATACAATTGAAATGTTTTTGGTGTTTTGAATTATTTGAATGTTTTTATATTTTTGAATTTTTTATTATTTTTGGTAGTTTGAGTTATAATCCATGTAAAACTAACCATAAGGAGACTATGTACAATAAATCAAAAAGAATCTATGTATATTCAATTTTGAAAAATTATGTACAAGTAAGTTGAAAGGAAACTATGTACAAGCATATGAATAAAGTAATATGCACACAAATGATGTAAAAGACTAGGTTGGATGGGGTAAAGGGTTCAAAGATGGAGCCTATTGGGGATGGAGATGGGGGAAGGGATCACAGCCATCAACAAATACCTCAAGATCATCATCATAAGTATCATCATATGCCATAAATGTTGTATACATGGTGGCTATCTCCTCAAGTGTCAGTAAGATCTATGTTTTTTATGTAGTTGGAGATCTATCACTTGTAATGGTATCATCCTATCAATGATGAATTTAAGGCTGCTCTAGTGGTGAAGATGTTGAGTTTCCTATAGAACATTTATCTCTAGTAGTGTAAAATTTGGGTGGAATTGGTAGAGCCAATGTTGGTGGTGATGTAATCTAAATAGTACCCTAGACCTATAGTTTATCCAATCTCTATTATAAAGGTGTACATGAGTTTGTATTATGGCCTGTGATTCTATGAAAGAGACAAAATGGGTGACCATTGTGCCATGATAGCATGCTAATAGATCTATGGCATACTTTAGGTATTGTGATTAATCCATGATCAAGTAACATCTATAGCATAATCTATGGTTGATTTTGTGTGTTGCCTGGCTAAATCTAAATGAGTGGCTCTATATCCATAGAGGTAACCATGTGAACTATATGTGCCAAGTGATCTATCTATGTTCATGAATTTGTAATATATCTTTAGAGTGTAGTGTGAGATGCTAAGAGTGATGTAGGATGCATGATGAGGGATCTAGAGTCATCTTGGTACTCTCTTAGGCCAACAGGTGTAAATCTCAATATACACAAATAGTCATCTATGAGTGTGGGTGTCTTATCATCATCTAAAGTAGACTGGGAATATGTATCAACATCATGCACATATGATAACTCAAAATTTACCACAAGGGGTAACTATGGTATGGGAGTCTCATCAACTATACTAGTAGAACTTAGTGGTGCTATGAGAGTATAAATAACTAATGGAGTAATTTTAATTGTCTAAAGATTTGTATCTATAGAATCAACTAGTGTTACTAGAACTATTGTCAGTGATTTTTTTATTATAATAGTATTAAGAACTATGATTGATGGAGTAGCTAGAATAGCTAAAGTTACTATGACTAGCTAAGCATCTAGAGCTAAGGAAATAACTTTAAGTAGAGGAGTGCAAGATGTGCTAGTTTATCCTACATCATATGTATGTATCTGATCAAGAGAAATGTGATGAGGTGGTGACTAAATTGTTATATGAGTATCCCATCTAGCAAAATAGTCAAAGATGACTCTATAATTCTATAATATCTAAATGGTTGGTTATCTATTGAGCATGTGTATAGGTATCCTTCATGGAGAAACTTAACGCATTGATGAAGAGTAGAAGGAAATGTCCCCATAGTGTGTATCCAAGGTTATCTGAGTAAAATATTATAGTGAAGAGGCCCTAACATGACCTAGAACTTTATAAAGAGGGTTTTGGGACCTACCATGATATCCAAAGCAATGGTGCCTAATGTCTATTGTAGTATATCATCAAACCCTTGAATATTCTTATATGAATTTTTCATGGATGCAATATATATACCCATGGTCTATAAGAATGTAATATTACATATATTAAGTCTGGAACCACTATCAACTAAAACTCTCTTAACTGTTTTAGTTTTGACTTGAGCTTGTATAAATAGTGGTAAATTTTGATAAATAACTATCTAAGATGGCATATCCTCATGATCAAAATAAATATCATATTCTATAATTTTTAATGTGTTGAATACTTATGCAAAATAAGAAGGCTATGAATTAATGGCCATAGATGTCTGAGTGAGTACATGATAAAGAATGTCCTTGAACACATTGGATTTTTGAAATAGTTCTAACATGAAAATCTTAACTGGTGTGTTTTTAAACTAATCAAAAATATCATATGTATTATGTGGATCTTCTTGTGTGATTGGGTTGGGCCTAAGATGGGAAGGAATAGGAGGTAGTCAGGACTCCTGACTAGGTAGGGGAGGCATGGTGGCATGTGGAGTAAAATCTATAACTACATTATCTACTAACCAAATAGGACTAGTAGTAACTATAAGAGGAGAGCATAGATAATCAATAGGTCAAGGTGGTGGAGGGACAAAGGGTGTCAAATGGGCTCTCTAACAATAGGTAGTGACCTAGAGAAGAGTAAAATGGACCATGCAACATGACTCAGCATGGGATAGAGGCTCTAAGGGAGGTGAAGCAAGAGGTATCTTAACACATTTATCAATGAATATGATAATATCATCCCATAATATAAAATTTAAGCATGAAAAGACTATAATGAAGATTTGCATTAACATATGGCAAACTTCATCATTCATATACATGATAGGACCTAGTATGAATTCCTTATTATTTGTAAGAAATGTTTTGAAATGAGTAAGATCCATTTATAATTTTATGTAAAATCTATAAGGTGATACCTCAAAAAAAAGGGACCTAGTAAGTTTAAATATTGATTGAAATAAATAATTTTGAAAATTACTAAGGTAAATTTAAAAATTAAATGTGAAATTTTGATTTAAATATGTAAGAAAAAAATCAAAAAAATATTGGAAAAATACTAAGACCTAGTATAGGCAACTAGGGTTTAAAAGAAATAAATTTTAAAATTAATATGGTGAATTTTAAAAATTAAATGTGAATTTTTTATTTAAGTATGCAAGAAAAAATTGAAAAAATATTGGAAAAATCAAAAGTAATTTACCCTAGGGTTTATAGGGGTTTTGTGTGCAAACAAAGAAATCAGGATCACCAAATGATTTAATACTTTTGGGAATAATGGAGTTTTATTCATATTTTAGTGAAGGTTATGGATTAATAAATTAGTAAATAATATTACAATAATTACAGTCCTAATTTATATATTTTATTTGTCTTTTTTAGCTTTCTAAAAATAGAAATAAATTAGGAGAAATATAACTTAGCTTAAAATAGGGTGAAATAAATTTTGTAGGGTTTGAAATTGGCTATGTAGGATTGGGACAGTGTCACAAATCAAAATATACCTTTTGTTTTGTGAAAGGATAGACCATCAAAAATAAGACACCCTATGGTTTGGTGTTTTAATCATATTCTACCATTGTTATCCAAACTACTTATAGAGACCTAATTTTTTGGGTTCTTTCTATTGTTCCTATGTGAGTCTACCTATGAAATATTGAGTCCTGAATGTCGATGAAACTCCTTATAGATCTGATTCAATATTGAAACCCTAGACCTTCATTATGCTTAATAAAACTTGAGAAAGAGGGTGGGTTAGTGTGTGTAAGATGCATTGAACATGTATTCACACCCCTTGTGTGGGCAAGTTGCCTACATATGAATACTCTGAAGAGGGATCAAGTCATATGTAGTTATCTCACTTGATGTGCTTTGTGAAATAGTGTAATGAGGATGCAAAAATTCTAAATTGGGAGTGATTGAGGTGGCTAGGTATTGGTGTGAGGTTTTGAATATGTTTGCAGCTGTGTTAGGTGATTGTATGTAGAGAATAGGAAAGTTTGCCTTAGTATTTTTCTTATATTCTTGCTTTCTTTTTAATATTTTTCACCTCCTTTATAAATGAACTTTGAATGGGATTTTATAGGGAACTATTGGTCATGGGTTAAATATATTTGTGTTAGGCTGACATGATGAAAGATAAGAATCAAATGGAAATGACCATTTGGGATCAAAATGTGATTGGACAAGAGAACTAAAAATAGGACACCCTAGGGTTCAATGTTATTGTCTAAGTATGGCACTCTTATCCTATAGGCTCAGGACCTAGGGGGATAGGATTGGCCTAGGAAATAGAGTTTGGCTAAGATGGAATGAAGGTTCAAAAGTCTATGGATGACTAGTAATAATAAAAAAGGTATCTATAAGGGTCACAAGAGCATGAAAGAAGGTCCTATATTTAAGTTATCATAAGCCACACTCAAGCTACCAATTTGAACATTTTATATGACTACAGCGCCAATGTTTATATGACATGAGTATAAGGAAGGGAAAACATATCAAACAAGTCCTATTTACAGTCATTAAGTCATAAAAATGGGGTGAAATTTTCTATAAGGTTTCATAAAGTCATTTTGAGATTTGAAACATCTTTAAAAACTCTTCAAATCCATACATATTGTCTAGGAGTGTATTTGACTTAGTTGTTTCCCTCTTATTTATACCTCCTTGAAATTTTTTTCAAGATTTATAATGTGGGAGAGGTTCCTTCAAGCCATGATACTAATCTTTCTCATTCTTTTCAAGCCTTTGATTATCTAATCAAGCCAGTCTCCATGTTTTCCAAGGATGTTTCTAAGGTTTATAGGTGGTGATGATGCCAGGATAGAATTTTCCATGAAAAAAATGTGATTGTAGGTATTCAAGAGGTCTTTAGGACCTTTTTTAGAGCAAGAAACATAAATTATAGAGTCTTATTGAAGATATTGTGTATTATAAATTTTATTTATGTCTTCAATAAATAAATATGGTTTTGTAGGCCAAAAGGACCTAGTTTCAAGTTTTGATAGTATTTTCATTGTTTTCAAGGTTGTGGGATCCAAATATCAATTCCAAAAGACCTATAATTTAGTTCCAAAATGTTTTCATGGTTATATTGGCATAGTATATTTCTTCCATGCTCTGAATAACCTTCATGCAAACCATAATAGAGGATGCATGGAGCTTTGAGCTTATTGTCATAAGTTTCAAGTACTATAGAGGGCCTTTAGGATTAACCACCCCATTTTTAGGTTATTAAACATGAAAGGGGAGGTCTAAAAACAAATTCAAAATTGAGGTTGGAGTCCATGAGTAGGTAAGCACCATGTTTGTAGGCTTCATAATATATAAAATAGTCACATACTATCCTCATTATATAGATGCATGGCTCGAAAAAAGTCTTGGAGATAATTAAGGGGGTTTTAAGGCTTATATGAGTGATGTTTAGATCAATGGAGGGGGAAATAAGCACATCATTTCATTAGGAAGACTATAGATAGGTCTAAAACCCTACGTGAGGAAGTGTCATTGGCAAGCATTTCAAGGACCTAAAAGCATAGACATGCTTTCAAACACCTATAACCTCCTTATCAAAGTTAATAATGAGTTCATAAGGATGAATAGTGGGTTTTGTGTTAAATGTGTCTTCATAAAAGACTACAAATAGACATTTTAAAGAGTTTTGATATTTTAGGACCTTCATATGGCCCTCTTAACTATTTAAGGTTTTATTAAGATTGTGAGGAGTAGTGAAAAAGGTATCAAAATCCTTATGGAGTCTACAATATTATAGGTCAAGTGTTTATGGTCCCTAAAGCATTCAAAGAGTGTATACAGGCCTAGGAGTGTGATCAAGGGTTCTGATGTTGTAAGACTTGAACAAGCTTGCCTATAGGGATTCCATAGGATTTAAGAAAGCATTAATTACTATCAAAGAGCCATCAATACCTTCCTAGCACTGATCCCTAATTTTAAGACATCTCTAAATGCCTTTAAGCCTATAACTAGGGTCATAATCTTCAAAGTTGGAGATGAACTCTTACAAGTTCCTATGGTTGGGTTTTCAAAGGCATGAGGTGTTTTCCATGACTCCCAAAGATTCTCAATTATGATACAATATTAAACAAGGGTCTCAAGCCTCATAAATTTATTATAGACCTATAGGGATGAAACATGAAAGTTGCAGAAGCTTAGAGAAAAATTATAAGCCTACAAACATGTTCTTGAGCTTGCTAAAGTGTCTACAATTTCCTTTAAATAGAGTTTTCATGGTCTAACCTTTTTCAAACCTTAAATTTAGAAAGGATACAAGGTCTTTATATTATTTCTAAGGTTTTTAATTACTATGAAGAATTTGAAATCATGAACATGATCCAAGACCTAAAAATTAAGTTACAAGCTTGATTAAGTGTGAAGGTAAAATATTTCAAGCATTTCTAGGAAGGTTACAAGACTGCAACATCTAAGGTAAGGTTATTTGACCCTAACATGATCTAAAGCCTTCAAAGGGTGCCTAAAATCAAGCTCTCAAGGGCATCAAGATCAAATGATTAAGTTGTATGGTAATCTACAAAGTTGCAAGAATGTTCCAAACATGTTTTTTATGTTAAACAAGGAGATAAAGAGTAATCAAAAATTTTCAATCTCCTCATAATTATAAAATAAGGTTTTAAAAGAATTATTTATGTGTCTAAGAGGAAAAAAACTAAGTGGGAGACATTGGTTATTAAGTCTGAGTGAGATCTTAAGCATACAAATATTTGCAAGACTGTTAAGAAGAAAGAAGGGTTTTCAAGTATGGTCAAATATTTCTACAAGTTTGTGATTGAGTTTCAACATTATCAAGGTTTTCATCCCATTTAAGTGCCATGTAATAAATTCTTGTAGGTCTCCATGAATGTTTTCATAAGGTTTAAACATGTTTCAAGGGTAAAACAAGCATGTGGGGTGATAGAAATCCTTCATGACTGACCAAGAGATCTAGAAACAAAATCTCAAGGGTTTTTAAGCCCAAAGACCTCACCAATAGGCTTGTAGTAGCTCCCAAGGTGCCTTAGTAATAAGACAGGGTTATTATAAACATCATCAAGGTCTGTAAAATAATAAAAGGATCACAAGGATTTATGACCTCTAACAAGCAATAAAATATATAAGATTATAGGACTATAGAATTTTAAGAAGATTTTTCATGAAGAGATAAAAGATTCATGGTCTTCATGATCTTCACATAGATCTATAACAAGGTTATGAGTATCCTCTTGAGAAGGTAAGGATTTTAGAGCTCATGGAAAGATATTTACATGGTTTAATTTGATCTATCCTTTAAAATTAACCTCCAATAGGCCTACAGACTTCATAGGTACCTACAGGTTGCAGGCCTAGATGATAGAGTTGAATGAGTTTTAAGGTTGCAAGAAAGTTTTGGAAAGTGTTCACGATAAGATTAATAAGATAACATAGAGTTCATGTTCTTTTTACGTGTCATAATAGGTACTAAAGGCCCTTAAATGGGCCTTTAGACTTCATTGGAGTCTTGGGTGATTGTTTGTAAATTGTGAGGAAGTTTAAGGTCTCAATGATGATTCATAAGGCCTGAGAGTGAGTTCTTAAGTTAATTCATGACTATTATAGAGTTCACCAATTCTAAATAAAAATTTATATAGGATGACTTGGAGGTATCTACAGGGCTATATCAATGTTCTTGTAAGGGTTCATGACCTCTAGACCTAACTATAGGTCTACACCATACCTTATAGGTTTTTAACTAGTTAGTTAGCATATTTACAAGATTATGAGGTTTTAATCACCTTAAAACATGAAAATTAAAGTTTATAAACCTCTCTAAGAGACCTTCATGTGAACTTCAAGGCAAATTTTAGGCAATCTATGTTTCTATAACCTATCTAGCATGACCATGAATGGGTTAAATGTTCATAAAAGAGCATGAGGTCAATATGTAGGGATTTAAAAATTACCCCTAAAAATGTGTAAATCCATCTATAAATTAGAAGTCATGGAAATTAAATCCCAATGCTATAAATGGGTGTATGAGGTCTATTTTTAGGCCAAACATTCAACAAGCATAGAAGTTAAGGAACCAATTCAAAATTGAGCTAGATTCTCTCTAGCATGCATGCATGAGAGGAGGAGATGGGCAAGTTAAGGCTATTAATATTAAAGGACCAATTTTTCCAAGAATGTAGTAACATTGAAGAAGCATATCCATCATGCATAAGCATTCAAAAGGACAAAGAGATCAAAAATAAGGTCTCTTCTTCCACTACTAAACCAACCTTCTTTGGATATCTTCATGAGACAAGCCTAGTGTATTGGAGAAGGATTAATTCCTCCATTTTATTTGCCCCTTTTTTTCATAGGTTGAATTAATGATATAATTATAGAATTTATGAGGCCTCCTTATTATTATCTTCTTCTCTCTTATCTTTATTCTAATATATATAATTGAAAAAGACTTTTTTCAATAGCCCTCTCTTTGGTATGTCAAAACTTTACTCATTTTGAGTCTTGCGATACCAGATTAGGGTTTGAATTATCAATAAAATATTGAATTTGCCTCTCTCTTCTTGTTGTCTCAATGTGTATTAAAAAATTTAGTTTCATTTTATGGATTTTAGTCTCTTTTGCCTAGTTTGAGATCAATTGTAGATGAATATAAGTATAGTTTGGCTTACTTTGAAGAAAATTATAGATATTACAACCATTATACAAATTAGTTTCTTCATCATAACTCTATTATAGTATGTTTGTGAGAATATGTAGATAAAAATCAATCTTTTAAAGGTTTTTCTTGTGCTATTAGGATTAAGTTGAGGAGCTATCTAGACTTGGTGCATCACTATTTTATTAATTTAAGGTATTTATACTCCCTTTTACATGATGAAAACATAGTATTAGCTATAAATAGGTCCATTTTAACATTGTTTTGGCCTAAAACTGATCTTATATTAGATACATTTATTTTAGGAAGGAATTTAGCCATCTCTAGAGATTCATCCTAAGGATCCAAAGTCCCACACCTTGGGGATGATCACATTATTTCAACTCAATCACTAATTGAATGAATGGTGTAAGATTTAGGTGACAATAATTTATGGCACACCTGGTGGGACCAGGTTCCATAGAGTTGAAGAGTTTAGATAAGAACTTGGTGTTGTTCTTATCAAGCTAAAAAATTTAATACATTTTAGATGCACCTGGAAACTCTACAAGTTTATAGTCTTCGATAAATCCTACACTTTCATGCCAAAGGAAATAAGGGCTTCTATAAAAGTTATTGACTTTGAATTTATTTAAATGTCATTATCCCCTAGAAGATGAAGAACCATACTATCAAGGTCTCCTAAAAGAAGAGATAGGATTTTTAGATAGCCTTCTTAAAGGTATTAATCCATATCTCCTTTTGGTAGGTTTCCCAAACCAAGAGGGAGGCTGAATTTTATCCTTCATATGGCATCCCAAATAAATAAGTTATTTATTACCTTTAATGGAGGTAGTCATTTATCCCTTCAAAAAAATTATGTTATCCTATTTGTAGATCTTAAATGCATAACTTTTATCACTAGTGAGGATGATACCCCTCCCATATAACACCTACAATACATTCCAACATATGCTTAGTCCACAACATTATTCAAGACAATGTGGCCATAAGACTCTTTGCTACATACTTGAATAGAAGGTCTCTTCAATGGTATACGAGGTTACAACCTAGCACAATACATAACACAAATGAACTACGAGAGAGGCTTTACCAATAATTTGAATATAAAATTGATTATATTTATATTATAGATCAACACACTACCATCAAGAGAGATACTCATGAATTCATGGTGGATTTTAACTTCAAGTTCCAAAAGACTTGGGATAGAATCCCACCCTTGGTCAAGCTTACTCTAAATACTACATTATTATACTCTTTTAGGTCTTTAAATAGTGACATTGCTATCATGATTCAATCCATGGGAGGTGTTTTATTTACTATGCCCTTAACCTATAGTGAATCTAGGGATATGTGTGGTTGACTTTTGGCTTACACACCTTCATATTAGCTTATTGCATTTCTTGATGTTCTTCATATAGTTAGGTTATAGAATAATCATGGATAATTATAGTATATATAAGAGGTAGTGGTAGTATTTTATCATCATATTACAATTTTTTTTATTGCATTATTGTGGGGGTTTCCCCCTCAAAGTGACTCAATTATAATATTCAAGTATTCTACTCTTTTGTCAATTGTTGTTATGGATATATTTATTATGCTCTTAATTTTATGATATATAATTCTAATTTTATAAATAAATTAAATAATTTAATTACAATTTGTATCAGAGCTTTGATTTTGATAAGTTTTTACGATGCATTTTTTCCTTTTTTTTGATCTGGCGTGTTGAGCACTATAAGGCCAAAAAACATAACTTATGATCCAAGAAGAATTGATTTTTTTTACCTTGTGTAAATTACCAGTGTTGGATTCATCTCTATGAGATGATTTCAATAGCATATTCTAATGATACACTTTTTTGGGCTTAAATTTTCACCCTTGTACACAATAGCAATATTTAGACTCATCTTAGTGAGATGATCACAATGGTTTATTCCGTTGGTACACTTTTTTTAGGGTTGAAACCCTCCTAAGGTTTTTGCATGGCTATTTCAAAAACTCACAAATGTTTGAAATAAAAATAAATTCTAAAAACTCCTCACAAAGATGACATGGAGTCTAGAACTTTTAATCTATGTATTTTAGAGGTAGTTTAATAATTTGATTCAGAGTTGTAAGGCATGGTGAAAAAAGATTATTTTGATATAGTTTAAGGGGACATTATAGGGTTAAGAGGGGATTTGGATAGTGTGATGAAACAATTGTAACAAATATTTGGACAACTGGCTAATTTTTTAGCTCATCCACTACAAAATAACCCTCCACCACTTCAGTTTGGTTCTCTTCCTCCAAACAATACTAACACCAATTTGGCCCTAAGACGATGTTGCCAAAAGTGAACCTATGCAAGTTTTATGGTAATAATCCACTCACTTGGCTCACTTAAATTAAAATTTTAATTGATATACATCAAAATCCATGTTCATAAAAAGTGGTTATTTTCTCTCTATATTTAGAAGTTGATCCATTCATTTGGTATCATTGGTTGTGTGCTCAAAAGAAAAATAAGGGTGTCCCAATTTCATGATCAATATTTTATGAGGAGTTACAGCTCCACTATCACAACAATGTCTCTAAAAAATACTTCAATCAGCTATCTAAGTTGCACTAGACTAAGGTTATCAAGGACTACATTCATCAATTTCAAAAACTCTCCTTACATGTGGTAGACATTACTAACAAAAAATTTGACTAGCCTATTTTGGGGTGGCCTCAAAAATAGCATCAAATTTTAGGTTCACATGTTTCATCCTAGTAATGTTTATGAGGCCATACTAAGGGCATGCATGGCTAAGGAAAAATATCTAATAAGATGAATACTTTTCACCAACATACTAGATTGACACCTCAATGAGTGGAAGAAAAGCATGAAAAATATTTGTGTTTTGGATGTAATAGAAAACAAAACAAAGGACATCAATGTTATAAAATTAAGTTATTTTATATTTTTGTTTCCAATGAGGAGGAAGAATATGAGGAGGCTTTAGGGTCAGGTTTGAAAGAACTTGAGGATAAATCTGAAGATTATCAACCTACTATTTCTTATCATGCATTTTTAGGCATTATTACTCCTCAAACTCTTAAGGTGGTGGGTTTTCTAAACAAATAGAAGGTAATTGTGTTAATTTACTCTAAGAGTACACATAAATTTATCAATAGTAAGTTTGATGCTTATTTGAATTATTTCATTTACCCATCTCTAGACTTGTAGGTCATGATCGCAGATGGTGTTATGGTCAACTATTTTGGAAAATGTCATAACATTAATCTTGTTATGGGATGCTATTTTTTAGATTCCCTTATGTTTACTATTCTCAAGGGAGGAGATGACATTATTTTGAGAGTGCAATAGCTCACCACTTTATGCATTATTAAGATGAATTTCTAAGAACTATTCATGAGGTTCCATTCAGAAGGTAGGACCTTTGAACTACATGGATTATGGGCTAAATCTCCATAATTTGTTAGTTCCCACTAGATGATGAAGATTCTTAGAAAATTTGTAAAAGGTTTTGTGGCATGCTTATTTTTCATAGAGGTTAAACCAACGAAGGAGTCTACACATCTTGATTTGCAAAAGGTGTTGGATGACCATTATGTTATTTTTTGTGACATGCCAAAAGGACTTTCTCAAAGTTGTACACATGATCATTCCATTAGATTCATTCCAATAATTACACCACCCAACATCAGACCCTATGGTATCCATATACCTAGAAGAGTGAAATTGAAAAGATGGTATAATATATGTTGGAGGTAAAAATTATCTGACATAGTCAAAGTGAATATTACTCCCTGATGGTCATGGTGTAGAAGAAGGATGACAGTTGGAAGATGTTCCCAAAATATAGATAACTCAACAAATACACCATAATATATAAGTTTCCTATATAGTTGATGATTTTCTATATTAATTGCATGGCTCTATTTATTTTACCAAGTTAGACCTTCACTCTAGGTATCATCATATTCACATCTATAATAAGGACATACCTAAAATAAATTTTAGAAATCATGAAGGCAATTATAAATTTATGGTCATGCCTTTTAGCCTCATAAATGCACCATCTATATTTCAGAGTTTGATGAATACTATTTTTAGGCCATTCTTTAAAAAAAACTATATTGGTATTTTTTATGACATCCTCATGTACATCAAAATTTGGGAAGACCATTTGATGCATGTGAAACATGTGCTTTTATTTTTGGAACAACATCAACTTTATGCCAAACCTTTCAAATGTGATTTTGGTGTCCAATAGGTGGAATACTTGGGTCATATTTTTTCACATGGAGTAAAATTTGATCCTAATAAAAACCAAGCAATGATGGAGTGGTAGGTTCCCAAGACCCTCAAGAACCTTCGAGGATTCTTGGGGATAAGTAGTTATTATTGTAGGTTCATAAAATATTATGGTATAATTGTAGCACAACTCACATTTTTTTAAAGAAAGACTCCTTATAGTGGACTGATTTAAATACCAAGGTGTTTGAATAATTACTATATGCATAAATCTAGTTTTGGCTACTCCTAATTTTTCAAAAAAAATTGTTGTGAATTGTGACACATTAGGATATGGCATATGGGTCATACTCATGAAAGAAGGTAGATCACTAAAATTTTAAAGTCACAAACTAAAGGAAAAATAGGCTCAAACTAATATATGAGAAAGAGATGATGGCTATTCTATAAGCAGTGAAGTAATGGAGACCTTATTTGATGGGTCGTCACTTTTAGGTATAGAGTGATCATGATAGCCTCAAATATTTTTACGAACGATGACTATCATCTAAAGAATAATAGAAATGGGTGACTAAAATGTTAGTCTATCATTTTTAAAGTGCATAATAAAGGAAAATATAATGTGGTGACATATGTCATCTCCTCACAACATGAATCATTTGAGGTATTGTTATGCACCATAACCATGTGGTAGGTAGATTGTCTAGAGGAACCAAGATTAGAATGGGAGACTAGCAATGCTACCAAAGATTTGATTCAAAATATTTAGCAGGTTTCTGGTGAATAAGAAAAAATACATGTAAAGGAAACACATTATGGTATAAATATAGATTATACCTCTATAAGCATTCTCTTCTCTGAAACAATCCCAAAAAATTATTTATTTTCTTTTGAACATAATTTTTTTTAGACTGCAAGAAAAAATAAGAACATACTTCACTATACATGGATAATATTTATATAATTCACCCATAACCCATAACCAAATTTATTCATGTATGATTCCATTCATACAACATTTACAATATTCAAGTAATCAAAACATATAGTACTGCATTTAAAATCCAATAATTTTAATGTTGAAGAATTATTGCACAAATAAAATTAGGTCTTAACCATAATTGGATTAGCTAAGACAAAATATGCCCACATCATTCTATAGGAATATATAAGCTTCCAATAATGTCATTGATCATTAAACTTTATACATAAAAGAGATATGTAATGGTACTATCTTATATGGATCTTTATACTAAGATCTCATAATTTAAGGATCATTACACCATGTTTAATAATATACTCATTCTTAAATCAATTTAAGGAAATATAACTTGTAATTTCTACATGCATGGCACCAATTGAGCTTACAATACCAAACTTTCTAAATCTTTTTAAGGATAAATATGTATGACTTTAATATCAAGTCCTTTACCATGACTTAAAATAATTAATTAAATATGTAAACATTTCCTTATTATAATTCATTAATTCTAAGGAAACATAGACTTTATCAATCATCCTACAAGATCAACAAGAAAAAATAATAACTCTCAAAATCGTGTTGCAAAAAGAGCATTTAACTGCTACAAGATATTTTTCTTTTTAACAACATAATACAGTCATATTGGAACTCAACTTTCTCCCTTAATATTTAATAAAAAAATATTTCAAATATACATTTCAAAGGTTAAACCGATAATAATAAAATGTAGAAATCATTTCTAATTAAAATCTATGAGTTATGAGTAGCAACAACATCAAATTTGAGTTTATACCAACATACTCTCTTATATTGCAAGAAGTTATTACAAAAATATACATAAGAGTAATTTTAAACATGCTATAGAAAAGTATTTAATCACTAAAACTGAGTAAGAACATCTACATAATACAAGAGCATCCACCAAATAATATACACACCACCTTAATCCATCCTATGAGCCCTCCAATCAATGGCCCTCACCACCCCAACCATCAATTGGGTGGTGGAGTCAGGCATTCAGGGTTTGGGAAAAGGTGTGAGCAAGATATATTTTTTTCCATCATTGAGAAGTTTTTAGCGATTACAGAGCATCATCAAATATAATAACCTCAACATTATGTACCAATAGAGCCAACAACACTATAGTAAAAACTTCACAAGATACTCTTACAAAAATGAGTCTGGTAAATCTATCAAGCACCCAATCATAAAACAAAATGCTCAAATATATATATTTTTTCAGAGCAAAGTAATGGGCTCAATCATATTTTAACCTCAGTAAGAAAAATTTAAGAGGTAAAATAAGGGCGTCAATACCTTTACACCAATACTTCAAAATGCACCCAAAATCTAGACAAAATAAGCAAAAATAAAAACATACAACTTGAATATCATGCCATATTTTCACAAATGACTCATAAAGATTAACAAGGTCAAATAAAAATATAATAATTAAAACCTATCAATTGTAAAATAAATACTATAGAAAATAAACACCTAGATTTGTCCATTAGATAATTATAATACAATTAAAAAAATACCCAACACGTCATTTTTTTAAAGCAATAATTCTGACATGAAATAAGTAGTTAGGGTTTTAATACCTTATCCACCAAAGTATTTTAATAATAAATATAGTTTTTAAACTTTATATACCATGTAAAAATTTAAACCCACAATCAGGTATGAAATGTCAATCCAACCCTACTCATCCATGGAAGATAAACTCTAGGAAGAAATAAAACAATTACTTGGCATAAATCTGTCCTAAGAAGAAATTAAAATTTCCTTGGTTACCCTTCACAAAATAACTCTTGCCTAGCTCTGTCCTCTCTTTTTTCCTTCTACCTAGGCACAATTTTTCTCGAGCTATTAAATCCTATTGGAATGAATTTTCAAAATCCATTATTATCTATGACTGCCATTTTTCTATAGGGTTTCTCTCCCAAAAATCAATGTAATAAAAAGACATTATTTCTAAAATTAATCAATTACTCTTTTTGGATGAAGATTCAACCCTTAATACCCTCATTTCCTTTTAAGCGTTACGCTTTTTATGTATTTATTTATTTTTTCTTTCCTTATTTTTATTTATTTATCTATTTGAAAAATAGATAAACTTTATTTTTATTTTTTATTTTTTATTTTTAACTATAATGCATGGCCAAAATCCACAACCCCTTTTATTGTCATCATAGCCTAATAGAATTTTTTTAATAAATAACATTAAGAATGGGTTACTTCTTACCCATAGATTTATTAAATCAAGGCCATCATGGAGTCCCGTTCCATTATAATGCATGGCATCAACCTTCTCGAGGCCTCTTAGCAATAAAATCAATACAAAAAGACTTAGATTAAATAATTTTAATCACAATATGATCCACAGTGGATAACAAGTTAACAAGCCTGAAATGATATTTAAAATATTTGAGTCCATTAATGGCCCGAATAAAGAAAATGATAGTTGAGACAAAAAGATAGCTTATCATTAAGTCAACACAAAAAATACTCCAAACAAAAAAAATAATATAAATTAAAAGTGGACATAACCATTATCAAGTGAGATAAAAAGATAAAAAATAATAATCAAAATTAAACAAATAAAATATGATAAAAAAGAGAGACATAAGGCATGTTACAACTTCTCAAAGACTAGATGGCTCATTATCGTTATACTTCTTATCAAGTGCTAGTGTTATCCAAATTCTCACTACCTCCACCATTATTATCCTAACTACTAAAATCCACTGCCAATCCAGCTCATGTACCTATGAGCCTTGCAACCACCAAAACATGACATCAACAGTATCTGCTCTACATGAATAAAAACATATATACATATAAATTTGAACTGTATAATCATCATAATATAAGACTATATTGAGAGTATCATTAATATGTAATATCAAAGTATATTGTTATAGGATCAAAATATGTTATTGTAGGATTGTTGCTACAAGATAAAAGTATGTTGTTGTAGGATAACAATATGTTATTGTAGGATAATAGTATATCATTGTAGGATAATAATATATCACTACAAGATAATATTATGTCACAATAGGATAATAGTATGTTGTTGTAGAATAATAGTATGTCACTACAAAATAACAATGTGTTATATAAGATAACAATATATTGTTGCAGAATAATAATATGATGTTGCAAGATAACAACAATCAACATCTATATTAAAATATCAGATGATAAACACTTAAAAATATGATGATACATATAATAATGTCTATCAAATAGAAGGTCATGACATCCTCCTCTCCTTAATGAAGATTTGTCCTAGTGACAAATCAAAACAACCATGGATAGTGTTATTTAAAATAACTACATATCTTCTCATGTAGCATTTATTTCACTCAACATGTCCCATTGTATTAGTACTTGCTAATTATCTATCTTCCTTTTTAACAGTTTAATAAACCATCTATTTATTTTAATAGTATACCACTTTACAAAATTACAACTAAGTACAAAATCTCAATCCTTCAGACAAGAGATTCATTAGTTCATGCTTCTTTAAATAAAGATTCACAAATTTTTCATAATCAATGGAGAAAGAATCAAATCCAAGCATCCAATAACAATTATATTACAATTTTTTAAATATTTTTACCTCATATAAGAAAGATCATGTTTTATAGAACTCATACATACTTAAATTTATGTATTTTCTCATAGAATTTTAGCATGATTTTAAAAATCAGAATTAGAATTTTAAAACTAAAGTAGTTTCATGTTAGAATTTCTATTATAAAATGGACATAATGTATAAGAAACTAAAATTTTCATAATTTAAATTGAAATAACTTGAATATTTCTTGTCAATTACCAACCTGTAATTTATAACAACTAATCTAGCATAAAAATAACTAAATTTGAAGTATTTTACACAAAATTTAGTTATGTCCCAAGCATAACTTTATAATATTCACCATAAAATATAAACCATCATAGTATTCATACTTGTTATATAGTCCTTTCACCACTTTATATTATTCTTAATGCATAATTTCTTGCATTTCATCTCAGAATGAAATTAACAACTAGCCAACCATGCTGCTATGGTTGACAAAATTTGCATCATTCATAGATTAGTGTAATGTCTCATGCCAACCACACTAAATATTAGAGAGAACATCTCAAGCACTCATATGCAACCCTCAAAGTTTTTAGCATATTTTTCATTAATTTTGTGAGCTCACATGATGGTTACAAGGATCTCAATCCGACCATCATTTTATAAATACTTCTTAGTTGTGCCTAAGAATTTCAAAACTATCTGATCAAGACTTTATATTACTCCTTTTGAGCATAGGAATACATGTTAGTCATTCCTTTAAATAGATCAAAATATCATTTTCAAGAATATTCTTTCATAAAAAAATATCCATTTCATAACATAGCATGATTGCATTTACAAGTCAACATGTGCCTACATTATCATAAGTAAACCTTGCTATAATACATAAGAATCCAACATATAGGGCCAATTAGTGTTTCACAAGGCTACATCAAGGAATCTCACACATAGGTTATTTTTACAACAACCTTAGAGAGGTGGTTAAGGTAACACTTAATCTACAAGGTGATCATTATGCATGAATATCTCATAGCCAACTTGTGGTACACATGGTGTACACATCTAAATAAATCAAGCAGATACCTCATGTAAAAGGTATAAGTGGATTTTCAACCTATGAGAAACTCCACTTCTTAATCCATACCTGATATAAATCAATGCAGATATAATGCTTCTATACCTTCAACCTCACACTTACATCAATGCTCATCACTAGTGTAATAATGCAGGATTATACCACATAATATGATAATATATCCTGATAAATTTAATTAATAGATATATATATATATATTTTTTTAAAGTTACATCACAAAGTAGTTCATAATCATATTGCTTCATATAAAGAGTTAACAACACAATGTCACACTTGTTCTATGACATATACATTAAATACTTATGAAATAATATTTGATAATATAAACAAACTAAAAAGTTACATTGTTTAACATAATCACATATAACATAGAGGTTTACACAACATACAACAATTCACATGTAATGAATAAACCACATGGAGTAGGATACACATGTTTATTCAATTATTATGATAATTTATGCCAAGGGTATTTTTACATCATAACATACAAGCAAAACCACACTTACAAGTGAAGCACAAGGGTCCATGAATCCCATCAGATCATCTGATGTCTAGATGCCATCCAAATGATACCAAATATCCATCATAAATATCACATAATCAATCTATATGCCATCTAAATGACATCAAATATCCATCATAAGTACCACATAATCAATCTCAAGGATCTCAATTTAACATCACTTTATTTCAAGGAAGGGTATTCCAATATATCCCAAAATCTATATCCATGAGTCTCAAAAAGTTACTATCAAAGTTCATTCCTCATGGATTAGATGGCTCATGTAATCTAAAAATAATAAGAGATCCCCAAAACTCTCTAATTTACCCAAGAAAATCAGTCACAATCACCCCCACTTGACCCTTCAGGCTTATGTCACACCATTAATCCTCCCAAAGCTATCATACCTCAAGTATCATATGAGGGATCATCTAAAAAATTTATCATTAGATACTTGACATTTATCTTTTTATTTTAATCACAAACTTTTATCACTAGTCTCTCAATTGGTTTGTCTAAACAAATGAAGGGTTGACTAGTGTTTTTATCCTACATAGTGTGGCCTTAGTAAGGGTAGACTCAACTAAGACTCAAGGTGAAAATTACTATCATAAAAATTATATCTTTCCATAATCATTAATTTCAGTTGAAATTCATAAATTTCAGCACCTCAATATCATAGAACATAGTAATTATTCACTTCCACTTTACATGACGATTGCAATCAGCCAATCATAATAATATTTTAAACTAAAAAACCTTATTATTCTTGCTTACAAGTCCACCACTTTGGACCCAATAGTGTTATCCAAGCACCAATCATAATGTTCTCAAAAAAAAACATTTACATAGTTCTAACCAATCACTTATAGTGACACATAAAATCAAGCAAAACATACATCTTCTTTCCATAGCTATAAAAAAATAAAATAGTCACATAAAATCAATAAGTAATTATTATTTTTAAATAATTTTTTTTTAATTTACCCAAGATACAATAGCAAGAATAGCAGTATCTTATTTTATAATCATTACTGGAAATTCCACCACTACCTCATAAGGATCTATTAATAATTTTTTACATTTGGTGTTTAATTACACCACCTTCCAAGAGAAAATTTGCCTTGTAACAACCTTACTTAACCATGAGCATCTTATTTATGTTGAGTCATCTTAATAAATAAAATTACACTCGTCATAAGAGTGTTATATCAACTCAATAATTCATATGAACAAAATATTATAAAAATTCTATCCATAACAGTCATTAATTATGTTGGGCATAGCAAGCCCCAATATTTTTATAATTTTCAAGATGGTTAAAGGAATCCATAATCTATGATATCAACCAAATATCAACATTCAATCAGAAAAACTTTTCTAATCTTGATTACAAATCCACTACCTTGGAAAAAATAATGCTTCACAAGCATTAGTCATAAAACAAAAATCTTTATTAGCTTATACTTATGTCATACAAGTCCAAATAATGAGATGGAATATAATTCTAACCTCACTTAACCTATTTAACCTTAATACATAAATCAATTTATTAGTTCAAGGCAAACATAGTTAACATGCCAAGAATCACAATAGGCCAACTTCACCAAGTTATCAATTAGGTCCTTAAGATAAAAATAAGGCCTATTAATCCCATTTAATACTTTACTTAAAAAGAGAGTAAATACAACCACATAAATCACATAAGAGATATGGAATAACTTTAATTATAACTTCATCCAATATAGGACTTGGGAGAGTAATTTTTAACTTAACAAATCATTAGAAAATGGGTTAATATTCATATAACTCACCAAGTGGTTTTGATAATCAAAAATTCATTTCAAGGTCCTCTTCCAACTCTTATTATTAATTTGAATTAATCTATATCTAATAGAATGGTAATGGTAATCAACAACTATTTTAGTCTATTAACTTAAAAAGCTCAAATCAGTCTCTGACCAACAAAGATTTTAAAACCAAATGATTCACTCAAGTAAATTAAGTACATTCTTTCCTCAACTAGCCTCCCAGACATAATCCATCCCTTAACCTTTTAAGGACTTCATGTCCCAATAAAATTATAATAATTATCAAATAATTTTTCTAAATTCTAACAATAATTATTCTAAATTCTAATGGTCTTTTATTTTCTTAACTCATATTAGCCCACCTATATAGGTCAATTGAAGTCAAGTGAAACCCATATTTATGCAACCCAAAATTTAAAAATGGTGACTTTAGCCAAGGCTATGGAGATTAACATATTTTGGTCAAGAAAATATTAGTAACTCATAGGGTTACAAGATTACATGCAAACATTTTACCAATTTTTACATACACACTCACACACATACATATACATTCCATAATATAGAAACTTTTATCACTTTAGGCTTGTATAAAAAAAGTACTAATCAACTTATCTAAGAGGTTAAGTGACTTTATAAGGGTCACACATGGCAACCTTCTCAAGCACATAAAACATGCATCAGTCTATACAAGATATATAACTCTAGCCTTGGTTTATTATGCATACTAGCATACAAGTTTTCAATTTAGTCTTAGAAAGACAACAAAGATATATAGGTGGCATTCAGTCACCACAAGTCATACACATACAAGTTAACAAAATAAGCCTCCATAAAGATATGTACATCCACACATGGTGTATTTACAACCACTCAAAGTACATTATGCAACATAATCCCTTTTTAAATGTATGCATAATCATACAAAAGCTCACCTAGCTTTCAAGCACATGTTAAAATAAGTGTAATGCATCAAAACTCAATAAAAACTTTTAAGTACAAGCTTTGATACCAATTGAAATGAGCTTAAAAAAAATTATTTTTTAATTTTAAACATCATTTTGTTCAGAGTGTAAGTGAAATTAAGAACATAGTTTACTATGCATGGATGAGATTTATATAATGCATCCACAACTCATAACTAAAGTTATGCATGTATGATTTCATTTATACACCATTTTTAATATTTAAGTAATCAAAACATATAGTACTACATTTAAAATCTAAGAATTTTAATGCCAAAGAATTATTACACAAATAAAATCAAGTCTTAACCATAATTGGATTAGTCAAGATAAATCATGCCCAAATCATTCTATAAGAATGTATAAGCTTCCAAGGATGTCCTTTCTCATTAAGCTTTATACATATAAGAGATATGTAATGGTAATATCATGTATGAAACTTTATACCAATATCTCATAATTTAAGGATTATTTGATCATGTTTAATCATATACTCATACCTTAATCAATTTAAGAAAATCTAACTTACAAGTTCTACATGCATGGCACCAATTAAACTTGTAATACCAAACATTCTAAATCTTTTTTAGGATAAATATGCATGGCTGTAATATCAAGTCATTTACCATGACTTAAAATTATTAATTAAATATGTAACCATTTTCTTATTATAATGCATTAATTTTAAGGAAACATAGCCTTTATCAATCATACTATAGGATCAATAAGCAAAAATAATAACTCTCAAAATTGTGTTGCAGGAAGAACATTTAACTGCTATAAGATATTTCTCTTTTTAACAATAGAATACAGTCATATTGAAACTTTATTTTCTCCCTTGATATTCAATTAAAAAAATTAAATATAAATTTTGAAGATTAAACTAAGAATAATAAAACCCATGAATTATTTTTGATGAAACTCTATGAGTTATGAGTAGTAACAACATCAAATTTGAGTTTATATAAAAAAATTACAACATACTCTCTTATGTTACAAGAAGTTGCTATAGCAATATACATAGGAAGAGTAATTTTAAATATGCTACAGTAAAGTATTTAATCACTGAAACTAAGTAAGAATATTTCCATAATATAAGAGCAGTGACTAAATAATTTACATGTAGTCTCAACCTATCCTATGAGCCCTCCAATCAGTGGTCCTCACCACCCCAACCATTAGTTGGGTGGTGGAGTCAAGCATTCAAGCTTTGGGCAAAGGTGTGAGCAAGATATATTTTTTACCATCATTTATCAATTTGAAACTATTATATAACATCATCAAATATAATAACCTCAATATTATGTATCAACAAAGCCAATAACACTACAGCAAAAAATTCACAAGTGTTCTTACAAAAATGAGTCAATCAAATCTATCAAGCACCCAATCATAAAATAGAACATCTAGATCTATATATTTTTTAAGTAAAAATTAATGGGATCAATCATATTTTAACCCCAACAATAAAAATACAAGAGGTAAAATAAGGGCAGTAATACCTTTACACCAATACTTCAAAATGCACTCAAAATCTAGAGAAAATAAGCCAAAATAAAAACATACACCTTGACTATCATGTCATATTTTTATACAACCCATAAAGACCAAAAAAGTCAAATAAAAATAGAATAATTAAAACTCATCAGTTGGAAAATAAATATAGTAGAAAATAAACATCTAGATTTATCTATTAGATAATTATAACACAATAAAAAAACAACTAACATACCATTTTTTAAGGAAATAATTCCAGTCATGAATGAAATGAGACACTAGGGTTTTAATACCCTATCCACTAAGGCATTTTAGTAATAAATTTAATTTTTAAACCTTATATATCAAGTAAAAATTTTAACCCACAATTAGATATAAAATATCAATCTAACCCTATATAGCCATAAAAGATAAACTCCAATAAAAAAATATATATATATATTACTTACTTGGCACAAATCTGCCCTAAGAAGAAATTAAAATTTCTTTGGTTACCCTTCACAAAACAACTCTTGTCTAGCTCCGTCCTATTTTTTTCCTTCTACCCAGGGATAATTTTTCTTGAGCTATTAAATCATGTTGGAATCAATTACTAGCCTCCATTACTCTCCATGGCCACCATTTTTCTGTAGGGTTTCTCTCTCAAAAAATATTGTAGCAAAAATACATTCTTCCCAAAATTAATTGATTACTCTTTTTGGATAAAGAGTCAACCCTTAATGCCCTCATTTCCTTTTAAGAATTTATTTATTTATTTATTTATTTTTTATTTCCTTCTTTTTATTTATTTATCTATTTTTAAAATATATAAATTTTATTTTTATTTTTTATTTTTAACTATAATGCATGGCCAAAGTCCACAACCCCTTTTATGGTCATCATGGCCTAACATATTTTTTTAAAAATAAATAACATTAAGCATGAGTTACTTCTTGCTCACATATTTTATAATCAAGGTCATTATGGTGTCTCATTCTATTATAATGCATGGCATTAACCTTCCCAAGGCCTCTTGGTGATAAAACTAAGACAAGAAGACTTAGATTAAATAATTTTAATCACAATATGATCTACAGTGGGAAACAAGTTAACAGACACAAAATGATATTTAAAATATTTGAGTCCCTTAATGGCTTAAATAAAGAAAATGACAACTGAGACAAGAAGATAGCGTATCACTAAGCCAACACACAAAAGACCTCAAATAAAGAAAATAATAAAAATTAAAAGTAGATACAACCATAATCAAGTGAGATAAAAAGGCAAAAATATTAATTAAGATTAAATGAATAAAATAAGATAAAAGAGAGAGACATAAAGCATGTTGTAACTACTCAAACACTAGATGATTCATTATCATTATACTTCTTATCAAGTGTTAGTATTACCCAGCTACTCACTGCCTCCGTTATTATTACCCCAGCTATTGAAATCCACCACCAACCTAGCTCATGTACCTGTGAGACTTATAGCCACCAAAACATGGCATTAGTAGTATTTGATCTACATGAATAAAAATATATATACATGTAAATCTAAACTATATAATCATCATAATATAATACTATATTTAGAGCATCATTAATATGCAATATCAAAGTATATTGTTACAGGATCAAAATATGTTGTTGCAAGAATATTATTTTAGGATAAAAGTATGTTGTTGTAGGATAACAATATGTTGCTATAGGATAACTAGTATGTCATTATAGGATAACAATATATTGCTACAGGATAATAGTATGTCACTAGAGGATAATAGTATGTTGCTGCAAGATAACAATATATTGTTTTAAGATAACAATACGTTGTTGCAAGATAGTAGTATGTTGCTATAGAATAACAATGATTAATATCTATATGTAAACATCAGATGATCAAGACTCAAAATATGCTAATACATATAATAATGTCTATCAAAAAAAAGTCAAAAAATAGGTCATGACATTCTCAAACATAAAACTCCTCAAGAACTTCATTCCTCTCCATTGGGATGTTACTCCAAATTTTTTAAAACATATCATAGAATCAAGAAATATTTATTTTAGGAACGACTCAAGGGGGATGTCTAAAAATATGTGGTTGAATGTGTGGTATGTCAACAAAATAAAGGTGAAACCATTAAGACCCCAAGTTTTTTGCATCCCTTATCCATCCCTAGTCTACATTGGGAAGAGGTTTCTATGGACTTCATTATGGTGCTACCATGGTCTAAAAAATAAAAAATTTATCATGGTAGTTATGAATTGACTCACAAAGTATAATCATTTTTGCTCATTATCATAGTTGTTTTTTGCTAGTATATTAGCTTCTAATTTTTTTAATATAATTCAAAAATTGCATAGTACTCCAAATATCATTGTAAGTGACTAAGATCTCATATTTAATAGTATTTTTTAGATTGAATTATTTGCATGTTTAGGTACCTAGTTGACTCATATCTCATCTTATCATCCTCAATTTGATGGACAAATAGAGGTAGTCAAAAAATGTCATGAAGGGTATCTTCATTGTGTTGTTTCTAAAAAATAAGATAAATGGGTTCATTAGATTCTACTTGTTGAATGGTGTTATAACACTTCTTTTCACACTTCTTCTGAGATGTCTTCCTTTATCGCATTGTATGGGTATCACCCTCATCCATCACTTTAAATTTGACAATGCATCCTAAGGTTTGATCTATTGAGAAACACATTCACCATCAACGGGAGGTGTTATTTATTTTGTGAGAGAATTTAGCAATGACACAAAATCAAATGAAGTAGTAAGTAGATCAACACCATAGTGATAGGCACTTTAACATAGGTGATTGGGTATTTATGTATTTTCAACCATATAAGTAAATGTCTCTAAAGCAACAAAAAAAGGATAAAAAATTGTCACCTATGTATTATGGCCTTTATCAAATCTTGAAAAAAATTGGTAGTGTGTCTTACAATCTATAATTACCCCCATCCACTCACATACATCTGATATTCCATGTATCTTGCCTAAAGAAAGTAATTGGACACAAAGTTTTCACTCAAAATGATTTACCTGAATTAGATGAAGAATGTTAAGTCATTTTGGATCTTAAATAGATACTTAATACATGCACTAAGTAACTGTGGACTAGAGCTATTAACCAGTATTTGATCAAATGGAATAACCTCCATTTTGAAGATGTAACATGGTAAGATAAAGAATTCCTAAAATAATATCTTATTTTGATTCAGCATTGATTAAAATATTATTTTGAATATAAGGGGCATGATATACCCTTAACCTATAGTGAATCTATGGATATGTGTGTCTGACTTGTGGCTTACACACATTTATATTAGCTTATTGCATTTCTTGATGTTCTTATTATGGTCAGTCTATAGAATAACCATGGTTAAGTAGAGTATATATAGGAGTTATTGGTTAGTCTTTTATCATCATATTATGAATTATTTTCTTATTACATTATTGTGGAGGTTTTTCTTTGAAGTGGCTTGGTCATAATATTTAAATATTCTTCTCTTTCACCATTTTTTATTATGGATCTGTATATTCTACTCTTAATTATGTGATATATAATTCTATTTTTATGAATCATCTAAGTAATTTAATTATAGTATTACCCATTCTATATGAAATTTTTATAAGAGCTAAAAATGGCCTAATTCAGGTTGGAAAGATAGCCCCTAGATCTCTAATTCCCTTACTTCCTAAACCTCCACCTATTCAGCCTACTTTGGCACCCATTCTTATAGTAGCCAACCAATCAAATCCACTGATTACCCCTCCTAATGAGATGCATGAATTTAATACATTATTATAAAGATTTGAGAATGAATTAGTGGCCCTAAAAAATTAATAGGCTAAGCATATCACACCATACTAGCATTTCAATCAACCATATAAGTCTAATAGTCAGTCTTATCAAGGCAATACACAAGCTCAAGGCTAAATCACATATGTTAGGCCCTTTAATAGTCAAAATAATTATGTTACCATCACTTCAAAATCTATTATACCTATGAGCTTAGTTCAATATTATGAGTGGTGATTTCAATGAAACCAGCCTCATAACCAAACCACATGTCCAAATGGAGTGATCAGTCAATCCTTTATGTCCAAAGTGTGTCACTTTCTCAAGGGAAATAAAGTGAATTAGCTTCATAAAGAGAATAAGTGTATGAACAAGAATAAGTACAAGGTGAGTCTACTCTTTTGAATTGACAAGAGAGTGACTTTTATGCCATGAATCAGAATGAAATCCCAATCAAATAAAGCACCCTAGTGTCTTATAGTATAAGTTTTAAAAAAAGAGCAATGGAGGGAGAGACATCTTCCTCATTTGGCTAAGTTCCTACTTTCCAAGCCCCTTATGAAGCTACCAAGGAGAAATCAATTTCTGGAACACATCAAATATAATCAAATAAATCTATTCAAAAGGAAACTTAGCTTAAAATCAGCCAACATCAAAGATAAAATGTTTTTCTTTCAAAGATTTAGTCCAAATGAGGATAAATCCATTTCAACACAGTTCAAAAAATGAAGATATCAAACCTAAATGTCACCATGTGGGAGGTTATCTTCATTCCTTCCCAAAGACACCTATTGAAAGAATCTTTAATCCACCTTGGTCATGAAATAAAATCAAGTACAATAATAGTTCCTCCCAACTTGTGCCAACTCAAAGAAAGAGATGGTGGCAAGGTCAACAAACCACATCCATTATACATCTCCCTAATTATTGGTAAGTACCTTGTACATAATTAAATGATTTATTTAGGGGTAAGTAGCTTAGTTATGCTTAAGAATATTACTAACTTGCTAGGTTTAGAGTACACTCCATTCACAAAGGGACTTATCTAGTTAGATAGTATATTTGTTAAATTAGTTGGCATCATTAATAACTTGAATCTTACCCTAAAAGCTTTCCCAAGCCTCTCCATCTCCTAAGATGTTTTAGTCATAGACCTCCCTCCATATTTTACTATATGCCTTTTTAGGGACTTCACTACAAATATGGGTGGATATATATCCTCAAATTAGTCAAACATGTTGCTTAGGACTAGGTATAAGACTAAAGTAACCATCAAAGCTAAGCCCATTTCTATAGACCACATTGAGCCATATTCCCATAATCTAGTCCACATGAATTGCACTATGTATTATCAAGAGGATAATTGTGTCCTTCATGAGACTGCCACACCTTTGGATGAGGTTTTATATATCTTGTGCAGTGAGTGCGAAATGAGCACTATGGATTTGATCCATGTGATCATGTAGAAGAGATAGGATTGGTTACCTATTACATCCTTGAAGAGGAATCTATTCTACCAAATATTATAGAGTCACAAGAGGATCTTTGAGGTATGTATTAGTTGTTTTTTTATGGTTCAAGGAGTAAAAATGGTGTTGGTGTAGGTATTATGTTGATCTCCCCTAAAAAGGAGAGGTAATTTTTTCATACAAGCTATAGTTCAATTATAATAATAATTTATCCAAATATGAGGCATTAATATAAGGCATCTACTTGACACAAAAAAGAGGAATAAATGTGCTTCAAGTGTTTGGTGATAGTGAGTTATTTATAAATTAGGTTAGAGAACAAAATGCAACCAAGATCATCTTGTTGAAGTCCTAAAAACATAGAGTGTGGGATCTCATTAAAGTATTTGATACCTTCAAATTCAAGATATATCCAGTGCACAAAATGTTGATGTTGATAGGTTTTCTACTATGGGTTCCTACTATAACTTCCCCCATGGTGTTATGAAGGATTCTGAAAAGTTTGTCAAGTTTGTAGTTAGACCTATAGTTCTTAATAATACTGTTAATTGGAAAGTGTTGGAGAGTGATGAGAAAATCATCAAATTTTTATAAGAGGATGCATATTTTTTAGCCAAAAACTAGCATAGGCTTCAAGATAAATATAAAGATCAAATTATTCAAGTGAAAGGTAATAAGTTCCTAAGTGGGTCGTCACTTTAGAAATCATATCCAATTTAGATGATCAACTTAAAGGTGAGAATATGAATATGAAAATGAAGGATGAGAACTATGAACTAGTAGCCATCTCTAATGGTAAAATTTGGAAGGTTGATAAGGTATGCACTCAATCTAAAAAAGAATACTTTATTGGTCTTTGTAGGAGATATGATGATATATTTAATTGTAGTTACCAAGACCTTAGTGTTAGACATATAATCATTGAGAGGGGGTGAATTAGTGAGCCCAAATAATCCAACTTAAATTTAAATCTTTACAAACACTTGATCAGTTACCATAAGCATTCATGAAACATACACATCATTCATAGAAATGATCAAGAGAGATAATGCAAGATCAATCACATAACACATGACATATGTGGAAAACCCTCTTGGGGGAGAAAACCCACTAAAAATTGAAATTTTACTAATGTCTTATAAAAATAAGAGCCAATTATACCAGCTACAACTGATCACGGAACTAAAATACCTTATTTAGTGAGACTACAATCCCATAAGGTGCTACCACACCTATCTAAGTTGTAACAACAACTAGACATTTATCAAGATTCACCTTATAAAGAGGTATCAATCCCCTTAGATGTTAAGAAAATATAATAACACCTATGAACACATCCACTTTTGAACTAATGTCTTCAACACTTGATGATGGACCTCTGATTATCACTCTTCACCTTCACTCACACTCAATTTACAAAATCACTATTATACCAATAGAATTATGACCTACAGGCCATATAAATAGTCCTAAATTTTTTATACTCTTAAACTCATCCAATGGGAACCCACCCTTTCCTTCACTTCACAACACTATGCTCTCAAATGCACATTCCACTCATAATTCTCTCCACCAAAATCTAGAAACTAAGATATTTGGTTTCACCATTTATATAGATATCATGATTATCAACATCTTAATTGGACATTAGGCATGTCTTAACCATTAATGCATATATCATATGAAGACACATCTCAATATAATCTTAATATGTTGGTCATAGTATCCATGGGTCACCCTTAAGCAACTACACCTATCAAATAGGCCCTTATAGGTCTCATGGAGACCTATTCACCCATTTAGCTCTTCATCAAGAAAAAAAAGAAAATAGGACCACTTTCAATTACATTTTTCCAATCCTTATGTCCCATTAAACATTCTCAAATGATAATATTTGAATCTTCTCACCTTTGCATATGCTTAAACAACTCAAACACTGACCTAGTGTACATGAACATCATGATTGAATACATAGTCAAATTCTTAAGCTTTGTTCATATTGTATATTAATGGAAAATCCTTCATGATGTACATATATGGTCCTCATGGAGTCTACAACACTCCCCAATATCTAATTCATTTATATATATCTAAATAACATCAAAACAAGCTCGAACAAACTTCTCATGTTACTTGTAGAATATACACAAACACATAGTCAATTTGAACCTTCATAACTATGACTATACACATTTTCAGATATTAAAATCTATTTTTTTAGATGCACCTTGGAGTCAACTATAATTTATCTTTTACACCATGAGAAAATTCTACATAGATCAAAATATATGGCTAAAACATATAGCATTGATTTTTCCTTTGTTAAATTCAAATATTCAAATGCAAATGATCACAGTTAAACTTTGAATATTATGCTTGCATCTCATGTCCTCATTGCTTAGATCAATCATGAATCATTTATATTATTATAATTAACTCTACCTTTACCTTTTATCACTCATTTTTGGATCTTCATCTTGACTATTTGACTTAATGTGCTTTGTCGATCTCATGTACGTAGCTCAATCTTTATCTATGCTTGATGTTAAACATCAAACACTTGTCCTCATCTCACTATTTTTAGAAATTTTTGAATGAAAACATTATGTGTATCCTTTCTTAAGGAACTATATCTTTACTTATTTTAATCATCAAACACTTTGACCCATTTGAATTACTATGTACCATAGATCTAGATGTATGAGCTCCCATGAACAGTTGATCCTTGGAAGAAGATTGATCTTTATCTCTACTCAATGTTAAACATTGAAAATTTGGCACCATCTATATTATTCCTAAAATCTTGGTTAAATTTTATCCATAAATGTTTCTTTAACTTTAACTTGTGTAAAAATTACTATGGGAACCATTGCAATCTTCTTGGAAGGCCAAATTTGCACAGTCATATCTTTTACCTCACTCACTCGCATGTTCTCAAATTTGGACCATATGATCTCCTCACATAGGATAATATAAACATGTATCAAATTAATCCTAAAAAAAATTCATGTGTGAAATACAATTCTATTAATTTTCTTAATCAAATTTTTCTGCCATAGAACCAACAATGTTAAGAATTGCCTAGAAGGCCAACTTTATACATGGATATCTTTTGACACACTTCAATGCATAATCTAAAATTTATAAAAATAAAATAGGAATAAAATTTAACAAACCCATATGATAAAATTCTCTTGAAAAATCCACATGTGTGATATATTCCATCACCAAACTGCTTGCTCGACTCTTTCTTGCCTCATGCAAATTTGGCTAAGTATGGGAAAACATAGTCAAACTGCTTGGGAGCCCAACTTTTCACTTGCATATATTTTGACATGATTAAAGCATGATATTAAATTTATAAAAAATAAACTAGGGAATAATTTTATCACAACCATATGACCAACTCCCATGACTCATATATATGTGGCAATGGTGATGTCATCAAACTGCCTACTCAATTTTTTTGCTATTGGACCCAAAATGTCTAGATGAAAATTATAGACTACCAGATGAACTCCACTTATGCACACAAGAAATAAAATAATATAAAAAATCTTAGGGACCTATTTCACATCCTCAAATTTCCATACTCATCTGTGAACTTCTTTAACCATGTCAAAATTGAAGATCAACCAATCATACTTCAAACATACTAGAATAAGCACATTGCACACTTTTTCATTGTCACTTAGACAATCAAGGAACTTCATAAACTCACTTTGAAACCTCCATGACATCACTATAACATCATTTAAAACTCTCCAAAAATATCCCCCTTTTTCATTGATGTCAACAGCCATCATATAGCAAGATATAACTCACCTTTCTTCTCTCTTCAAGCACACTCACAATAAGAACTTTCTCCCCCTTTGACACAGTGAAAAAGTGGGTGAAAAATATTTTTTTTTACCTAAAAATACTACCAATATTATATTACCACCTTATAAATATGATACAAACTCCCCCTTACCTTTATCCTACCTCTTTTTTCCTTGACAACTTCCTCTTGCTCTATGTCAACACTCTTTTCAACCAAGCACTATAAAAAATGAATAAATAACACACAAAACCATTGAAATATAATTTAAATTACCAAAAAACATTTGAGAGGGAATCCCCCTAAGATTTTTGAGACATTTCATCACATGAGCATCTTCAGATTTCCATACTCCATGAAGAACCACCACACATGCTTACTAGCCTCCTCTCTCAAGCTACCACAAGGACCACCAATAAAACTTCATGACACTCACCAAATAGGAAAAATTATCTCAAAAAAATTTAAAACTCTCCTTTAAATAAACATACCTTTCTCTTTTGGATAAACTGAGCAAAAAGCACTCTTCTTCAAACTAGGCATGTCTAGTCTCCTTGTAGCCCTACCTAGAACTTTAAGAGCCAACAACATTTAGTAGACACATATTAAAAACCTAAAAAATTATTTTAGGATAATTATCATATTCCCCCTCAATCACACCAATTTTCATCACCTATCTCATCCTTTGCAACATACTTCCTTCACAAACCAATTGCCAATTAGGCCTTCATCTTGATAAAAATATGAATAACTTGAAATATACAAACCTTCATATCTATATGAAGATTTATTTAAAAACCCATTTGGCCTAGTCAACCTATTAATAAGCCTCATACCTCAACTCATAAGTCAAACTATTTTTTTAGCATGGCCCAAAACCTTAGAATCTTAAAACAAACTAAGTCAGCAAACCTCCTTATGGTCAACATCTACCTCTAAAACTTCTTACATACCTAAATACATCCATCACATACTTTTGGACCAAAAATTGAGCCTCCATACCTTTGATAACATTGAATTCCTATAACCCATTTTTAGGCTTGCTTGTCCTTAAACCAAAAATTGAGAAAACTAAGAGCACACAAAAATATTTAATTTGTCTTCAACATACCTTTAGACCACAAAAAAACCTAATCACATCATAAAAAAGTGCATAGACATTTCTAAGCACCAAACTCTACTTTACATTACATCAAACTCATTATGATATCTAGAAACACCCATTCTAACCCTACACAATAGTTCCTTCATAAACCTCTGGAGTAAGCTCATGAACTTATTTCTCCCTCTTAACCAAAGAACTTCTAAGATCAAAACAAGTCTCTATTCAAATTGGTTATATAATCTTGATCACTCAAACTTGCTTCTCCATAAAAAAAGATGTCTCCTAAGAATCATAGGTAGAGACACCCTACTTCATAATGTCCTAGAAGAATGTGAAACCAAGAGTTACAACTCCTCATATTCTTTCTCCTCCCTGGTAATTTGATACTTGTATTTATTCTTCTTAGGCTTAAGAGAAGCAACATACTCAACCACCACAACATTCTCCTTCTCTTCTAAGATTGAATTAAAAATACAAGGAGACAACAAAGATACATGGCATACCTTTTCATCTAAATAATCCACCTTGTAGTTTGGAAGCTCATCACTGGGCATAAATAATTGATGTTCTTTGCATGATACATGCTTAGCAATAGCAGGATGTTCACTTGGATCCATAAAAACCTCAAAACTAGCCTCAACCAGTATCTTGGTCTTCTCCTTGAGCTTGATCTCTTCATTCTCAACATGAGTAGATAATGAGACCTCTTGGCACTCTTCAAATTTTGTAGCTTTCTCCACCATAGAAAATAGATTACTTGGACTTGCAGACTCATCATGACTCACACTTTTCACCTTTGGCTTCCATGTGTTAACTTGCCTTCTTCCTTGTACTCTAGGATCTTGATTGAAATCATTTTGACTTGATGGCCTTTGTTTATAGAATCTAGAAATGTGACCTCTTTGTTGACACTTAAAGCACACTATACCTTTTTCAATAAATGTATCTTGCCTTACCTTATTTGGATAAAAAAATTTGATGTGTCCTATGTCATGACAAATGAAACAACCTTCTCTTTTTAAAGAGGACTCACCTTGTCTTACCTTATGTGGATAATGGTCTGAAAAGTGTCCCACAATAAGATAGTTAAATCACTTAACTCTATTTACACCTTTTGACAGATTACCCCCATCATAGTTTGATACAAACTCATTTCTAAAATGTCTCTTGCATTCTATAGCTTTATGCCCAAATTGATTATATGTGAAATAGTAACCATTAAAACTTGCATACCTCATGGTATTAGGCTATCTAATCTGATTTGTCTTCATGATGTCAGCACCTTCATTTCTTATCTAATGATTTGTTTTCAAAGTATGATTGTCCTAGTTCACATTAGTCTTCATTTTGTCTTGAGTTACATTCTTTTGTTCTTCTTCATATCTAATACCAGTTTTATCACTAGCATGTTTTTGACCACTCAAAATATTGTCTATATCACATGAGATCTTTTCAAATCTCACAAATGTCTTCACCTTACTATATGTCTTCTCTAACTTAGATTTCAAAGACTCATTTTTAGAAACATACCTTGAACATTCATCTTCTTTATCTTTCAAACTTGTAGATAGGATTTCCAATTGAAAACTAAGATGCTTGACTATATCTTCATGCTCCTTGGTGTCTTCATTCATTCTTTCTTCAAACACACTAATTTTATCCTCATAGTTTTTGAGTTGAGACTTCATCTTTTTATTGATCTTCTTCTTAATATTTAGTTCTTCAAGAGAATTTGTTAATGCAGTCTCATAGTCCATCTCATATTCTTCATCATCTGAATCACTCCAAGTAAACTCCTTCTAATGTGAGTAACTTCCTTCCTTAGCTATGAACAAATATTAATCTTTAGTAGGAACATCATCTTCATGATCATATTCTAATTCACGATATTCACTCTCATCTGATGAGTTGTAATCTTCTTTGGTGTAGAGACTCTTCTTATTCTTAAAGGACTTCTTGTTATCATACTTTCTAAAACCTTTCTTCCTCTTATCAAAATTGTATGTCTTCTTGTCTTTATCTTGGCCTTCACCATGCTCTTCATCATCATTCTTCTCATGCTTATGAGGGAACTTATAATAAAAATGTCCTATCTCTCCATAGTTGAAAAATTTAAAAGATAGTTTACCCTTATACTTCTGTGAGCCTATGTTTAATTTCCTAGTAATCAAAGTAATTAGTTCATCCTCATGAATGTTAGATATGACATCCTCTTTAAGTTTATTACCTTTTAATTTCTCAGGCTTCATCTCTATCTTGAATATTGCTTCCTTCTTTGGTGGTATATCATCATTTACTCTCATCTCATAAGCAGTAAGGGTGTCATGCAATTGATCCATCTTCAACTGAGTAATATCATGACTTTATTCTATAGAAGATAATTTTGAATCAAAATTGAGAGATAGAGACCTTAATACCTTTTTAACTATAGTATCCTATTCAAGATTATCTCTAAGACCTCTGATGGTGTTCACAGTCTCATCAACTCTCTGTAGAAAGGATGTCATAGAATCTTCTTCCTTCATATTGATAATTTCAAATTGCCTTTTATGAGTCTAAAACTTATAAATCTTTACCTTTGAATCTCCTTCATTAATTATCTACATTTTTTTCCCATATCTCTTTACTATATTTACAATGGATTACCTTGGTGAACTCAGTCTTTGTAAGACCATAGGTGATGGCATTCATTACCTTAGAATTATTCTCAAACAGCTTCTTATATGTAGTACTAGAAGGAGTAGTAGTAGGAGCAACATAACTATCCACAATAGATTTCCATACATCAAATGCTAGGGACATAATGTATGTCCTCATATTTGCACTCCAAAAATCATAATTGGATCCATTAAACATTAGAGCTTGCTTAGTAGATAAACCTCCTTGATGAATACCCATATTGTACCTTAGATCACCTTCAAGTTGTCAAGCCTTTACTAAAGGACCTATTTTGATACCAATTGTTAGATGTAAAATTACTGAGAGGGGGTGAATCAGTGAGCCTAAATAATACAACTTTAATTTCAATCCTTAAAAATATTTAATCAATTACCACAAGCATTCATGAAGCATACACATCATTCATATCAATGAGCAAGAAAGACAATGTAAGATTAATCACATAACACATGACATATGTGGGAAACCCTCTTAGAGGAGAAAATCCACTAGAACCTGTAATTAGACTATTGTATTATAAAAACAAGAAACAATTTAGACTAGATACAACTAATCAAGGAACTATAATCCCTTATTTAGTGAGACTACAATCCCATAAGCTGTTACCATATCTATCTAGCTGAGGTATAATAGTAACTAGACCTTTAGCAAGTTACACCTTGCAAGGAAGTAGCAACCCCATTAGATTTTGATTAGCTACAATAACACCTATGAACACATTCTCCTTTGAACTGATGTCTTCAACACCTGATGATGGACCTCTGATTATCACTCTTCACCTTTGCTCACACTCAATCTGTAAGAGCACTATTATGCCAAAAGAATTATAACCTACATGTCATAAAAATAGTCCTCACTATATTTTTATCTTTAACTCATCCACTGGGCACCCAGTCTTTCCTTTGCTTCACAACACTATGCTCTCAAATACATCTTATACTCATAAGTCTCTCCACCAAAATCTAAAAACCAACACATTTAATTTCACCATTTATATATCTATCATGATTATCAACATCTTGGTCAACCATTATGTATGAATTAACCCTTAATTCATTTATCATATGAATACATATCTCTATAAAATCTTCATAGGTTGGCCATAGCATCCATGGGTCACCCTTAAGTAGCTACACCTATCAAATAGGCCCTTGTAGCCCTTATAGGTCTCGTGGAGGCCTATTCACCCATTTAGAACTTTATCAAACAAAAAAATAACATAGGACCACTTTCAATTACATGGATCCACTCCTTATGTCCCCTTATACATCCTCAAATGATCACAATCAACTTTTCTCACCTCTACATATGCTCAAACAACTCAAACACTAACCTGGTGCATAGGGGAATCATGAATGAATATATAGTCAACTTCTTAAGATTTATTCATGTTATGTATGAATGGTCAAACCATTATAATGCACATAAATAGTCATCATGGAGTCTAAAACACTTCCCAATATCCAATTCATCAATATATCTTGAAACAACATCAAAAGAAGCTCAAATAAACTTATTGGGTTACTTGTAGAATATACATAAACACACAGTCAACTTTGAACCTTCATATATATGACTATACATACTTTTAGATCTTCAAAACTATATTTTTAGATGCACTTTGGATTCCTCTACAAGTTCAATTTTTAATCCATGAGAAAAAAATTCATAGATCGAAAGATACGGACAAAAAAAAGAGCACTAGTATTTCCTTTGTTAAATTCAAATATTCAAATGTAAATGGTCACAGTTAAACTTTGAACACTATGATTTCATCCCATGTCCTTGATTCTTATATAAATCATGCACTATCAATATTATTTTAAGGAACTTGACCTTTACCTTTCAGTGTTCATCATCGGATCTTCATCTTGACTATTTGACTTAATGCACTCTGTCAATCTTCTGTACTCAGTCTTTATCTTTGCTTGATGTTAAACATCAAAAAATGGTCCTCATCTCACTGATTCCAGACATCTTAGAATTAACATGATCTATTGATCATTTTTTAAGGAACTCAATCTTTACTCAGTTTAAGCATTAAACACTTTGACTTATTTGACTTATTGCACATTGTAGATCTAGATGTTAAAACTCCCATGAACTGTTGATCCTTGGGAGAAGTTTGATCTTTATCTCTACTCAGCGTTAAACATTGAACACTTGGAACTATCTCATTAATTATTGACATCTTGGAGTAATGTACTCTATTGATATTTCTTGAACTTTAACTTGTGAAAAAATGACTAAGTATGGGAACCATTGTAATCTATTTGGAAGGCCAACTTTGCACTGTCATATCTTTTACCTCGTTCACTTGCATGTTCTAAAATTTGGACCATATAATATCCTCACATATGATAATCCATCCATTTATCAAACTACTTATTAAAAATTTTCATGTGTGATATATAATGTCATTAATCTACTCAGACTTTTCTGCCATAGAGCCAACAATGTCAAAAATTGCTTGGAAGGCTAACTTTTCACACGCATATCTTTTGACACATTTTAGCACATGATCTAAAATTTAGTGAAAATAAATGAGGCACAAAAATAAACAACCCCATATTATTAAATTCTCCTAAAATCTCAACATGTTCAAGATATTCCATCACCAAACTGCTTACTTGGCTCTTTCTTGCCTCATGCAAATTTGGCTATGGGAAAACACTATCAAACTCCCTGGGAGCCCAAATTTGCACTTGCATATATTTTTATTCACTTTGACACATGATCTAAAAATTATTATATAAAATATTTAATAATTTCATCATAACCATATGACCAACTTCCCCTGACTCATCCATACGAGTAATGGTGATGTCATCAAACTACCTACTCAGATTTTTCATTATTAGACCCAAAATATCTAGATTAAAACTATGGACTATCAGATGAATTTTAATTATGAACATAAACACTCAAAGTATATAAAACATCTTAGGGACATCTTTCACATCCTCAATTCACCATACTCATCCTTGAATATCTCTAACCATGCCAAAACTAAAGATCAACCAATCATACTTCAAGCATACTAGAATAAGCACATTGCACACTTTGACATTGTCATTTAAAAAATCAAGGAACTTCATCCAATCACTTTTAACCTCCATGACATCACTATAACATCATTTATAACTCTCCCACACTTAGATGTTTTGACCCAAACTTGGCCTAACACACCATTGATCTAGACCCCAATGCAAGACCAGTTAGGCAAAAGCAAAGACCATTAAACTCCGAAATTTAACCCTTGATGAGAAAAGAGCTAACCAAACTCATTGAATCCAGATTTATATTCCTCATTAAACATTCATCTTGGGTGGCTAACCTATTCCTTGTTATAAATAAGAATGAGGAGATTAGGCTATTTGTGGATTTTATGGAATTGAATAGAGTATCCCTCAAATATCATTATCCCCTTCCACTTATGGAGTAAAAACTTTAAATAATAGTAAGACCTAAAATATTTTTACTCCTAGAAGGCTATTTAGGGTATAATCAGATACTTGTGTAAGAATCTGATCAATTTAAAATATTTTTTACCACCAAATGGGATACCTTTGATATAAGAAGATGCCTTTTATGTTGACCAATTCTAGTGTAACCTGCTAAAGGGCCATGGTTATGTAATTTAGGGGAATCATAAATGATATGATCTTGGTGTATTTAGATGATATAATTATTTTCTCTAAGCATGAAATTGATCACTTAGATAATTTGAAGTAAGTCTTTAACATATGTAGAGAGTTTAGGGTATCATTGAACACAAATAAATATGTTTTTTTTGTCCATGAAGGTAAGTTATTGGCACATATTGTTTATAAATATGTCCTTGAAATTAATCCAAAAAAGTTTGAAGCAATCTTGGCTCTTTCACTTCTAAGCCACAATAAAGGTCTCCAAAGCTCCTTGGGTAGGATAAACTTTGTAAGAAGGTTAATTCTAAACTTTACTACTTTGGTCAAACCTCTCACTTCTATGCTCAATAAAAATGTTACCTTTAGTTGGTCAAGAGAAGGTAAGGATAACTTTGAATCAACCAAAAGATAAATTTCTAAATCCCCTACACTTATGAACCCATGCTATGACAAGGACTTCATTCTTTATGATTTTGGGGGGATGAGATTATATCAACTATAATAGTGTAGGAAAATAGTGATCTAATGGAGCAACCCATTACCTTTTCCAGTCAATAACTCAAGTATTATGAGTTGAGGTATGGTTTTGTGGAAAATCAGGTCCTTGTTATCATAAGATCCCTTACAAAAATCTAGACACATGTTTTCCAACAACAAAATACATTTGATGGTTTCACACTCAAGAATGAAGGAGTTCATATTGAACAAGGATATAGGTGAAAAGAGAATTGGTTGGATAAATAAGGTCATGGAGTATGACATTAACATCAAGGTCACCAAGATTTTGAAAAGAAAATGGATATGTGAGAAACTAGCAGTAGACCTAGAAGCTGATAATAAGGAAATTTTTATGCTACAATAGGATCAATAAGTTGATCATGAGTTTTCCAATAGCTATACTAGAGACATGGCTACCTTCTTATAAATTGATGATTATCCACATGGCCTCAACAAAGCTCAAAGATGGTATTTTAGACTACAATCAGTTCCATATGCCATTATTAATGATATATTATTTAGATAGGATATCATTAGAGTAATTTTGAGATGAATATAATCTAACCAAGTGGTTTGGGTGATAGAATATTTTTATGATGGCCCATCATAACGCCATTTCTCTCCCAAGACCATTATCGTTAAGATCATGAGAATTGGTTACTATTGGCCAAATATATTCACATATGCACATGCATGGGTTAGAAACTACAAGAAGTGTTCCTTATTTATAGGTAAGTAAAATCTAGAAGCTCACCCTCTTCATCACATCCAATTAGAGTATCCCTTCATGTAATGAGGTTTAGACTTTAGTGGGATGATTAACGCACCTTCAAGTGTTGGTCACAAGTGGCTCTTAACTACCATAGATTACTTCACAAGGTGGACAAAAGCAGTGGCACTTAGAGATGCAAATGAAACCTCTATATTGGACTTCTATGAAGGTATTGTTACTAGATTTAGTGTTATAGCTACTATTATATCTAATAATGATATGGATTTTGTTGGAACTAAAATCAGTGAGTGGGCAAACAAGTATGGTATTCATTTGAGAAATTATTCTAATTATTACCCCTTAGGTAATGGCTTGGTAAATTCTACCAATAGGAACCTAATAAGGATTATCAAGAGGAGCATGGAGGAGAGCCAAAGAAATTGGCATACCAAGTTTAAAATAATATTATGGGTTGATAGGATAACACCTAAGAGGGTTATTGGTAACTCCCCTTTCATGCTAGTCTATGGGAGAGAAGTAAGGTTGCCTTTGTCACTAGAATAACTAGAACTTGAGCTCACTCAACAACTGGAATTGATTGAAAATGATGTCATTATATAGAAATTAGCAGAGTTGATGGAGTTAGAGGAAACTAAGAACCATGAAATGCATAGCATGGAGTTTTATCAAGCACAAATGAAGAATAATTTTGATAAGAAAGCTAATAATAGGTACTTAAAATAAGGATATATAGTGTTGAAATGGGATGAGGATAGGGAAAAGGTTTGGAAGAATAAAAAATTGATTCAATATGGAGTGGTCCCTACATCATAACCAGTTGTAAGCAAGCCAATGCTTTTTAGCTCTCAATAGTAAATGGAGAAAAGCTACATATCCCAGTTAATGGGATCTATTTCAATCATTGTTCTTGAAGTAATTTTTAGGCCTTGTATATAGTAGGTTAGCTATCTTATTTCTCTAAGTGTTGTTGCACATTATTTATTGAGTAGTGTAGTTTTTTATCATTTTTCCAAGTGTTGTTATCATGGTTGTTGTCTCTCTTTGCTTCTTTATTATGTGTTTCAAGGTGTTTTTAGTTCATACAAAGGTTGTTTCAACATGTTTCAACCATGTTTATACTATGAAAATGATTTGTATTGAATCTTATGTGATTCATACACCCAATGGATGTTTAAGGCTACTAGATCACTACTTAGCAAGCAAACAACCCATAAATGTCACTAAAATGTTGACTATTCAAGTCACCTTGGTCTCGTGAAACATGATATTCTTGGGAAAAATAATTTTTCTTTCTAAAATAATTTAAGTATGGTATTTGAAGCACCTTCTTGATGACTATGTTGTCCTTCGGGTAGGTATGTTTAGAGACAGTGAGTTTCCTTAAGCATTTTATTTCATTAAATGAGATCTAAAAATCACTTTTTGAGGTCATAGGTTGACATTAGCCCTATAGAGGCCTATTCAATTACTTTTTATAGGGAATATACATCAAAAATGTTATATTTTAAGTTATTAAGTCATAAAACTAGTGTGAAACATTTTATAAGGTTTTATAAAGTCATTTTGAGATTTGAAACCTCTTCAGAAACTCTTCAAATCTATACATATTGTTTAGGAGTACATTTGAATTAGTTGTTTCCCTCTTATTTCTACCTCCTTAATGATTGTTTCAAGCTTTCCAAAGGGGGAGAGGTTCCTTCAAGCCATGATACTTGTCTTTTTCATCCTTATCAAGATTTTGATTATCTAATCAAGCTAGTCTTCATGTTTTCCAAGGATGTTTCTAAGGTTTCCAAGAGATGATGATGCTATGATAGAGTTATCCATGAAAAAGAATGTGATTTTAGGTCTGCATGACCTTTTTTAGATTAAAAAATATAAATTATAGAGTCTTATTAAATATATAATGCGTATTAAAATGTTCTTTGGGTATTTAATAAAGAAATATGGTTTTGCAGGCTAAAAGGACCTAGTTGTAGGTTTTGATAGTGTTTTCATTATTTTCAATATTTTAGGATCCAAATATCAATTCCAAAAGACCTAAAATTTGGTTATAAAACATCTTCATGGTTGTATTAGCATAGTATATTGCTTTTATGCTCTAATTAATCTTCATGTAGACCATAAATAGAGGATACAAGGAGTTTTGATCTTGTTATTGGAAGTTGTAGGTTCTAGAGACCATATTTACGACCATCTACCCTGGTTGTAGGTTTTTAAACATGAAAGGGGAGATATATAAAGAAATTAATAAGTCAAAACCAAGGTTGTAGTAAAAAATTAGGTAAAAACCATTTTTTTAGGCTTCCTCATGTAGAGAATAGTCACGTCCTATTGTCATTATGTAGATGCATGGCTTGAAACAAGTCTTAGAGAGCATTAATGGGGTTATAAGGCTTCTAATAGTTATGTTTATATTGATGGAGGAATAAGGAATCACATCATTTCATTAGGAAGACTAAAATAGGTATCAAACCCGGCTAAAACCTTAACCTAAGGAAATGTCATTTGAAAGCATTTTGAGGACCTAAAAGCATAGACTTGGTTACAAACACCTCTCCAACTCCTTATCAAATCCAACATCAAGTTCATAAGGATGAATAAGTGGGGTTTGTTTTAAATGTGTCTTCATACAAGACTATAAATAGAGATTTTAAAGAGTTTTGATATTTTAAGATCTCCAGATGCTCCTCTTAACTATTTATGACTTTGTTTAAATTATGAAGAGTAGTGAAAAAGGTCTCAAATTTCTTAAGGAGTCTATAGGCCTGTAGGTCAAGTTTTCATGGTCCCAAAAGCATTCAAATAATGTATATAAGAATAAGACTATGATCAAGGGTTTTGATGTTATCTATAGGATTCAATAAAGCCTTCATGGATATCAAATATCCCCAATGATTTCCTAGAATTGTGCCCTAATTTTAAGACCTCTCTAAGAGCCTTCAAGCCTATAACTGGGGTCATAATCTTAAAAGTTAGAAATGAATGCCTACAAGTTCCTATGGCTAGGTTTTCAAAGGCATGAGGTGTTTTTCATGATTCCCAAAGATTTTCAACTATGATATAATCTTAAACAAAATTATCAATCCTCATAAGGTTCCTATAACCCTGTAAGGATGAAATATGAAAGTTGTAGAAGATTAAAGTAGGTTTCTAAGCTTGTAAACATGTTTCCAAGATTTATAAGGTGTCTACATGTCATTTTAAATAGATTTTTCATGGTCTAAACCTTTTGCAGGTGTTCAAGGAAAAATTTATCTAATGTCTCAAGCTTTTTTCCAAGGTTTTTAACTCTTGGGAAGAAGTTTTAGTCATGAATATGATCCAAGACCCAAAAATCAAGTTGTAGGCTTGATTAATTATGAAGGTATGATATTTCAAGCATTTATAGGAGGTTACAAGACTACAACATATAAGGTAAGGTTTTGTGACCCTAACATGATATAAATCCTTATAAGTGTGCCTTTAGTCAATATCTTAAGAGAATCAAGATTAAATGAGGAAGTTACAAGGAAATATACAAAGTTAAAAGCATGTTCCAAACATTTAATTTATGTTAAATAAGGAGATAAAGAGTTTTCTAAACTTTTCAAACTACACACAAGCTTGAAAAAAGGTTTTAAAATACTTAATTGATGTGTATAATAGGAAATAAGCCATACGTGAGGGACATTATGTTAGGTTATGGAGCTAAAAGCTTCACTAATGCAAACAGAGGAGGAGGTTGCAGAGAGTTTGTGTGTGTCACAGAGGTCGACATCGATCAGGCCAACCGACGTCAGTAGGATCAGACAAGAAGGCAACCGACATCGGTCAAAAGTCGGCCGGCGTCGGCACCCCCCAGGCAGACAAGGACCAACGTCGGTCACCTATGTGGTTCAGACTGCATGTATTATGGGCAGTTAGCTAACGAACCAAGTGTTTGCATGTCAAGAGCCAAATTTAGACTCAAATTTGTGGATCTAATTATTGTTTGCATGAGATCTATATAATAGACTCATGGGTTGTATTGTAAAAGTGTTCTAGTTTTAGTTGAGCAAAGTTAGCTCCTTCTGTGTGTGAGGTGAGCAAGGGTGTTCCTCCTAGTTCCACAGCAGTACCAAGGTGGGTGCTAGTTTTGGAGAGTCAATAGGATTCTTCAGGGGTGTAGGATCTTGGTCATTAGGTGAGCATGGCTACTTGAGGAGATCTACATGGTAAGTAAGATCATTGATCTGCAGGTGTATGTGTGTGCAAGGTCAAGGTTCACAGGTGTGTAGAACTAGGTTGATTTGCAGGTGTGCAAGATCAGATAGGATAGCAACACAATAGGGAGTAGTATCAAGCAAGATCTACTTGGAGTACAGTGTGTACTCAGTTTAGAGAAAAGAGGAAGGCAAGGCAGTTCCTTCCATAAGTAAGATCATTGAGGTGCAGGTTATTTCAGGTTCAGGGGAGATCTACTTGAAGTAAAATTGTGTACTTGGAGTGTGTGGAGCACTTGTGGAGTGCATGGAGCACGGGTGTACTGGCAGTAGTGGATACTGACTGGTTGGAGAGGTGAACACCAACTCTATGTTTGAGTTATGTGTTGGGACCGTAAGAGAGAGCTTTGAGGAAAGATTTACTGTTCACTTGAGGTGTGGGAAGCCTCTGTAAGGTGGTGGAGAAGAAGTGACATCTTCTTTATTGTATTCTTTTTTGTATGAGTATTAATACAAGTTGTGTATTGTCTCTCATATTCTGTGTTGTTTCTGGTTTCTAGTTACTTGTTACTTCTGGTTAATTCCGCATCTTAAGTTGCTTGTATATGGTAATCAATTGTGTGCTTCCACGGTTTCCTAACAGTTGGTATCAGAGCTAAGGTTGCAGGGAGTAGTTTTTGTGTTTGGTTACAGGTCACTCTCAGGGGTTTCTGATTGAGTGGGAGTATAGCAATGGCAGAAGAAAGTAAGCTACGAATGGAGAAACTAAATAGCACGAATGGTCAATTACGGTCCTATGGAAAGAAAGAGCAGGAAAAAGAATATTATTGGTTGGTAGAAGATCAGCATGAAGGAACTGAAGAAGTAGATGTTGCAAGGGTTGTTGCACAGGATGCTCTGGTATGTTTCTTGGATAAAGTTGAATCTTGTTTTATAGATTATGTTGCCTCTTTCCATGCAGCCCCAGGTAGAGGAGCCGGTGAGCCTTGCCAAAGAATTGGCAAAGGGGAAGTGATGTTGAAATTGCAGGCAGCCAACACATGGGTGTTGAAGAAGGTCATGCAGGTATTAGACTTGGAGATGTGGCTAATTTCTTTAAGAAAGTTGGGTGATGAGAGATGCACAAGAACTCTCATAGTGGATGCACTTAAATTAGCTAGTGGTAAGAAAATAGGTACTCTTTATCTACTTGTTTATATTACTGATTCTTTTTCTATTGCAGAGACGTGGCTTCATAGGCTTGGTCACATGAGCAAGAAGGAGATGCATGTTCTTAAGCGGAAGACTGATATATTTGATAGGCTTAAGAACTAGAAAGCCTTGGTGTTTATGGAGGAGATGGCAGATAGAGACCAGTGGATGGGGCTGGATACTTTTGAGCAGGGCAGTTTAGACATGGGTTTTGATTCAAAGGAGCTCGTGGGTAAAAATTCATCACTCACAGGAAAACACAGGTACCAGTGTCGGTCAGGAAGAACTGGCATCGAACAGACAGGTGCCAATGTCGATCATGTGTAGATCGAAGCCGGTGATGTCGGGCAAGGTAAGATCGACATCGATCAGAAGGATTGATGTCGACAATAGGTAAGACCAATGTCAGTCAAGAGGACCGATGTCAAAAATAGGGACACCGACGTTGGTAGAGTCGGTAGTCAGGATAGGCGCATGGAAACTGACGTCGATCAGATGTAGACTGTGTAGTGACTGAGGTCAGTCACTGTAACGGATTTTGGGCAAATAGCAAGCTATCAAGGATTCTCAAATTCCCATATGGAGGATGGTAAGTAAGCCTCAAATTCATTGTTCCTCTTCTTTATACTAGTTGCTTACTGCAGAGCAGGAAGGATCCAGGAAATAGTGGGAGCATGGCATGAACAGGTATGCAAAACCAAGCAAGAGATTTGGAAGGGTTGCTAGCCGGTATGAAAGCACAGAGACGAATGGATACCTTAGTTAAAGAATAGAGAGAATGGACACGTGAGATGGAAGGCCAGGTCATATGGTCTTGAAGAAGCTGCAGGACAGTGGGACAAGACTGACAGGTGGTACCAGGTGGATGACAAAGCAGGGCTTTAGTCAATGGCAGTATAACCATTGTGTTTGTCTTACCAGGTGGATGATGGTCACAACATTATCATGTTGTTGTATGTGGAGAATGAGCTTGGTGTAGGTTCAAACATACAAGGTTTTGCTGAGCTAAGGGTAAGATTAGTTTAGTGGCATGTCATGAGGAATTTGGAGCAGCAAAATTCTTTGGCATGGGAGACATGGAGATCATAGGTTGATTTTGTCTCCAGTGGGAGCTGATGTGAATCAGGTGTTGGTGAGGTTCATTACGTAGGATGTAGAACCGGAGCACACTAAGGGTTAGATAGTTCAGTGTCTAAAATCACATGAGGTCTAGTATAGACATGAGTTTGCCCAAGCAGTGGGTGTTGTCAGAGAGTTAGGAGCCAATTCAAGGAAGTGGGTTCTCAGGTATTTGAGAGGGACCAGCAGTAGGGATTCATGCTATGAAGGGTTAGGACTTCACTACATGGGTTTGTAGGTTTGGATGTGGTAGGTTACTCGAATGACAGGTGGTGCACCATAGGTTATGTGGTGGGTGGTCTTTAGGGTTGAGCTTGAAGAGGGATACAAGCCAGGAAATAGATTAGACAGGGTACAGGTATAGGTACAGTGCAGTTGTTTATCTCCAAGTGGGATATTGTTAGTTTGTGGAGCTAAAAGCTTCACTAATGCAAACAAAGGAGGAGGTTGTAGAGAGTTTGTTGTGTGTCGTAGATGCCGGCATCGGTCAGGCCAACCGATGTCGATAGGATCAGACAAGAAGGCAACTGACATCGGTCAGAAGTCGGCCAGTGTCAGCACCCCCAGGTAGACAGGGACCAATGTCGGTCACCTGTGTGGTTCAAACTATGTGTATTACAGGCAGTTAGCTAATGAACCAAGTGTTTGCATGTCAAGAGCCAAATTTAGACTCAAAGCTGCGGATCTAATTATTGTAATTAGGTGTCTAATTATTGTTTGCATGAGATCTATATAATAGACTCATGGGCTGTATTGTAAAAGTGTTCTAGTTTGAGTTGAGCAAAGTTATCTCCTTCTGTGTGTGAGGTGAGCAAGGGTGTTCCTCCTAGTTCCACAGCAGTACCAAGGTGGGTGCTAGTTTTGGAGAGTCAGCAGGATTCTTTAGGGGTGTAGGATCTTGGTCATCAGGTGAGCATGGCTACTTTAGGAGATCTACATGGTAAGTAAGATCATTGATCTGCAGGTGTATGTGTGTGCAAGGTCAAGGTTCACAGGTGTGCAGAACTAGGTTGATTTGCAGGTGTGTAAGATCAGATAGAATAGCAACACAACAGGGAGCAATATCAGGTAGGATCTACTTGGAGTACAGTGTGTACTCAGTTTAGAGCAAAGAGGAAGGCAAGGCAGTTCCTTCCATAAGTAAGATCATTGAGGTGTAGGTTGTTACAGGTTCAGGGGAGATCTACTTGAAGTATTATTGTGTACTTAGAGTGCGTGGAGCACTTGTGGAGTGCATGGAGCACGGGTGTATTGGCAGTAGTGGATACTGACTGGTTGGAGAGGTGAACAACTCTGTGTTTGAGTTGTGTGTTGGGACCGTAAGAGAGAGCTTTGAGGAAAGAGTTATTGTTCACTTGAGGTGTGGGAAGCCTCTATAAGGTGGTGGAGAAGAAGTGGCATCTTCTTTATTGTATTATTTTATGTATGAGTATTAATACAAGTTGTGTAGTGTCTCTCATATTCTGTGTTGTTTTTGGTTTCTAGTTACTTGTTATTTCTAGTTAATTCCGCATCTTAAGTTGCTTGTATATGGTAATCAATTGTGTGCTTCCATAGGTTCCTAACACATTAGTTATTAGGTCTGAGTGAGATCTCAAGCATACAAATATTTGTAGGACTATTAAGAAGAAAGCAAGGGGTTCTCAATTATGGTCATATATATCTACAAGTCTATGATTGAGTTTCAATCTTCTCAAGGTTTTCATCCCCTTAAAGTGCCATGGCATAAATGCCTATAGGTTTTTCATAAAGAGTTTCATAAGGTTTAAAGCATGTTTCAATGGTAAAACAAGCCTTTAGGGTGGTAGAAAGTCTCCATGACTAACCAAGAGATCTAGGGACAAGATCTCAAGGTTTTTAAGCCTCAAAACCTCACCAAGAGGCATTTAATAGTTTCCAAGGTATCTTGGTAATAGGATAGAGTTCTTACTAGCTTCATCAAGGTTTGTAAAAGAAGAAAAGGATCACAAGGTTTTATGACCTCTAACAAGAAATAAAATAAATAAGATTACAGACCTGCAAAATTTTAAGAAGATTTTCCATGAAGAGATAAAAGGTTCACGGTCTTCAAGACCTTGACATAGGTATTTAACAATGTTTTGAGTATCCCCTTGAGAAGGTAAGGTTTTTAGAGCTCATGGAAAGACATTTGCATGGTTTAAGTTGATCTAGCCTTTAAAATCAACCTCTAATAGGCCTGCAAATGTTTTAAGTAGGATGTCATGGTCTTGTTGATATAATATCATGATTTTCACCACTCCATGCATGATTCAAAGGTACCTATAGGTTACAGGCCTAGTTGATAGAGTTGAATGATTTTCAAGGTTGCATGTAAGTTTTGGAAAGTGTTAATGATAAGAGAAAGAAGATAACATAGACTTTTTACTCCTTTCAAGTATCATCAAAGGTTCTAAAAGCCCTCAAATAAATATGTAGACTTCATTGGAGGCTTGGGTGATTATTTGTAAATTATGAGAAAGTTTAAGGTCTCAATGGTGATTCCTAAGGCCTAGGAGTGAGGTATTGAGTTAAATAATGTTTGTTTCAAAGTTAATCAAGTGTGAATAAAAAGTTATAGAGCATGACTTGGAGGTATCTACAGGGATATAGCAAGGTTTTTACAAGTTTTTCATGACCTATAGACCTAAATATAGGTTTGCACCATACCTTATAGGATTTTAACTAGTTAGCTAGCAAATTTGTAGGATTAGGAAGTTTCAATCACCTTAAATCATGAAAATTCAAGTTTCTCAACCTCTCCAAGAGACCTTCACATGAACTAAAAGGAAAATTTTAGGCAATCCATGCTTCTACAACCTATCTAGCATGACCCTTAATGGAGTAAATGGTCATAAAATAGCACGAGGGAGGTATGGAGGCATTTGAAAATTTCCCCTAGAAATGTGTAACTCCCTCTATGGAGTGGAAATCATGGCAAGTCAATTCCAAGGCTCTAAATGGGTGTATGAGGTATATTTTCAAGCAAAACATTCAACAAACATGGAAATTAAGGAGGAAATTTAAACTTGACTATATTATCTCTAGTGTGCATGCATAAGAGGAGGATATGGGTAAGTTAATGCTATTAAGATCAGAGGACCAAGTTTTCAAATAATATAGTAGTATTGAAGAAGCATATCCATCATGCATAAGTCTTCCAAATGATAAAGAAAGCAAAAATAGGGCCTCTTCTTCCACTACTATGCCAACCTTCTTTGGATATCTTCATGAGGCAGGCCTAGTGCATTGGAGAAGGCTTAATGCCTCACTTTTCATTGCCTATTTTTTATCAAAGGTTAAATTGATGATTTATTGGTAGCATTTATGAGGCCTCCTTATTTCTCTCCTCCTCTCTCATCTCTATTTTGATATATAGGACTGAAAAAGATTTTTTTCAACAACCCTCTCTTTGGTATATCAAAACTCTACTCATTTTAAGTCTTGTAATATTTACTTAGGACTTGAATTATCAATGAAATATTGAATTTTCCTCTCCTATTATTGTATCACTGTGTATTCTGAAATTTTAGTTACATTTTATGGATTTTAGTTTCTTTTGCTTAGTTTGAGATCAATTGTAGATTCATATTAATATCTTTTGGCTCATTTTAAAGAAAAATGTATATATTAAAACCCTTGAAAAATTGGTTTCTTCACCATACCTATATTATAGTATGTTTATGAGAGTTTATAGATAAAAATTATTCTTTTAAAGGTTTTTCTTGTGCTAGTAGGAGCAAGCTGAAGAGCTCTCTAGACTTGGTTCATAACCATTTTATGATTTCAATTATTTATACTCTCCTTTCCATGGTGAAAACAAGTCTTAGTTGTAAATAGGTCCAATTTATCATTGTTTTAGGCCTACATCTAATCTTATATAAGATGCATGTAGTTTAGGAAGGAAGTCAGCTTTATCTGAAGGTTCATCCCAAGGATCTAAGGTCCTACACCTTGGAGATGATCCCATTATTTTAGATGAATCACTAATTGAGTTAATGAGTGCAAGATTTATGTGACAATAGGTAGGTCTTATAAGTAAAAGTAAAAAAATAAAGTTAAGCATGGTTATTGTATGTGTGTGTGTTTAATGTGAATTGATCCATGTAAATTTATTAGTATTTACTATTATTTTGCTAATCCAAATGGTGTGGGGCCAATATAATCCCTTTTATTATTACATTTATGATTTAATAAAGTAGATGCAATCCTTATTTATAAAATCACCACATCTAATAAATACTAGAAAAAATAAAATGCATACATAACTGAAATAAGTTTATGCCAATTGGTGCAAAACACCTTTAATGTAAAATGAAATACTATCCTAACTAGTTAATATTGAAGAGATCAAGTGTACCCATTTACTGGATAGCTAAAATATATACCTTTTCTAAACAAAATAATCCACCTAGATATATTGGAGATAGGATCAATGTTTCAATATAAAATATATAGTGTATGTTTTTTCATTTTCTATAATTTTTGTCTCTTCTTTGTGTTGTTTCCATTCTATGTTATTTAATTATTATAATGGATGAATAGTTTAAATTTCAAACATATAGAACTCTTTTTCATATTATGAGATAATAGAAATAGGAAATCGCTTTTTTGTTTCAAATATGTTAGCATAAAACCTGGTAGGATACCACATTTTAAAAATGGGACCCTTTTTTCTTTTAAATATTTAAATAAAACTTTTATATTACCCTTGGCAGATTTAGTTTGGCTTGTCCTTAATTTTGAAGAGTTAGTTTCAGTAACATAGCCTTCTAATAGTTGGATTTCTTTTGAATTTATCAAGATAAAGCACCTTTTCCTTAGAGTGCCCATCTTCCAAAGAGAGGAGAGCATAACTACCTTCATCAATGTTTTTTATTTCTAAAAACTCCCATATGTTGAAGGAATCATTTGTTGGCTCCTCTATAATTATAATAAAAGGGTAAACTTCTTTATATTTGTTTTTTTTCATGATCCTTTTAGGATATAGAATGTGGCATTGCCTTTTGACATGATGATTAAATATATTTTTTAATATTGTCTTAGAACTATCATATTTAAGGATGGATTATATCTTGTTGATGAGCACATCCTTTATCTAATTCCAAGATTGTGCATAAATCTCATTTATGTTTTTGTTATCATCATATAAAAATTATGTAAGCTCTATAAATGGGTCACCATTTCCACCCTATAAATATTCACCAATGATCTTTAGCCATATTTATTGTTCATGGGGAGTCATAGCCTTATTCTCAATTATAACCCCTATTGTAGCTAGTAAACTATCATTGTCCTCTATTACTATGTATTTTCTCATGTTCATATCACTTTCATTTCCATATTCCTTTGAGTAATAAGTCCCATGACCTTTACATCACTTCCCTCAAGTTCAATGTCTACATAGTGGGAGTCCCTCTAATCATCATGGTCTTTTTGGTGACTATGTGTAAGAGATTTATTGAGAAATATTGATGTTTCTTTCATAATATCCTTAAGAAATAATCATCTATCTCTTTTATCATCAACATTAGAGAATTTTTCCACTTTTTCCCTTTGTAAGTAACCTTTAAAATTATAATATTTTTGAGAAAACCTATTACATGAATCTAAATTTATATGAATTAACATAATACTTAATACCATTAAACCTTCAAGAAGGTGGGAAGGCTCCACTATCATTTCCTTTAGGTACAAATTAACCTCTTATTGAATTTATCCTTCTGCATCATGGTAATAAAAAAAAACATCATTGAACCATTTATTTTATTTAGCAAGGCCCTAATTTTTTAACCACTTCCTAATTTATAGTCTCAAAAATCTAGGATATTGGGGAAGAAGTGAGTCACTATAAAATAAATGATATTCCTTTGCCTCTATATGTCCATTGTGAGTATTCCATCAAAAATTTTGGTAGTTATAACCTTTTGATTGATTAGGTATTAGAATTTTTGTCACAAAAATTTGACTATGAGAATTTTTTTTTAAAAATTGCCCTTGAAGGCCATAATTTCATTTATGAATTTTATTATAAGATACTTCATCTCATCAATAGCTTTAGGCTCAAAGGATGCACTAGGTGGTATGTTGGGTAGGCTCATGATTTGCATCTGGGAAGGTTTGGGAGTCTAAGGGAACAAGGATGTGGTGGGAAAAGGAGTTATTATCCCACCTGAATAAGAGAATTATTAGTTGCCAAGATAGAATTAAAATATTTTAGAATAATGTCTCATCCAATTACATGTATCATTATGGATAAATTAGGATCAAAAGCTTTTAAAAATACAAATAAACCAAACCTGATGATTGGCATAGATTTTTAGATATTAGTTCCCAGGTATTTTTGAAATTTAGGTTAAATTCAATGAAAGCTCCAAAGTATCCCTCCTAATTATAGATATTTTTTTACTTAGAGCTAAATCGTCCACCTTTTTCTTGATTTGAATACACAACTTTTCTCCTAATTCATCCCATATTGATATTGATTTTACAAGTAAATATATATACTAATATAGGGATTTTCCTTTAAATGAGGTAGCCAAAATCCTAATAACAACCTCATAATAAATAATATGGAAGTATGATAATATATTGGTAATATATTTTATATAATTGATGGTACTAACTGAGCCATGTCCATAAAATTTAGGGAGTATTTTAAGTGTTGATCTAGGAAAGGGATTCCATTGTTGCAAATTTAATGGGCTCCCACAACTTCATGAAAAAAAGGAAAGGTTCTAGTATTATCCATAACTTAGGTTTTCATTACAATAGTAAAAGGGTTTTTTAATAGGCTAGGTCAGTTTACTTTAAAATGGGCTCTTTATCTAGTGGAGTTAGTAAGTGATAGAAAGGTTGTTTCCAAAAGAAAATAATTCTAATTTTTTCAATAAAATATCATATTTAAATGTGAATCAGGTGGATTTATCTAAATAATTTCAAATGAAAATAATTTTTTTTTCCACCACGTGTGTCAAAATTTTTAATGATCCATTTTTTTCATTCATTTTCACCCACAAAATGGCCATAACATGGGTTTTTTTCTCATTGTGGCATTACTCTTAGAAAAGAACCTATAGAGTCAATTGGTTTCATTTCATATTCTAATGATACCCCTACTCTAAACTACCTACATAACAGAAACATAGAGGGAGAAAGGGTGAGAGATATGCATGAAATCAAACATGGTGATGCACCAAAATTAAAGATTAGAGGATTTACTACCATTACAACATAGTAACACCAAAGTACATAGAGGGAAATAAATAAAATGAAATGAAATGAATACAAAGGAAAGAAGCAACAAGAAGTTACTACAATAAAATAAAAACTAAAGGTCAAACAAAGAGATCCATAAATGTCTTTGTTTTTAATAAATTACACATAATAAATTATATAACAAAATTGGGTTCAAGATATACATGTATAGTAAAGCAACAAGGGTCTAGATCTAGATTGTAAAACTTTATTAAGCATAAAGTCTCAGTAAATCACCCTTTGCTTAAAATGAGTGATTCATATATATAATATAGGTGAGGATAAAGAGATGGAAAAAAATCCCATTTTAGCTACCCATAGTCAAAATTAAACAAAATATTAAATATTTTGTCCTTTTGCTATCCGATTTTTTATTTTTTCAAGGATCAATAAATATTTTGCATCCTACCCATACTTATTTCCATACTTAATTAGATATTTCTTAAATAACACAGCTTATTTATTCTTTTTGAATGGATCAAAAATACTAAACATGATATCATTGTTATCCTTACATATATTCCCTACTCATCTTTGAATTTCAATTACTTCCTGTAATAACCCCATGATTTTTTTTAAAGATAGATCAAAATAGAGTGTGAGGACATGCTCTAATAATGACTAACACAATATAGTTTCTCAAATGTACATGAATTGGAACATCTTAAAACTAATAATAATGATAGGATATATGTTTAGCACTTATATATAGTTAAATCACCTTAAGAAGATACTATAAGGAAGTATCTCATTCCACATTAAATATGGAGCTTAGGGTGTATAAGTGTGTGGACACACATTCATATACTCTGATCTAGATACACTACCAATCATATTCTGAATAGAATCATTTAAAGAGGTTTGACCTTAGTTAATTTCCATTCATGATAAATTTTATTTTTGTAGGTATAGGTATAATGTGAGTCACATATTTCAATCATATAATTTCCAACATCACTATTTAAATAGTCATATCTAAAATATGCCAACTTAACATTTAGAACCCTTTTATTATTTAATGCATCAACCTCTCAAACATAATATATGTATCCTTTATACCAGGCTATATACCAAGTTATTTACCTAATCAAATAAAAAATATATTTATCCTTTATTCATAGGAGAATTATTATGCAAGGATATAATAATGTAATTGAAATCTTCATTGCCTAGATCTACCATGACTTTTATTTATGAATAGAGTATAATATAAACCATGTAAACTTTTTAAAATTTCCTAACATATATGGAATCAAACATTTAATATATTTCACTATCTATATCTATTTAAGTTTTTGTAACCCTCCTAAAAAATGTGGTTATAACTTTCAAAAAGTAAGATAAGTCTTACCTTCTTTGATATTTAATATCACTAATGTACTTCCACATCCTTATTTTCATGTTGTAACATGTAATTTACCATTTATCAATAAATTTTATTCCATGGTTAGCATATACATTAATGAAATTAATCCATTTTCTAAACAGGTGCATAACATAAGCAGTGGTACTAATTAAAGTAATTCTCAATGCTACATGCCCAAGTTTGTAGTATTTATTCATATGTATTTGGTCATGGAACCAATATTATTCTAACTTTATCATCCCATTTTCAAACATGAAATGATGACACTATTGTATTATCTAAGTAAAATTCACACTTATTAAAATTAACTATAATTATTTAATTATTAAGGATCGATTGGTAATCAAATCTATCAATATAACCTTTGAATTAAGATATATATTTAAAATTTCTGAAAATACTTATTCTTATGTAAGATATATATCAAAACAAATATCATAAAATCATTAACAACTTAATGCATATAATTATTTAAGCTTCTACATGGTTTAATTCTAACAAAGAAAGCATATTAATAACTCTCTTTCAAACTTGAGAAAATATTTTCATGTCATTTCCATTTTTCCTCAAGTTGATATGGCAGACAATAAAAATATATTTGGAAAACCACATTTATACCAATAATTTATGTGAGTCCTCATTATAACCTTTAATAGTGATAAATTACAAAGTTGTGTGTAATTTTTTATGCAACAAACACTAACACATTTTTATTAATGTAATAATGACAACCCAATTATGTTTCAAATGAAACTTAATTTAAATTATAACTATCTTCAAAACATGTTAGTTTGAAAAACATCAAGAATGATACAAATGGTACATCATCCATCAACAACCATGCTTATTAAACATATCTATTGAAACACTAACTTGATACTAGAATATATGCACTTGGAATATGTTCACTGAAATGTGGCAATCTTCCATAAACATATATTTTTAATATGAACACTCTATTTAACATTACATTTATTTGTTAATCATGACTTATTTTTCATATTTATACCAATATGGAATCACAATAATCCATGAAAGTTAGTATTTCTCTTTACTACATGATTACTATAGAACTATTTACTTTAAATTAAGTTCATAAAATATAAATCAAATCATAATAATTTTCATTAAGACTCAATGTAATAATTGATTCAATAACATTACCCAAGCTATGTCTAAACTAGTAAACAATTTATTGCATAACTCAAACAAATATAATGCATAATACTTTGAAGAATAGAAGAACAACATTATCAACACACTTAGTCCAACTAACCCTTAAAAAACAACTCAATGTTATTAATGTAACTCAATAAAATTGAGTATAATGAATAAAGTTTCATATACAACCTTCCTTATATCCACATGTATGATTTACCATTCAACAAACATAAATATGTACAAGTAATCATCTTAAGTCAACATTCAATATTCAAATAATTGAACTCAACAAATGTCAAGGTTCAAAATCCACAATAAATCAAAAGGAAGCTTGAAATATATTTTATTTTATTTTTATCTTAATAAAAGTTCATAAAATGAGTCATATAAATCTTTAATCATTCCTTACTCATGAAACACAATACTTTAATACTATCTACTCCATAAATAGGTTCTTTTCAGAATAATCCTATTACTTATACAACTCAATCAAGTATATACAAATCATACAAAATTAATTGAGAGACAAAGGATGATTGTAGAATGAATTTTAAATCAAAGAGAAACCTATAGGTTGCCCATATAAGGATTTAATGAACAACTCAACCAATGACACAAACAACATACACCTTATACAAATATGTAATGATAATAATGCACATAGTTAATTATCAAGAGAAATTAATCATAAATGAAACATTCAAGATAATCCAAGATATATGAATGCACATCTACAAATATATGTATATAATGATTAAATAAACATATCAAGTACACAATGCAAAAAACCATAAAATGATAATAACATGACTGTAACATAAATTCATCATCGACACCAAAAGTGGGTTTGCTTCTCAACAATGTTATCACTATCTAAGTATGTCATAAAGAAATCAAGTCACAATAGAGAGAAGCAAATACATAAAGTGGTAAATACCACCCTTCCAACCCTATTATCCCCCCATTGGTGGTCCTAACCACCCCATCCATTAGTTTGATCGTAGAGCCTAGCAATTAGGGTGGTGGTATGTTTATTCCAATTGAGATTCAAATTTCCATTACCACCAACAAAAAAAACTCATACAAAAAAAAGTTAAAAATTTTACACCTAGACAACAAAATGCACTTATCTAGGGAAAACATAGCTCAAAAACACTATTCACACCATTTCCAATACATACAAGTTCTGAAATACAAAATAAAACCCAAAAATAAAGTCATAACATAATAATAACAAAAAAGAAACCATTCAAAATGGCACAAAAGTATTTTAAGTAATGTGTATGGAAAAATGGCATGAAGACCACTTATAGTCACAACATAACCTAAGATTATTTTATGCCATAGAAATTACTCACAACAACCACATCATTTAATAAAATAAGGAAAATACCTTAAGTATTGCAACTTACTTGATGAATAAGTTTCATAATCTATCTTCATTTTTCCCAATGAGAGTTTTTTTTTCTATGCTTCCACACCCTCTTCCTTGGAAAAATGAGCATGCTAAAATAATAACCAGAACCCACCAAAAACTCTAGTTTAAATGGTAATAACTCAAGTCCTGGGCCGAATAAGGCAAAGGCACTGAGTTACTTATCCCCACATTTCATATTTTTTGGGCAAAAATACAAGCTTAACCACAACTCAATCTCCACCTCGATGGTCCAACTAAACCATCAAACCCTAGAGAGTCCCAACATGACTTACTAGCTCCAAAATAATAGAGATAGTTTAGGGTCCCAAGTCAAGCTTGTGAAAATAAAAACATAATGACCATACTCTCCAAATAAAACATAAGAAATTAAATCTTGGAAAAGATGCCATCATGACCTAATCAAACCATAAGGTCAACTTACTTTTTATCATTGGCATTCCATTTATATGATGGCCTAAGTATAAAATTTATCATTTTAATAAAAATTATTAGTAAACAATACAATTTGATAGACTAAATTACATTCATTGCTTAATAAACCATGTTTCAATACCATAATCAAGATAACCAAACAAACATAAATCATAGACCCCAATTAAGTGGCAAGCCTTTGCATAGACAAAGACAAATCAAGATAATGATAAGGGCAAATCCAATGCAACCATCATACATTCTAATATGTCACATTAAAATGATGTTATAAAGAATTTATAAAGGTCATGATTAACTAAATAGATCTTAGTGAGATTGAACGCACTATAGGTGTTAGAACCTAGTTCCAAATGATGAATAATACCCTGAGCACAAATAATCAAATGTGACACCAATTTAGAAAATATGCAATTTTATTAAAGTATATAAAATCTAAGTACAAGATAAAAATCAATAAAATGGCAAATTGAACATTTGCATGTTGATAAAGACTTTTGAGGTAAGAAAGGGTCAAATGAAGGAAATAAAAAACTCAATAGATAATAACATAATACTCAAAAAATTGGTGGTTTTTAAAAATTGAATTATCTCATAATTCATCTATCAGTATAACATATGACTAGCCAACACACCCATGTTTGTTAAAATCTACCAATCAAACTTATCTCATTTATTAGTTTCATGTAGTCACAAAATAGGACATCAGTAATATTTAGAATAGTTATAACATCATATTTTTGTGACCATATAAACAATTAAAATAAATAGAATACCATAGTCATATCAATGACCTAAATAACTAAAATAATCATAGCATCACAATCATATCCATGATCTTACAACCATAATAATCAAAGCATCATAATCATATCAATGATCTAACAACTATAATAATTAGAAGATCATAAAAAAATATGTCATGATAATGTCAAATAGGAATTTAAAAAACTATCAAATGATTCTAAAAAATTGGGATATGACAAGTAATAGTATATTTTAATCCTTTACTAGCATTTTCTACGCACTTTGACATAACATTTTTTGGGTTATGGCCCTCTCCCTTGGTAATGTAAAAAAATGTAATTTTGTTGCGTTATATCAGTTTTATTTTTTAATTACATTGGTATTTTTCATTATTTTTTTATATAATTAATTTAAAAACACTTATAAAAAAAATTCTATAATATTTTATGTTTTAGATCAAATGAGAAGTTAAAGGTAGTCAATTATTCCATATATATATATTATAGGAAAATACATTTTATTTATCATGTACTCTATATTTGATTTCATATTAAAAAATAAATCAATACATAGAGATAAGTAATGAATGGATAGTAAAGTTATATTAATATTGAAGAGTTACACCATAGTACTAAACATATTCATTTTTTAGTATTGATTTCATATTATGACAAAATGAATTATATAGAAGTAAATATTTCACACTCAAGATTGGTGATTTTCTATTTTATAGCACTTCTTTCCTTATTTGTATTCATTATAGTTTTTTACAATCTATGAAACTCTTGGTAAATTCATTATAGATATGATATACAAAAAATATCACATAAAAAATCATCCTTAAAAGTGGGCTTATATCCAATTACCTGCTTCATAATGTGGATTATGCGAAGATAAATTTTTGCATGAATTTTTTGTCATATTCACTAAATACTCAAATATTTTCTTTATGTTTGTCATACCCCATCTTGTTAAAATATAATAAAATAATTGTAACACTTCTATGACAACATAATATGATGAATTGATTATGTTTCTGTTTATGATTGATATTTATATGAGATTATATAGATGTTTCACTTTTGAGTATTATTTATTTGATACAAGTACTATTAATGTCATTTGTATGGTTTTAAGTACAATATAAGGATGAGATAGGCTCAAGGATGGAAGAGTTTGACAAACCAATGCTTCAAAGGTATACAAGTATAAAAAGAATAAATGTAAGAATGAGTTATTAAAATGCATCATTCCCTTATTTATGTTTTTTTTACTATGAATACACATATTGTGTGTGAATTTTTATTGTTTATTATTAGAGAATGTCATTGGCATGGATTTAATTATGCACATTATTCATGGTGAAGTTATTATCTTAGGTTGTTAATTTTGATAAGTCATTTTGTTATAACAAGTCTCTAGGACATGGGTCCTTGGACTTAGCCTTATTTTTCATGATGTTGAATAATGTTGTAAATTAGTCTTGGCAACTTTGGACACAGGCCTTGGATGGCATTAATGCATTGGAAAAGTGTTTCAAGAACCTTGATTAGGGCCATGGAAATGATTAAAATTTTAAAGTTAGAAACTTTTATTAGTCAAGGTAGTATGTTAATCACTAACTTGAACACAACTTTAGCCTAGGTCAAGGATTAAAGCAAAAACGTGGATTTTTCATCTAAGACCTTGATTAGGTCAATTAACATCAATTAGATTTATGATTAAAAGTTGATTACATTGTGGGAGATATTATATTAGGCCTTGGAGGCATTGATCTCCAATCATTTTAGAAATGGGGAGTTAGGGCTGCAAGTGGGAAAATTAATGGAGAGGTTTTTTAAGCATGCAGGTTATGGGTAACATAAACCTTGTTTCCAAGGTTTTATGTATTTTTTTATTTTTAGAATCCACTATGTCTTTGACATAATGTCTGCTTTGTGGGAGTTTCAGAGAAACACCTTTAACTATTTTAAATGGACCCATAAGTCTCCCAAGTAACATACACAAATCTCAAAGATATGAAAAGGGAAGAAGATAAAGAAAGAAAAAATGTAAAAAAAAACATTTGTTTGATTTATGGTGTCTCTTATTAATTAGGTTGTTTTTTTGCCTCACTCATTAGTTCCTTTTGGGTCTTGCTATTTTGTTTTTTTTAGTGTTTTATTTTGGGAACATGAGGTAACATTATAGATAAGAGGACTTGAAAAATCTCTAAGGTTTTTCATGACCCCTTTTCCAATTTAAGGCCCTCCACTAGGCCCTTATTAATTATAATATGTGTTTAAATTGTTGATCACACAAATTTTATCTCAATGAAAACAAGGTCATTTTTTATTAGTTTTACCTAGGAATACCCTATAACAATATTTTTTTTATAGTCTTACTATGCTCTCAAATGAAATTAAATATGAGAAATAATAAATAAAATATAATTTTAATTCTTAAATAAGGCAATTTCTTTTAGCTTGCAAACCCTAGACTATGTTGGGATTTTATTTATATGTGTTCCTTATGGTTTTTACATGTGTAGAAAATATGTTATTGTTGGTGTAAATATGCTCATCTTGCATTTATTCTCTTTTATAATTTTATTATTTTGGGATTTATTTTCATAACTCTTTCAACCTTATAGCCGATGGATGGGGTGGTAAGGGCCACCAATAGTTGGTTTCATCTTACACATTTTTTGTTTCCTCAATGGTTGCATGATGGAGTCCCAGTATTGTATTATTGTATCTAGAGGTTTATTACATATGTGACTCTTGATTAAGGGTGAATTAATGTTCCAATGGCATTTTAAGGTGCCATACTACTATTACTTAGCATATGGAACTTAGCATGTCATAGGATTATCAGTGATTAATTATGCCCTATATCACTCTTCAGATGTAACCTTATAAATTATTATGTATAATCTAATGCTTATACTACCTCTAATTTATATAATGTTAGCAAAACTAGTATAGCTGGTTTGATGTATGGGCATATATACATACATATATATATATATATATATATATATATATATATATATATATATATATAATTCTATTCATTATCAACTTCATTCTTTGGATAAATAATTTCATTTTTTATATATTATCATATTTAATAAGTCAATGAATGGGTTGTTGATGTAGATAAGGATAGTATTTCTTGTTAGCAAAAGAAATTATTAGTAAATGAGATCAAATATGAGGATTAAATTTGAACTCTATTTAATAATTCTAACTTTATGGACCAAGTATTGTAGATGAATCAAATTGTTATTATAGTTTTGATTACCTTTTTATGGAGAAGTTCCAGTCCTAAGTATAGTTTCAAATTATGTATAGAATCCCTATTGTGTTCATGTTGCTAATATAACTTAAGGACAATGTCAAACTTAGAATTAAACATAGTTTGGTATTGTAATAATGGAAATGTTCTATGTATAATGACTAAGAAATATTATTAGCTATGTTATCAATTATGGTAAGATTATTTAACATTTTACCAAATGTGTTTTAATGGCCTTATGGATGTTTCATCCTTTGTTTATATTCACAATTTTTTGTTATAGGACTATGTAGGATAAAAGCATATTTGATTTTAAAGGGAATATTCAATAGTAAGTTGAGTAGTTGAATGATTATTTTGATTGCTTATCTATTTACTTAATTGTTAATTATTTAGCTTTAGGTGAAGTTTGTTTCTATACAATAATCATGTCTTTTTGTTTGGTTATGAGTCTAAAGTGAGGTTTGAGTAATACGACTATGTTTCATATAATATACTTTGACTTATGTTCACCAAAGACTTGTATAAACTAATCTTGATCCTTAAGTTTCAATTTTTTTATTGATAGCACTTATTATATTTCTGGGAACATTGTTTTTGAATTTCTAATTTTTATGGTAATGGTATGTCTCAACCTAAATCATTTTAAGATAGTGTATAAAGATACTCAAGTGTGATAAATAGACCTAGACCTTCACACTCATTCAAAACACTTTTAGTGTTATTAAAAGAATGAATTATAATTTCTTTAGACATTAAGGTTTGGTTATAGCATGCACTTTAGGTAAACATGTCAAGTAATTATGATGAAAACCCTAATTATAATGTGACCATTATGACTCTTAGTATTTTTTCTCATTTGAATTTTTAAAGAAGTTAAATCTCATGGTTTTTACCTTGATTTGGTTGTATAATTGCATTACATTTCTTTATTGGACATAGGTAAAGAAGCCTAGTCATTTTATTTGTATTATGGTAATTACAATCAGGAAGATTTTTGTATTCAATAATAAGATGATTTTTTGACTGATTGTTAGAACATTACTATAGTGGTACATCAATGAATTAATTGGAACAATGATTAAAAAAAATAAACTATACACATCATCTTAAAACCTCATTTTTTAGATTTGAGCTTGTATTGGTTAGTGGTATTTAGTTGAGAATGGCATTACTTTGCTTTATAAAGAACTTTATTTTTTGAGATGAAGTAAGTCTTATATTCAAATTTAATTAGAATTAGATTGAATCTAATGCATCATCAAGAACCTATGGAACCCTAGGAATAACTAACCATATAGTATTTTATGTTTTCAAGTTATAATCATAACCTACAAATGGAAGGAGTGTATTGGTTGGTAACATAGATAAAACCACCTAGGATAAGGTTAAGATAATATTTTAGTCATAGAAGAGGCTTAATAAATTTTTCATATTATTGCATGGAAAAATAAACTTATGGATACTCATTCTAACTATGATATAAATAAAAGAGGAATATGTTCTTAAAGTGTTCTCGTATTTTTCACAAGGATATTACATATACCCAAGATTGAGTTCCATAGGTAATCTAGAAGAGTACAAAAGTGAGAAACATGTAACATCTAAGTATATTATGGAAGCACAAAAATAATTATAATTAACTCCATAAAGTTATTACTTAAATATGAATTACATCTTATTAGTATAGTGAGTGAATGGTTAACTTTACTTGTCTTCTTAATATTAATAATAAATTGTGCAAGATAACATATTTAATTTCAATATAGATTATCTTTTATTTATAGTGCATTACAACAAACAAATTATGTCTTTTTTATGTTAATTTCATCCTAATGTTATATCTTAGGCATTTTTCTAGTCCTCTATGATGTTATGAGGCCTAAATGCATTTTTTTCAGACTTTGATTTATAGGCAGTGTGATTAAATGAGGAAATCTATTTACATTGTTGGAATTAACTATGCTTCAGGAATGTAATCACTTATTGGAAATTAATGCATGACTCAAAGGGTTCAAATTTTTGAAGTTTGTATTTTTGGTGTTGTGACAATTTTCCACATAAAAAGTCTATTATCAATTCAATGATAAAGCACAATCTAATAATCAAATGCTATATTTTATATTATAAGAAAACAATCAATATAAATGCATTGAGTCACTCTCAATTTGAAATTTCAATTTACATTACATATAAGATGACAAATCCTTCTCAAAAAATATTTTCATACTTTCCAAAAAAAATTGAATTTTCAAGTATTGAATTCCAAACTAAGATTTTAAAAAAAAAACACTAATGAACTCCTGAGTACAAATATCTTATCAGATTTTTTTTTCATGCATTTTTCATCTCCTTGGATTGGAAATTAATTGTTCTAACTAGTGGCTGTGTGTGTGTGCATGCACGCACATGCATTATTAAAGATTATAAATCCCAATGCCATTAAATCATTATTAAAATATTTTTTGATGTTTTTTTTTTATTTTGGTAATTATTGAATCAAATATTATTTTTATTTTCTTCATATCTTTTATTTTTATAACATTATTTCAAGTAAAAAAATATAATTGATAAGTTTTTAAAAATATTTATAGTGTCATACTAATTTATTGGAGCTTTAGTAACATTTTTAATATCAAATTTTTAAATTAATTTCATGTACAAAATATAATTGCTAATTTTTAAAAAATATTTGTTGTCATAGATCTAATTTCTTAGACTTTTAATATAGTTAGCTTTTTAAATGAAAAATATTGAAGATTATAAAAGTTTTAATTTATAATAAAGTGTTATTTTTTATTTTTATTATTTTTTTGTGCTAAGGGTACATGTGATGACCAACCTATATGGGTCATAGTGTCATATTAAAAAAAAATAACCATTTGATTTTTTTATCATAGCATACCTACAAATTCAACTACTTTAGCACAATGCCCCATTAACAAAGAATCTATTAAGTAGTGGATGTTTTAACATGGAGTGAGATTTAAATCTTTGACCTCTTATTAACAAGAGCTACAAATTTCCATTACATCATTCCCTGATGGATTAGTTTTTACTCCTTTTAATTATTTATTTCTTAAAAATAAATATATACTAAACTTTTATTGATTATATTTTACAAATTTTGAGATAAGTACACATCATGATGTTACATGACACATGTTTATATGATTAATTTAATATTTTATATATCACAAATGAATTATTGTGTTAATTAATTTAAGGCTTCCTAATAAATTTAACTAGATTTTTGGTTTTCATGGGAGTCATTTCAAGATGACGTTATGAGACGTTGTAATAAGTAGTCATTACTCTAAAGATATATTATTTCATAGTTTTTTGGTAATAATATCAATTAAAAGAGACTAATTTAACATCAATGCACCCTAATTTTATTGGTCATTTTTATTTTGAATCAATTTTATCGTAGATTTTGCTTCTTTTTATTTTAGTCATTTGTTAATCATTTAGCTACCATACAATATTGACAACTCCCCTTTGGCTTTGGTTTTCTTTTCAAAATCAATTATTTCATATTTTATTTTAACATTTTTAAATTTTGCATAAACAAAAAATAATTATATTCCATATAATTTTACAAAGTATAGAATTACTATTTTCACATTTATAAAAAATAATATTTTCTTAAGCCAAAACATATTAACTTAGTTCATTTTTCTATAATACAACTTAAAATTTATAGATCATTCACAAATCATATACTAAATGGCAATGCTAATTGTTATGTAACCCTTATTTATCAATCCCTTCAATATTTCTTAATGTGGATAACCTCATATGTCAAAAGACCTACCTAGACATACGTAAATGCTTACTTAAATACTATACATCACAAACCATAAAAAGGAACTGTATTTACATTTTATTTTTTAACCCTTTATTAGTACTTACCATAGTAGGTACTATAGGAATCACCCAAGATAAATAATTGTTCATTTTCAACCAATGAAAAACTTTGAACAAATATATTACTTTACCAGATATAAAGTTAAATAGTTTAAAAAATAGAATATTCCTTTACTCCTTGATATGGAATATTCCATTAAGTTGTTAATACTCACATTTTTTCTAAAGTTTTACATTGAAAAATATTTAATTTATTTTTTAATAATTTTAACCTCTTATTTGATCACTCTTTTTTATAATTAATGCATATTTCTAGAATCCAAAAATATTAAAATTCATTACAAGAATTAAAGGAGAAGCTTACAGGGAGTATAGATAAATGGTGGTCCACTTTTAGAGATAACATGCAATAGAGTTTATGTTCATGTGGCTGATGCTCTAGTTGAATGTTAGAGAGGTTACACATAAATTCCCATGTTGTGCATTGAATGGCATTTAATTGAGATTTTTTATATATGGGTATCTCTTTCATGTATGTGGCCATTATTTCAAACATTTGTGATAAAAATATTTAGTTGGTTATGGGTTAGCCACTTCAAGACTACATTTGGGCATGGTGAGTAGATGTTGTTCCTTGTTTTTATTTCAAAATATATAAAACTTGTTTAAGTTTTATGGCATTTAGCGTTTTGAAGTGGTATGTGTGTAGAAGTGTCTATTTTTAAATGCCAAATAAGATTCGTTATTTTGGAATTCTATTATTTTTTAAATAATAATAGAAATACATTTTACTTTTATGTAATTTAAGGTTTTTAGGTGAATTATGTGAAAAAAATATGTTTTTAAATAGTAGACAAGATTGGTTATACTAGTTGTAAATAGATTTTTTTTTTGTGTTTGTTTCTTGATTTTTTGTTTAGGTCATAATGCCCATGACATAAAGCTTAAGCGGGTTATGGGTTGGATGTATCAGGACTATGCTAGCACACAATGAGTGAAAACCATCTTTTTTTTTTAAATTTAGGAATAAAGATAAATTTCTTATGTTTTATGGCATTTAGGGTTTTGAAGTGAAATGTATGAAAAAGTGTTAATTTTTAAATACCAAGGAAGATTGGTTATTTAGTTATTTTATCTATTTTTGGAAAATAAACAAAAAATTTAAAGTTGTATGTTGTTTATATTTTTAAATTGAAATGTGTGCATATATATATGTTTGTAAATAGTAGTCAATATTAGTTGTACTATTTGTAAATAGATATATTTTTCTATGTTTGTTTCTTGAATTTATGTTTAGAACAAAATTTTCTCAATGGTTGTAGTGGTTGTTAGGATTATGTACAAATGGCTCAATCACTTTTGATAGAGTGATGTTTGGCACACATTAGTCTTGCTAGCAAGCTTACGAAAAGAACCAAGCCTACTGAGATTGTTGTGTTTGTTTATCACACAAGTTTCACTCATTTTTCCATTTTACTTTAGTTTTTATTTATTTATCTTATATTTAGACCATCTTTTTCTCAATGATTATGATCATGGCAGGGACTTTGAAAGTGATATATTTGTTCTTATATTTTGGTATTGAACATGGAATCTAGATATATAAAATATAAACACAAATATAATAGACTTTCCTTAAACCCCTTGACATAGACACTTATAACATAAAGAAATAGAAGAACCTAAACATTTCCTTGGTGCTCACACAACATCATCATAATGGACACCCCACATTAGATTACAAAATTGGTGATTATTTGTTTGATGCATTTTTGTTTTGTTGCATTATTGGTATAGTTCTTTGAACTTCAAAACAAAATTATTGAGTATTTCCAAAATTATTTTCATAGAGATGATAAAAATGCATTTTTCTCATTCCAAATTGAGTTTTATTGTAAACCGATATTTATATTTAATATAATTCATGACCTAGACAATTATTTTGAAGGATGAGGCTTTTTACAAACATTTCTCTAGTGAATAAGAATCCAGGTTATGAGGTGACACTTTTTACATTCAATGCATGGAAAAATGGATTAATATGAAAATATGGATGTAGTCATCCACAAGATACAACAACTATCTAGAATTTAATATAGAGTATCTCATGCTTCCATATAACATCTTATTTCATGATGAAAGCCCACTACATAGTGATTATGAACTGATGTATTGGAGAAAAAATATTGCGTATAATAAATTGAGTGTAGATATCTTGGTATCAAATTCTTGTTTACATCTTCAATCTTGTTAGTCCTACATTTTTCATGATCTAGAAACACAAAAACGTATATGTTCTTGTAGAAAACATATATGATTATGTATAAATTATCTTTAATTCTAATTCAAGTATTCAAAAGAAATAAAGTTTTGAACACTTTCATTTTGTTTAATCACATGATGAAAACATTATAAAGTGTTTAACCTGTTAGGGGATTTTTTTATGGGAGAATTATGATTGTAGATTTACATACCACACCACTAACCTCTTTTTTAAAGCAATACAAGTTATCATTACACAAGTGTCTAAATGCATATGTATAAGAATTATAAAAGGCCAATTGAAATGAAGAAAACTATTAGCAAAATATGTCAAGTACAATTCAAATCTAGAGAAATTACTTAAACCTAATATCATATACATAGATTTCAAAAAATACATATTTCTCCTGACTATTTGCAATAAATTAAAAAAAAAATGTTCACAATGAAATTTCAACTAGGACTACCAACATTCTTTGTTAATATTTTGAGTGTCAAACATTTTTGGGGTCCTCATATTATTACATTGGTAAAACTATATAACAAACATAATCAATTGTTAGTTTTAATGAGTTGTAACCTAAATTTTAAAGCAATATTTTTTTTCTTGATGAGAAAATATTCAATTACTTGTATCATTACTATAAACATATACTAGACACATAAACTTAGTTTCTTTGTCAAGATGAGACACTCTTTGGGAATTTTTGGGTTACTAAATGCTAAAATAGAAGGATTACACATAGTCATTGGTTGATATGGACCAAAAATACACCCATCTATTTAAAAAAAGTGAATTATACTATTTAACATTTTTTAGATACTTATATAAGTTTAAATACTTCTTAATTCTCTTCAAACATAATAAGATAAATTGAACATCACAATACAAAATGTTGTGAGAAAGGTAAAAAATAAAATGTAGATACAATGTGTTTAGTACTAAAATATATATTAAGGAATCTAGGGATAAAGGGGATAGAGATAACCTATGGTACAAGGATGGTAAACTATCTCTATAATAAGCTAATTAATTTACAAACTCAGATAAACAATATTCTTAATTTATATACTGATATATGCTAAAAATAGAAAGTATAGCTATGCTAGATATTACAATGATAATGAAAACAAGATACTTAATTAGATTAATGTGCACATTAAAATATGATATCGAATAGGATGGAAATAAATTGGATCTAAATTTTGGATCAGTCATCTGATTCTAAAAATTATACCTTTGTGGCCTTGGACACTTAAAACCACCTTAGACTGTTGCATTGATGCTCATGTATAACCTAGTTGTAGGTGTCTAGTATAAAATACATGTTAGATCTAAATGAAACCACTTGATATATTTTGGGTTATGTCACTTTCAATCTGGTGTGCTCAGATCTGGATCATGCACTGTCACTCCTTGTCAAATAACAAAACCTTTATTTTTCATCTTCATAGTGGTTGTGGGAAAAATGGGTCTGTGGGCTCATGGTGTTGAGCTAACCCAAAATACCCATCTATCAGTGGGTGTTACCTATATATCCACTACTCTAAAGAGGGTCTCAAACTCATGCAATTCCCCCTATGTGTGGGATTGTGTGTTCACAAGGATACAATGTGTGATAATCAAGGACATAGAGTGACCTATCTTACAACTTGGGAAATATGGCTCATGGGATGATCCTTCATTACTTCATACTTGTATATGTGTTGTCCCTATGATTGATATGTAAATAGGATAAAATAGGGAAGATTTGTTCACTTGAATGCTTGATTGAATGCTTTTAGTATTTTGCCTTGTGAGTTGTTAGGTTTGTGTTAGGTGAGGAATGAAAGAGGGTTGATCTTATATATATAAGTGAGATATTATATAAAATGATATATATATATATATATATATATATATATATATATATCATTTTATATAATATCTCACATTATATCACTTAGGCTAACCATAGGGATATGTTACATTTATAAATTGGATCACTTTATGTCACTAGATGCTTTTGTTAGAATAATATACTTGTGTCGACCTAGGTGTCTGACTGGGATGTAAGTGTCTAGGTAGATAAAAAATAAGTATACATCCAAAACTTAAAAATATAGAAGATAAGCATGGTTATAACATTTTGAGCATGATAGAAGGTCTAGAGTCATCAAAATAAAATTGGTCAAACTAAGAGATAATCAATCTGGCATAGAGATATAGTGTATGTGATATTTTTGGTAGAAGGAAGGTTTAGAAACTAAAGGTACATCCATGATATGTATTTTCCAAGTGTACAAGACTAAGGTGTTATATAATTTATAAATAGTGTTTACATTTCCCCCTTTAATCTAGTAATTAAATTACTAGTTTAAAGGTAAAGAAATACATACCTAGGTGTGTATAACACACATTACCTTTATGTGAATCCAAATTGAGTGCTTCATTTGTGACTAACCTGCAACTGAGATCATGTTACATTATATAATCAGTGCATATAATCTAAAATTTAAAGCATTGAAATGATTGAAAGTAAAGAGAACAAGGTTTAGGATTACATGTGTATTAATGCAATTGCCTTGTTTTTTGATAATTTGATTTGAAAATATGTATCATCATGAACCATTAAAGCTAAGATTAAGATAAATATAAATCTATAAAGTACATAAATATATAAATATTAGAGGACATGTGCCCTAAACCTTGGATAAAAAAGTGATTTTTGACCTCTTAGGTAATATTATCTTGATCTTATAACCCGCTCATACTTATAACTTGGTAACCATGAGTTGATCCAAGTCAACCCATGTTATAAATATGGTGAGGTTGGATGGTGTAATCATGTCCAACCTATAAATTTGGCAATATTAAGTGATTTAATAATTTCAAATATACTATAATTAAACTAACTACTATATTAGATTGGCTCAATATAGTTTGTAATAGTCTAACCTGGTGAGCTAAAGTCTATACAATTGTTTGAAATATGAAAGTTGATTTGATTTTTCAATTTAGGTGCATTTTGACAAAATTTTGACCTCAAGTCAAAATTAGTCATCCCATTTATGTTGAAACCTCATAGGGTTGTCAAAAAAAATCGTGTTCTTTTCATGGTCTTAAATAGTTCCATATAGTCATATTTGTCCTTGTATAACATTGTCCAAAGTTTGGTCGTATGTTCACTTTTCTAGTCCTATGGGTAAATCATAAGGTATTTATGTTGTAAAACATGGTAAAAGGTTATTTATGTTTCATTATTATCATAATATCATGCACTAACCTTTTATTTAGCTCTTATATGCAAAAATCACATTTTTTGCCACCTTTTGGCCTATTTGGAAGAGTTGGATGTACCATTCCAAGAAAAAAATGTTTAAATAAGATTATCAATATAAATTATGTCATAAATTGGTTAGATAAGTTTTATGGATGGTTATAGACTGACATCATCTGCATTTCAACTCTTAAACTAAGAAAAATGATACTTTACAAGCATTATTGGGCACTTGTACAACCTTACAAGATAGTATTTCAATTGGAAATGGTTTGTAAGAGTCCCTTGAGATAATTTATATAATTTTAAATATTTTTACCAAGTTCCAATTCTAAATAACACCTTATACATTCTCTCTCCTCCATCATTGCCTTCACAAGTTCGGGAAGGCAAATTTAAAGTGAATGATATGACCAGGAGAGAGAGAGAGAGACTTAGGAGATAAAACTTTGGCCATTATTATAGGTATTAGTAATATTTACATAAGTGGAATTGTTTTTTATATTTATGTCCTATTATTTATAAATAATTGTTAAGAGTGATAGTAGGTCACTATGTCCTATCCATTCGAGAGGGGTATATTCTTGCATCTATTTCTCCACTTCAGAATTTGATAAATAAGAATGGTTTTGAGGGATCATTATAGAGGTAAATCATATCCTTTTCATGGTTTTTTAATTATATAAACCATCTCCATGAAGTGTCTTCACTTGGAAAAAAAGTGTGTTGATGTGCAAGGTCTTTCAGTCAATCCTACTATGAGTTTTGTTTTACCTGAGATATATGTCATATTAAAAGGTTTAAAAAATATTAATTAATCATGGAAGGTCCCTAAATTCATTTATTTTATGTGGTATTTATTTGAGAAGTGATTATTGTCCATATTCTTAGAGTGTGATGGTCTTTGGGAACATGGTTTATTTTTGAAATAGTCTATTACATGTTTGATTTCCAATTTGGATCAAATATCAGAGTTGTATCATAGTATAAGGTCATGAGATAACATTTTACTATTTTAAGTATGATAAAATCAAGATAGTAGTCCAAATATACCCTCCAATGAGATTAACAAGTCTTTCTTCCATATACAAGCCTATACAAACTATAGAGGTCGTTTGAAGGTGCCATAATGGTGGATCAAAAAGTATGCAGCATAGAGAGAGATGAATTTAACTTATAAACATTTATATGTCTTCACTTACTTTTTAAGGCATTAATGAGCTCATGAGAGACTCTAAGACTACACACAGATCTTATGCATTGGTTGACTATGTATGTAGTCCATACATAATACATAAGTATATTGAAGGTGACATGATGATTGGTCATAAGATATTTATATAAAATTTAAGGAGTAACAAGTAAGTGTAATGGTTTTACAGATCCAAGATGTTTAATAACTCAATATGTGACCTTTTGTATCCCTAAAAAATCAAGTAGAGACTTATAGGCCCTAAGCTTGTAGGTCCTCATTTTTTATCCAATCAACACACAAACAATGTCAAGATAGTAAAACCTTATCAAGGTTTCCTTCATTGTAGATAGATATAACACAAAATATTAAAGATCAATTAGTCCACTTACAAGTCAGATATTGTCAAGGAACTGAGTTGATAAGTTTCTTAAGGCACCTATAAGACAATGTACTGTCTATAAATGAAAGAAAATGAGAAGGAGCTTGAAAATGCCATGAAGGAGTTTGAAAACCTTTCCTATATGATGAAAATAACTCTTGTTTTTTATTATTAAAAACACCATGACATGGTGAGCAAACTAACTTCCAAATGTCAAACCTAATGCTCAAACAGTCTACTATCTCTTATAGGTTGCTAACTAGACAATTGGTCTTAAGCTTGAGGAAAGAGATAGAGGGTGTAGAAGAGGTTTAGAGACTGATTGGGTTACTAAAATATAGTTACAAGTCATTTTATCTCTCAATTATTTTCATGTAAATAAGACCTTGAGACCAAAAGATAGTCATAACCCTAAAAGGCCACTTAAAATCCTACTTGAAGGATAAATTCATTTTCAAGATGAAGAGAGGAGTTGAGGTGTTTGAAAGGTGATATAAACCTAACTTGTATTTTAAATACAAATAAAATAGTCATTTTTAAAGTTATTATCAAGAAGGTGATAACCTAAATAAGGATGCAATCAAAGAACCCTAAGAAAGGCACCTACAAGTTGTTAATGAAGAGCAAATTAGTCTTAAGCTTGAAGAAGGGGAAGAGGTATATGGAAAGTTCTAAGGTTTATTTTTGTTGAAAATAAATTAATGATATTATTTTAATACCAAATTATTATATAATGAAAAGGAAGGATAATCAACCTGACCTAAGCAATACACACATAGTTAGTAATGTCAACACATACAGGTTTGTTTGTTCTTCATGTAGATTTTTTATTGATTGAGGAAAGAACAAAGTATGAGGAAGTAAATTCATTTGAAATGGTTTGATAATGTCACAAATATCTCATATATATCTCCATACACCATTTAAAAAGAGTAGAATGAAGATGAAACCCTATTTAGGCTTGTAGGCCTAATACTCACATGTAGGCAGACCTAAGTGCAAGAGTGTGAAAAAAAATTAGGGTGAGATAACAGGAGTGACATAAGGGGTTAATATAGTGTTTCCCATTCATTAAAATGTGTTTTATTTATTTTATTATTCTCTTTAAAGGCAAAATATTTAAAACATAGTCATTGGGCCTATAGGCCTAATACACTCCTCAAGGCTTCAACATTTGAAGATTGAGGTCTAGAAAAGAAGGGGTTAAATGGAGACATAAGAAAAAATCAATAACCTTCCTAAGGTATTTTTATGTGAGAGAGGTATTATTTTGTAGAGGGAAACTTGGATATGGCCATTTTGGCCTAGAACTGCTATTAGAGTGCACAAAATGCACATTTACTACCTAAAGAATAACTTCTCACACTCATAACTATCATGAGGATTTGCATGGGATCCAATGGTGATTTGATGTGTTGTATGGGTTTCCTAACAAAAATATTATGTCATTAAGAGATATAAATATGATTTGTTCGTTATGAACAATCCTTAAGACCCCAAATAGGTCTTAAACCCTCTTAAAACCCTAATAGTGACTAGGCAGAACAAATAGACCTCTAAATCAAATTTAATGACATATTTTTCTCTTGAAACATACTTTATGTTGTTTAGGACTCCAATTATTTTATCCATGTGTACTTTATATGTACTTTTATTTGTATGGACTACAATAAATTCCCTATTTTCACAATTTTTGGTGTTTTTCAAGTGTTATGAGAAAGGAAGAATTTACCAATCATTGGCTGAGTTAATTTGGTATGTTTCCTATATATTTAATCCAAAAAATCTACATATGATATTCTTTATGTGGTCAAATAATGCTCATTTTCCAAGGTAGTCACAAACAGGCCTAGAATGAAACTAGGTGACAAGGTGATTTCATGGTTCTCATACTTACACAGGTCTCAAGACCTCAAATTTTACATGGAGGTGGGTGATATACTATGGAAATTTAATCACATTTTTTTGGGCTATTTAAATTGTGTTAAATGTTTTTATCAATAAAATAGGGTTCTAGGCAAGGAGCCCTAATTAAGGCCTAACTGAAGAGAGAGAAAGGCAAAAAAATAGACTTTCATGCAAAGTCAAGAAATAAAATTTTTAATTTATCTATAAAACCATATTGGGTCCTATAATATTCATTTTTTTCCAATACCCTTTATACATTATCCTACAAAAGTAGGTTTACATGTTTTTGGGGTTACAAGGAAAATAGACCTAATGAGGGCTTTAGGAGTAAAATTGAGTCTTGGAAGTTGTTCCAAGAACAAAAATAATTTTTTTAAGGTATAATAACATATTTTAATACCATAAATGGAGATAGAGTGACTTTAATAATATGAACTTGATTTTTTGGCCACTTGGACCAAGTTAGGCATGGGAAATGAAGAGTTTCAAGACACCTATGCACATGAATGATGAAATGTCATATCAAATGAATTTATTAAGGAATTATGGGTGTCCAATGAGTTTTTTAAGATTATTTAATAAATAATTATTTATTAATAAGTCCATTTTTCACTCTTCTTATGAAAATAAGGGTAGTTTTCAAGAAGTTAGTCAAGGTGTCAAGCCAAGTTATAACTCCTACACCACATGGAGGATTGGAGCATCTGTATGAGTGAGAAACATTGATTTGTAAGTTTATCTATGAATTTTACATAAACACATTTATTATTTTAACTCATTAATACACTTTTCAATCTTCTCCTACTGCACCCCTCTCTCTCTCTTCACACTTTCTATATAAGCAGCCACTTTTGGCTTTGTAAACAATCCACATCTAGTATGGAAAATCCATACTAGTTTGAGTATTATTTTTGCCTTCTAATAAAAGATTTAAATTTTGATTTAAGTTATCGACTTCTTATCTAAGTTTTTAAAGTAGTGCATAGTTGAATGACAAGTGATAATCATTTATTCTTGTGTTCACCTTATTCTTTCATGTTTTGTGCAAGTAGTCTGCTCTCTAAAGGGTCACATAAAGTGTAGTTAGTGTTATTGTATGTCTCTAAGTGTATTGAATAGTACTCATGTCTAAAATGATACCTCTTATGTATCCACCTTTATAAATGCATTGTATCTTACCTCCATGTTGAAATACTTATGTTAGATAAACTTTGGATGTTGAGATTAATTTTATGAATCACATTTCATAGTGCAAGTTCATGGTATTCTTGTGAAGATTAACTTGGTGTATCACCTCATTATTTTAGGTTTATTTCATGTTTTCTCTATCTATTTTCATCCTAACAAGTTAGCATTATAGGTGATGAGATTGAATAGATATATTAAGGGATCTAGACCTTCAATCTAGTTGTTTACCCATACTATAGACAACCCACAAGTCTAAGTCTAATCCCATTGTTTCACTAATTGTATTAGGATTAAACTACCTCTATAAGGGTGTAAAATTGAGTGATAATAGTTATGGTATTCTTGGTGGGACAATTTTCCTAAGTACTTCCTATCAAGGTGAATGTTGGTCTTGACAATATCACAGCGACACAAGTGTTTCCTACTTAGCATTTAGCAACTCCACTAAAGGTATAACATTTGGTTGTATACCAATTTATTATTTATTTTTGTTATGCTTCATGGTCACTACTAGATTATATGTTAGTATATTTAATAATTTTTTAAATCTACTCCTTCATCCTGAGCTTCCTCTTCAAGTTCATTACCTTGAGCCTTTCTTAACACTTGAGAATCTTGAAAAAGAGTCTAAAGAGAAAGAAGACTTTTAAAGTCAAGAATATAAAGATAGTGAAGAAGATTTTGAAGATAACATGGATAGACAACATGATTTCCCATCTTTCAATACTAAAAATCCCATAAACCTTGTTACCTATGATGATATCCCTCCCAAAGCCACTGAGAGTTTTCTTTATTTAAATGGGGAAGGTCCTATCACCCCAAGTGATCATATTATATACATATATAACTTTTGAAATTTATGTAATATAAAAAATATTAATATAAAAATTAGATTAATTTCCATGCCCCTTAGGGGAAAATCCATTGATTGGTATAAAACCTTGTCAAGAGGATGCCTTACTGTGTGGGATGAATTTGGGGAGTTGTTGACTCACAGATTTGAGAATAAGAGTGATCATACATCATTGATAAATTAGTTAAATGTCATCCAAAGAGGGCCTAAGGAATCCATGCATGATTTTAATTAAAGGTTCCAAAGGACATGGAATAGGCTTCCACCTCCCATGAGACCCCCCACAAGTTTCATTTTCCAAATCTATCTCAGATCTATTGGGACTGATATAGTTATCATATTGTAGTCCATGAGAGGATATACTTTGCCTAATGCTTATGATATGGTTATTAGAGCCAAGAATAGTTTGATCCAAGCTAGTAAACTCCCTCCAAAGGTCTTAATGTTTATCTTACCTAACATGCCTACTCCTCCAAGACTTTCTCCATTTACAAATTCAAATAACAAGCCTAAATCTGCCCCAAATAAATTAGATGATGCAATTGATTGGCAAGAAAAATATAAGGCCTTAGAAGATTCAACTATGCAATTGAATCAATGCATTAGAGTTTAACAAAACTCCTACTATTACCCTCCAAAATAAAATAGATTTCTAATTTAGTATAATTTTAAATGGAGGGGACAATTTCAACCTATTACAATAGTCCACCTAATTCCTACAATCCAAATTCTAATTCCACCAAAAGATCCATGGTTCCAGTCAATAGCAACCTAGTTCAAGGAGAAGAATGGCCAAATTTTTGGGGGTAACCTAAAGTTTAATACATGAATGCTAATGAGGGGTAAGGTTAATATTTTGTGGCTCAATTAGGGACTAATCCTTACTTTACATCATAATATGATGGCTCCATGCAAGTAGAACCAAATGAAGAATGTAGAAATCAAGGAAAAAGCTTTATGAACTATCAAATGGAGGATAGTTTTATCCTAAATTAGAGTAACTTAGTTACAACCAACATGAGGTCAAAAAGGAGAGATTTAGGAGATTCCCAAGATGTTTATATATCTCTAAACAATCCCCTTTCAAGGCAACAAGGTATGGATGCAAATGTGGCAGCCTCTACAAGTCTTGCACCTCTTCAAAATTATAACTTGGGAAAGGTGGTTAAGCCTTCATTGATTCATACTCAAGGTACTACATTGTTTACAAGGATGTAATAAAATTTTAGTGTCTCTCTAATTAATATCATTGACTCCTTGAAGAACACAAAAACAAGCATACCCCTTTGGGAAGTGCTTTATATGCCTAGTTAAAAAGAGTTACTCCAAGAGTAGTTGTCCCAACTTCATATTCCCCCTCACCCACAAATTATATTGGTATGGCCATCAAAAATGCACTTAATCATTTTTTTAACCTTACACCAAGTCTTTTAAAAACCCAAATTTCTATCTTACCCTCATTATGGGAGATAAGTTGGTCCATAATTACATTGTGGATAGTGGGGCAAGCACTTCGGTCATACCCAAACTAGTTGTAGACAAGTTGGGCTTGAATTATGAACCTTATATCAAATGTGTGATGTATATTTATGGAATACCAACCAATTAAATAAGTCTCATCAAATGATATAAAGTGTTCTTGCATGACTACCCAAGTTTTACAATTCTATAAGACATAGTGGTGGTGGATCTACCTATACACTTTGCCATTTTTATATCAAGAGACTTCACTACCAAGATAAGAGGGTATGTCTTTTCTAATTTGTATTTATTGGCTTTTATAATGAGGCATGGAGATAAGGTGATAATAAAAACACATCCATTTTCCAAGTTTGACATTGAACCATATGTGGCAAATAGTTATAAAGTAAATTTCACTATCAATGAGTAAGAAGAGCATGCCATAGATGATGAATAATATTCTAAAATTGAAGGTTTTTCTAATATCTTCTTAGATGAATATGGTGTTGATACCTATGAGTATGATCCCTATACTTTCATTCAAGAGATAGTGTTTAGAACATACATCATTCATGACGAGTCTAATGAGCATCCTGAGGTAAGTCTTGATGACTCCCTCACATAAGCTAAAATGGGTAACTACTATCTTCATATAGATGATGATGATGAATCTTCAAGTATGATAGATCATGATAATGAGGAAGATGGTAAAATTTTACCTACCTAAAATGAATAAATCCATGACTATGATAGTAAATAAGGAGATGATGATCTATGGTAGTAATTTCATGCCATAGTTCAAGAGTTTGAACAAGTAGGTAAGGCATCTCTCCCTCAAAATAAATATGAGCTTGATAGTAAAGCCATTAGTGGACCTAATGAGCATGACTAAGAGTGTGAAGTCATTGTCAATTAAGTTTTAGTCTTGAAGGAATGCAATTAAGACAAGGTAGAATTTTGTGTGGTTGAAGAGCAACCTAAGCCTCAATCTGATATTGAGTCACTTGTGGACATGATGGGCCATCAAGAAGGCAAGTATGATATTCATAAACATCAAACACATCATGGTCTAGATGAAGGTGAAGTTGAGAAAAATTTCATGACTCTCAAGAATCTAATTGATAAGCATCAAATAATAATGAAAGAAATCAAGTAGGTTGTAGTATAATGTAGACCAAAAGGAGAAATAGAAAGACTATTCAATGGAGCTTCAAATGATTCACTTGTAGCTAGTAAAGGTTATATGAGTGGTAATTCCTTTGATCACCTTCACAAGAAAATTTTCTTTGGAAAACATCCTTCATATGGTGACTTATTCTCATGGAGTAGTTGTGACTCAAGAAACATTCTTTTTGACCTTGGTTAAAGAAAGAGGAAGTGTTTCATCACATTAAACATGTTTTAAGGTCTATACATGGTAGGTTATGTGTGTTGTTTTGAGACTTTTATGTGTGGTTTCCCTAAATGCCTTTGGAATAGTGTGTGTTCACTTATTGTTGTGTTTGGTGTGAGTTTGAAGTCTTTGGAAGGCATATAATTTTTAGATTATAGCATAATAGTGACTCCATTTCCCAATGTAATGATAAGGCTACTGGTCCATTATCATTGTAGGCATGATACCCCTATGAATCACTAAGAATGTTGACTAAATTTTGACCTCAAGTCAAAATTGGTCACACATTTTAGTTTAAAACTTCATAGGGTTGTCAAAAAACTTTTCATGGTCTTATTATGGTCTTAAATGGTCTTAAATAGTTTTATATGGTCACATTTTTTCTTGTCAAGCATTGTCCAAATTTTGGTCTTATGTTCCCTTATCTAGTCCTATGGGTCAATCACAAGGTTTTGATGTTGTCAAACATGGTCAAAGATTTAGTATTATTAAATTTCATTATAAAAGGTTATTTAGGTGTCATTAGGATCATAATATAATGCACTAACCTTCTATTTAGCTCTTATATGCAAAAATCACATTTTTTTACCACTTTTTGGCCTATTTGGAAGATTTGGACGTACCATTCCAAGAATAAAATGTTTAAATAAGATTATAAATGTACCTGATGTAATAAATGGGTTAGAGAATGTTCAGGTATGGTCAAAAATTGATAGCATCTATAGTTCAATGCCTATACTAAGTAAAATGATACTTTATAAGCACTTTTGGGATCTTATACGGCCTTGAAAGATCATATTTTAGTTTAAAATAGTTTTTAAGTGTCCATTGTGATCCCTAAGATCATTTTCCATATTTTAACCAAGTTTTTAGTTGAACTAGCACTTTAAACATTCTTTTTCCTTCATCATTGCCTTCATAAGCTTAGGGAGACAAATTTGAAGTGAATGTTATGGCTAGGAGAGAGAGTTAGGATCTAAAACTTTGTCCATTTTTATGGGTACTATTAATCTTTAAATAATTGTCATTATTTTTCAAATTGATGTCCTCTTATTTAAGAATAATTGCTAAGAGTGACGATAGGTCACTATGTCCTATCCATTGGAGAGGAGTATGTTCTTAAATCTATTTCTCTAATTTAAAATTTTATGGAGAGTAATTGTTTTTAGGGATGATTTTAGAGGTTAATCATATCCTTTTCATGGTGATTTCATCATCCAAAACATCTACATCAAGTGTCTTCACTTGGAGGAAAAGTGTCTTAATGTGTAAGGTCTTTCAATCAATCTTGTTGCAAGTTTTATTTTGCCTAAGATATATGTCATCTTCAGAGGTTTAAAATTCTTAACTAATCATTTAAGGTCCCTAAAATTCATGGATTTAATGTAATATTTTTTTTATAAGTGATTCTTGTCCATATTATTCAAGTGTGATGGTATTTGGGGACATGTTCTATGTTTGAAATTGTCTATTACATGCTTGATTGTTAATTTGGATCAAATATCATAGTTATATCATAGTATAAGGTCCTAATATAACATTTCACTACTTCAAGTATGATAAAATCAAGATAATAGTCCAAATATACCCTCCAATGAGAGTCATAATTCTTTCTTCCATATATAGGCATGTATAAACTATAGAGGTAGTTTGAAGGTGCCATAATGGTGGATCAAAAAGTATGACCATGGATAAAGATGAATTTGACTTCTAAACATTTTTATAAGTCTGAAAAATATTCTTAAGTCATGAATGAGCTCATGAGAGACTCTAAGACTACACACATATCTTATAAATTGGTTGATTATGTATGTAGTCCATACATAATAATTAAGTAACTTGAAGGTGACATAATGCTTGGTCATAAGATATTTTTAGACCACTTAAGGAGTGATAAGGAAGTGTAGTGGTTTGACAGTGCCAAGAGGTTTAATAACTCAATAGGTGACCTTTTGTATCCCTACATAAAATAAAGTAGAGACCTACAGACCCTAAGCTTATAGGTCCTAATTTTGGATCCAATAAACATCAAATCAACACATAAGAAAATTCAAGATAGTAAAACCTTCTCCAAGTTTTTTTCATTGAAAATAGATAGAAAAAAAAATATGGAAGAGCAACTAGGGCACTTATAAGTTAAAAATGGTCAAGTAACTAAGTTGACAAATTTATTAAGGCACCTACAGGACTATGTATGGTTTGTACATGAAATAAAATGATAAGTGACTTGAAAATTCCATAAAGGGGTTTTTATACCTTACCTATATGATGAAAATAACTCTTTTGGTTTGGATTCCTCAAATCACCATGACACAGTGAGCAAACCAACTTCCAAATGTAAAACCTAATGCTCAAATAGTCTACTATCATCTATAGGTTAGTAACTAGATAATTGGTCTTAAGTCTAAGGAAATATATAGAGGGTGTAAAAGAGGCTTGGATATTTATTAGTAACTATAGTAAAAATTAATTTTAACTCTCAATGACTTGCATGTAAATAAGACCTTGAGACTAAAATATAGTCATAACCCTAAAAGGCCACCTACAGGGCCATTTGAAGGATTAATTAATTTTCAAGTTGAAGAGAGTAGTCGAGGTTTTTGAAAGGTGATCTAAACCTAAATTTTATTATCAAGACAAATCCAATATTCATTGAGAAATTTATTGGAAATAATGTGATAACCTAAACAAGGATGCAATCAAATGACCCTAAGAAAGGCACTTACAGGTTGATAATGAAGAACATACTGGTCTTAAGCTTGAAGAACGGGTAGAGTTATATGGATATTTATAAGTTTTATCTTAGTTAACAAGAAATTAATGAGATTTTTTTAATACAAAAGTATGTTATAATGACAAGGAAGGCTAGTCAAATTGACCTAAACCATACACACACAGTCAACAATATCAACACATATAGGTGTGTTTTTTTTTCATATAAATTTTTACTTGATTGAGGAAAGGAGAAATTTTGGAGAATTAAATCCATTTAAAATGTTTTGATAATGTCAAAATTTTCTCATTTACATCTCTAGACTCTATTGAAAAAGAGAAAAATGAAGATGAAACCTTGTTTAGGCCTATAGCATAATCCTCACATGCAAGCAAACCTATGTGTAAGAGTGTGATGGATAGGGTTAATATATTGATTCACATTAATTCAAATGTGTTTCAGTGATTTTATTTCTCTCTTCAAAGGTATAATATTGAAAATAGAGTCATTAGGCCTATAGGCCTAATACACTCCTCAAGGCATCAACATTTGGAGGCTGAGGTCCAGAGTAGAAGGGGTTGAATGAAGACCTAGGATAGATTTTAGAGCCTTCATAAGATTTTTTAAAAGGTGATATAGGTATTATTTTGTAGACGGAAACCTGTAGATGGCCATTTTGGTCTAGAACTATTGTTAGAGTATATAGAATGCACATTTGCTACCCAAAGAGTACCTTATCACACTCATAAATTTCATGAGGATTTTCATGGGACCTATTAGTTATTGTATGTGTTTTATGGGTCCCTTAACAAAAATACTATGTCATTAAGATAGATAAATAGGATATGTTCTTTGTGAATAATTATTAAGACCCCAAAAAGGTCTTAAACCCTCCTAAAACCCTAACAGTGACTAGGCAAAATAAATGGACCTCTAAAGAAAATTTAATGACATATTTTTCTATTTAAACCTATTTTATGTTTTTTTGACTCCAAATAGGTTATCCACATGAAAAAAAATTGTACTTATAACTGTACTGACTATAATAAATGCCTTATTTTTCATGATTTTAAGTGTTTTATAGGTGCTATGAGAAAGGGAGAACTTCCCAATCATTTTTTGAGGTCATTAGGGATGTTTTATAACTATTAAATCCAAAAAATAGTCATGGGATATTTTTTAGGTGGCTAAACAAGGCTCATTTTCCAACGCAATCTCAAATAGGCCTAGAATGAGACTAGGTGGCAAGGTGATTTCATGGTTCTCATATTTACATAGGGTCTTAAGACCTAAAAATTGGCATGGAGGTTTTTTATATCCTATTTAAATTTAATAACATGATTTTTTGTTATTTCACATTTGTGGGAAAGGTATAGAGCAAGAAAACAAGATTCTAGGAAAGGAGGCCTAATTGAGGCATAATTGAAGAGAGAAAAATGCATAAAAATGGACTTACACTCAGTGTCAAGACATAAAATGATAAACAGAGATGTAAGGAAATATTTGGTCCTATAATATTCCTTCATATTTTCAATATCCTTCATATATTCTCCTTCATAATGAGGTTTACAGGTTTTTAGGGCTACAAGGAAAATAAGCCTAGTGAGAGCTTAAGGAGAGAAATAGAGCCTTGGGAGTTATTATAGGAACCAAAATGGTTTTTTCAGGTTTTATAACATATTTAAAGACCATACATGTAGATATAGTTACTTTAAGTAGATGAACTTGAGTTTTATGCCATTTGGACCAAGCTAGGCATGGGAAATGAAAAGTTTCAAGACACCTATGCACATGAATGATGAAATGTCAAATAAAAGGAGTTTCTTAAGGAATTATGGGTGTCTAATTATTTTTATAATATTATTTCATGTAAAAATAATGATTTATAAGTCCATTTGTAACTTTTTTTATGCAAAGAAGGATAGTTTTCAAGAAGCTAGTCAAGGTGTTAAGCCAAGTTGTAACTCCTCTACCACATGGAGGATTGGATTATCTTAAAGAGTAATACCCATGTCTTTGGAATTATTTATATGAATATTCCATAACCCCTTTTTATTTTTTTAATTAATTAATACACTTTTCAATCTTCTTTTACTACACCACTCTCTCTTCACACTTTTCTATATAAGCAACCATTTTTGGCTTTATAAACAATCCACATTTGGTATTGCAAAGCCTTGCTAGTTTGAGAACTATTTTTTTCCTTTGAATAAAATATTTCAATCTGGTTTTGATTTCTCAACTTATTTTATAAGTGTGTGAAGTAGTGATAGTTGAATGACAAGTGATAATCATATATCTTTGTGCTCACCTTACTCTTTCATGTTTTATGGAAGTATTATGCTCTCTAATAGGTCACATGAAGTGTAGTTAGTGTTATTTTATGTATATAAGTTTAATGAAGATTAATAGTGTCTACAATTATACCTCTTATTCATCCACCTTAAGAAATACATTACATCTTACCTTCATGTTGAAATACTTATGTTAGAGAAACTTTGGATGTTGAGATCAGTTTTGTGAATCACATTTCATAGTGAAAATTCATGTTATTAATTTGGAGATTAAATTGGTGCATCACCTAAATAGGTTAGGTTTATTTCATGTTTTTTCTATCCCTTTTCTTCCCAACAAGTTAGTAGCATAGGTGATGATCTTAAATAGACATATCAAGGGAGCTAGCCCTTCAATATAAAGGTTTACCCCTACTATATACAACCCATATTTCTAAGGATAATACTAGTATTTCATTAAATTTGAGTAGGCTTGAACTACCTCTCCAAGGGTAAAAAATTTAGTGACAATAGTGCCCTCTACATAGCATATTCACCTTATGTATGTCTCATGTTGAAACCTAGGTATAACAAGACTACTAATGTATATAATTCTACCACAATTATGTATTTGAATCATATAACTATGTGATTTGGATAATTTTCAAATTGTGTAGTATGGATAACATGTTTACATAACATTCTCCCACTATAATATGAAATTAAAAACTATTTTTAGTGTGGAGAACATGTTTCTAAAATATTCCCCCATTGTATATCTAAAATTGGGGACAAGTATGAGTGTGTATAGCATGTTTCCAAAACATGACCATAGTGCAATGTGAATCTATGAATAATGTGTTATCCATGCCTCTATGGCATGCCCCCACTAATATCTCCTCATGTTGAGGTGAGGAAAAACATCAACTAGTACTTACCTTACCTCAAAAGGATAAGATAATTATATTATTTGTGTAAGAGCCATGTAGCATATAGGTAAAACATGTCTAGGTAGATATATCATTGAGGTACATATAATTTGGTCACATTAAGTCCTAATATTCATGATATAGATCATGGTAACATCTAGATAGTAATAGTAAAAGCTCAAAAATCAATCAAACACACATATAAAGGCACTCAAAAGTAAATCAAAAAAAGGTCATGGTCCATGAAGACCTCAAACAAGGGGCATGTTTGAATTCCACACAATCGAAGTTACATGACCTAGTAAAATGTCCACAAAATAAGGAATGGCATATTCAAATTTATACACAATAAGTAATGACATATGTAAATGTCACAATAGGAAAACATAGGCATAGTGGCCATAATCAATGGAGCATATTCAAATGCTCAAATTATTAATTCAATGCATTAAATTATCAATCAAGTAACACACTCAAGGAAGTGAAAAAATGAAATCATGGATAATAATAAACCAACATAAACATATCATACTAGGCCTTGGATCATATGTGTTAGCAAAAACCATTAAGTGCGTAGTATATCAAGTACAATGCAAATGAAATAAGCATGGATAAAGGCATGTGTAAGTACATAAGCTCAAACATGATAATGTAAAGTGATCATTTAATAATATAACTTATATGTATCATGATCAAATAAGTAGATGCCCCTAATATCCACATGACGTGAGTAGAGGGAAGGCCTAGCGTCTAAAATTACAAAGATCATGTATATGTGTATGTTTGTATCACACTTAAAATATGTGTGAAACACATGTGTATATAGAAATAAATGATATGTTATCTACTAATGTCAAACCAATGACATATATTCCAAGGAGCCAATAAAACCTGTGAATGCTAAAAATATTTTTGGATTTTTGAATTTTTTTTTTAATTTTTTTGGTATTTTTGGAAATTTATATATTGTTTAAGATACAAAATTATTTCATTAGGAATATGATAATCATTGAGGAATGTTAAATTAATAACATTTCCTAAACTAGATATGCCATATGTGTGCCTAGTAGAATCAAAAAGTGTACCATGTTCTTATATCAAGGGGATGTAGTGATTAATATATTATGCCTCTTAATCTCTATTGATGTTATATTTAACAAAAAAATTATTCCAATATGCCTTTGGTTTCTCTTTTTCAATATGGTTTATGTCCTTCGCCTTTACTGATATTTTATTACTTGTATTTGGTTCTATACTTTATAGATATGGATTCAACTAATATGTACCAAGTCTTATATGTATAAATAGATCATGTGGTAAGGTATTAAGTGGATCAAAACAAAATTTACTCAATTTTTAAAATAACATATTAGTATTAGGAATAATATTTCCACTATTATAATCAATTAGAATTGTGCCCTTTTGTTATTCGGTATTAAATAATAAAGGGATCTCACATGGTTTAGTTTTTGGTGGTTTTAATATCATTAGTTCCTTTGGTAATGGTATTTTCTCTATTTTTTTGTTATTTTTATCCTTCTCTTGATTTTAATTGTCTTTTGGTAACCATATTTGGTGTTTTGTGTCTAACCTAGATGCAGGTGTCTAGTACAGAATACCTACTAGATCTAAATGTGACCACTTGGGATATTATGAGTTTTGTGTCACCTTCACTCTGGTGTTTTTATATCTATATCATGGGATATCACTCCTTGTCAAATATCAAAACCCTAGTTCTTAATCTTAATAGTGGATGTGGAAAAAATGGGTTAGTGGGCTCATAGTGTCGAGCTAACCCCAAAGACCCTTATGTCAATGGGCGTTGCCTACATATCCATTACTCTGAAGAGGGCCTTGGACTCATGTATCTTTCCCCTATGTGTGGTCTTATGTGTTCATAAGGATATAATGTCTGATAAGAAAGTACATATAGTGACCTACATTATAATTTAGAAAATATGGCTCATGGGATACTCATTTAGTAATCCAGACCTATAGATGTGTTTTTCTTATTACTGATATGGAAATAGGATAAAATAGGGAATTTTTTCTCACTTTAATTCTTGATTGAATGCTTTTTATAGTTTACATTGTGATTTTTTAAGTATGTTCTAATTGTATATTATGTTTATGTTAGGTGAGTAATGAATGAGGGTTGATCTTATATATATATATATATATATATATATATATATATATATATATATATATATATATATATACATAATTTTTTATAATATCTCACATTAAAGCACTTAGTTTGACCATAGGGATTGTGACATTTGCAAATTGGATAATTTTAAGGAACTAGACACTTCCTTAAAATTATCCAATTTGCAAATGTCACATATCCCTATGGTCAAACTAAGTGTTTTAATGTGAGATATTATAAAAAATTATGTATATGTGTATGTGTGTGTGTGTATATATATATACATTAAAGAACTTAGTTTGACCATAGGGATATGTGACATTTGCAAACTGGATAATTTTAAGGAACTAGACACTTGTGTTGGGATAGGACACTTGTATCAACATAGACATCTAATTAGGACTCAAGTTTCTAGGCAACTAAAAACATGCACAAGTTAAAAATAAAAGATAAGCAAGTTTATAACATTATGATCATGATATAAGGTCTAAGTCATCATAACAACATTGGTCAAACTAAGAGATAAGTAATTTGGCACAAAGAGATAGTGTATGCGATCCTTTCGGTAGTAGGAAGTTCTAAAAATTGAAGGTACATCCATGATATGTATTTTACAAGTTTACAAGATTGGGATGATATATAATTCATAAATAGTGTCTACATAATTTTTCTTGACCACCAATGTGTTGCACAAAGATACTTGAACCACAAGAAGAAAATGATGAAAATCTATCCATTGAAAATGGATAAAGTATTTTCTTATTACTTGAGAATAAACATTATGAAAAAGCATTTTCATTTTCTATATTTACAAATTAATTGAATATGAATGAAATGGAATACAAGAAAGGAATTAAAATTACACTTAAATTGACAACTATACAATTGGATAGACAACCTTCACAAATATGGGGAAAAAATTCTCAAAAAACATACCAATAATATGGGAGGTAAATATAGATAGATAACTTTTTATTGATGCTTATATTTTATGGCTCATACCTAATAAAATTTGATACATAAATGACATACACATTCAAAATAATATTAAAAATAACACAAAATTGTAAAAATTGATGCAATACAAATGATATGGAAAGTTGGTAATGAAATGTTTAATTCACAATAGATTCAGCTTAGCAAGCTACACACATAGTAAATTCATATCCATTGAACAAAAACTCAAGAAATTTCATATTTTATTAACACTTATTATTTTTAAGAATGTATATTCATTTTAAATCCACTAATATTTTTAAACCAAGAATTGGATCAATATGATAATGTGTCTATTTGTGATTGATTTTTATATGGCATGGTCAAAATCTATTCATAACATTTACCTTTTTGAATTTGATTATGAATATAATAAAGATGGGGAAATATGTTAGAGGCATATAATACCACATGTTTTATAATTTATCAATTACAATAAACATTTATATATTGAAAACTATTATCACAAAAGACTTTTGTTATATGTTTCATTCATAACAAATGAATCTACTTTAGAAAAAAATGTTTTCATCATGGCAACATGCATATGCACTTTATGAAAAAATTGAGAAACTTAGTGAATATTTTTTTACTTGTAATATCAATCCTAAATGGGGTGACATACATGATACAATTCAAGAATTTGAGGTTGCAGCTTGTGTTGGACATGTATCAACTTCAAAAAAGCAATAAATAAATTGTGTAAGGAATTATATAACATAAGATCCAGTCTTTCATTGTAGATAATTTATACTCATATTTATAATAATAATAATAATAATAATAATAATAATAATAATAATAATAATAATAATAATAATAATAATAATAATAATAATAATAATAATACATATGAAATAAGAAAACATCCATGTATATCAATAAATCTAGAATATTATATCCAAAGAAGAATTTTGAATAGATATCAACTAACAATTGTAAAAGATATTGTATTCAAAAAACATAGTGAATTGACAAACCAATTACACCTTTCTTGACTAGAGGTGTAGGCACATGCAAAATAGTTATAAAAAAGTGATATATGAGACACTTTTCCACATTTATATTTGTTTTCTTCACAATGATCTATTGAAATTGAAAAGCTTGATATTAACATATATAGTAAATGCAACTCATAATGTAAGAGGCATAACACTACATTCAAGTTTTATTTTACCTTTTAAAAAATATCAATTCATTCCATTGAGTGCATAATGACTAGATAAATTAGTGTAGACAAAAAAAATTGGTACAAACCTATATTTAATACATTTTTATACACCTTTTCAAATATAAACTATTAACAATGAATGAAGTATCTATTGGCACATCTATTTTGGACTTCCCTCTTTATTTCCTACACTTGTGTGGTGAATTTTACACTTGTTCATCTTTTATATTTTATCATGAGGATCACCAATTAATTTATTTTATATTTTTATGTGTTTTCTAGACAAGTCCATAATTTTTTAATAGCTTCCAGCCTATGGATTTATCCATGAAATGCAGACTTGTCTAGGCATATCCTATGAAGTTATTTTGGGTCATGCTATTTTTGTTTGTTGGGTCCTATTGAGTGGGATTTTTCATGTAAATAGGTATCCCAATTTAAAATCAAAATATATATAAATATTAGACTAATATGTCACATTTAAGGATGACATTATAGATTATCAAGAGTTGGGCAAGATTACATTTCATTCATATAATTGTTGAAGCTAGATTTGAAAGTTTTAAAAACATGAATATATATTTTCATGCTTGTTCCAAGGGTAAAATATGAGGAGGATCATCTAGGCTTGTATTCATAATTCCACACGTACACATTAGCAAGAGAATTACATTCAAATTTCCACACTTTGAAGTATTGGTAATTTAGTGTAGTGTTTGGTCAATCAATAAGGATTGGCCAGGGTCAATCTAAATCAATCCCTTTTTCCTAACACCCCTCATTTGATTTCAAATAATTTTTTGTGAGAACTATATTTTCATGTTGTATGTATCTCTACATGATATTTAAAACATGGTTGTATATCAACAATCTCAATGAACACAAGTGTAGGTGGTAATATAGTCACAATTTCATCACAGTCAAAATGGATAAGTCTACAATCAATAGGCATGACTTGCTCATGTTATTTTGTAGGGAACACAGACCTGTCCAGACATAGGCATGAACTTTTTTCTTAAACTTGATCAATAATAGACCTGTGTTGGTGTGTTTTAGATGACTATACCCAATCTCATACTAGTAAAATTTTATAATTTAAGCTATGTGGTCTTCTTCCTAATGTTTTCCAAACATAACATATTACTATAATTAGTAAGTTAAAATCAGAATTATTAGTAAATTTTATGTACTTATTCATTAATTGTATTGTTAAATGGTTTATTAAATAAAAAATATGGTAAAACATATTGGTGAACATGTACATCATTTTTTGAATATTGCTTTTCCAATTTTTGTCCTAGAGTTTCAAATTAATTTCTTATTTTTATACACAATAATATATATATTTTTTTGGTTATAAATCTATGTTTTCTTCCTTTTTTATTATTTTTTATAACTATATTCTGACAATTGTAAAACTTATAGGATCTGTCATTCTCAAAAAAGTGATCATCAGTTTACCAGAGCCATGGTGTGAGGGGTATTGATCTAATACTCTAACCATAAAAAAACACTATATATGGCTTTTAGTGTCCATTTACCTCATATTATATTGTAAATTCAAAGGTTTTTTGCTTTTTATCCATATGAAGTCTTTAAACCATTTGACTTTGTAGATCATCTATAAATAGTTAACCCCATGAAGTTTCTCTCAATGAACCTTAAACACAAGATAATGTGGTTATTGGATGGTGTAATCCTTGGTATTTATTGCCTATTTTTGCATTTTTCACTATTTATGATTGGGATCAATATATCTGAGAACCTAAAAAATCAAACATACCTTCCCTAGTCACAACTATTGATAAAATATATTTATTGGTATAATTGGTTGTTTGTTAATAGTAAGCTTGATGTTTGTTGTATTTTTTAATTTGGATCAAAAAATATAAAATGGATAATAAATACTAAAACCCTAATGGTTATCATCCTTTGGATTTCCTCCTATCTAATAATTATTTACCTTATGTTTGTGATAATTAATGGACTAATGATGACACCTGTACATTTATTTATGCTACTTATATAGATGAGGAATATGACTATAATAGAAATGATTATGAATATGAGTATGGTTTTACTTGTGTAAATAAATAGGATTGTTAAATTATTTAATATTATTGAATATTATAGAGAAGATTAAAATGATCACATTAATCAAAAATTGAAGAGTCAAATTCCACTATTCCTTCTGATGCTAAGCATCACAAGATGACTTAAGGTGATAATATGTTTAAGAGGTCAATAATAGTATTTTTTAGTTTGCCTTCGATAGGATAGATATTATATGGTCCTAATGTATGTCTTATAGTCATTGAGATTCATTTAAAGTGCATGTTTTAATCCTATCTATATTTTCCTACCAAAAAGCAAGATTTAAAAAAAATGAATTTTATAACTAGCTTTGTGAGGTATTTTGGAATCTTGTGTGAAGTATAAAGGTTGGTAAATGTTTTAAAGGATCATAATAGGTATTATAAAAAAAATTATATGTTTTAAATGTGTATATCATGAATTAACAATGTAAATCAAGAAAACAAGAAAGTTGTAACTGCCACCTATGTGGGAGATGGCCTTATAAAGAGAGTTTTCTTAGATGTTGTCATGATAAGAAAGGTGAAATGCATGTTAAGTATTAGAGTGTGTGTATAATAGGATTATTATAGTATAAATTTTAGTGTATATATGTGGATATATTCAATGAGGATAATAAATATCAAAATTATAAAATAACCTTGTCTACTTTACAAATTATGTAAATGATTGTGTATGTACATGAGATCAAATGAATAAAAGAATGATTTCAAAAGTATTTATGACTTACCAAGTGTTTCATGGTATTTTATCATTAAATTTTATTTTTAATTCCTAGAATGTATTAGTTTATTGTATTTATTCATAGGTTCAATATTGGCATTACACAAGTGTGAAATTTTTGTTTAGACACAGTCAAGCAAGAGTCCTCAAAATTCTATAAATGTGTTTGTAAGAGGTTAGTATTAATTGTTAAAATATTTATAACCTTTATATAGGTTTATATATGGTGTAATATACTTCAAAATTTCATAATTCCATTGAGGAGGTCAATATTCATCTCCAAACTTTCCATTTCATTAACACAATCATATTCTACAACTTAGAACTTTGCAAATTGGCTTGTTAAAAATGTTTTGAGATTATTCATGAAATAAAAAATATTTTAAGAGGTAAATTAATATTTTTAATACATAAAAAATATATTTCAAAGGTTTTAAGTGTCTTAAAACTCAATTTAGCCATTTTTCTATGCTCTCAACCTTGTACGTGCTTGTATAAACCTATACTAGGGTTTCAAATTTGAAAATGGAATAACTTAAGTTTCCACCCTTGAAATTTATTAAAAATTTGTGATCCTATATTATTTAGAATTTTATAAAGTATTTTAGAGTTTTTAGGTTGATTTTAGACTGTACATTATGGTATTTATAACTATGTGTTTGTAATAGGCCTAAAGAGACCTAATTGGCAAGGAGGGTGTAAGATAAAAGTTACTTCCCTTGAGAGTTATAACTTAAAAATTTAGGTGGAGTTGTAAAAATATAAAGGGTATCTATAAATTTTATTATTTTATCTTGAAACCATATTTATTTTTTAAACCAACTAGATTTTTACTTTGGAAGGGCTTCAAGAAACTATGCTTAGAGGAAAAAAAAGTGGATTGTTCTAAAGAGACAACAAGTGAAATCATGAAATTTGGGTATATGGGGATGGATTTTGAACTAATGAGTACTATTATTAAATAAAATATGATAGGTTATATCTTTAATAAGGAGGTATAGATATAGAGACCTAATTCAAGGGAATCAAACCTAAATAAACCTAGTGGAGAGTGAGAAAAGGTAAGTGGGGTTGTAAGAAGCCATATTAAAGGTGAGAATACAAAGGATGATGATGGGTGATATTTATTAAAGATATAAAATAGTACTAGTTGACTCAAGGAGGCTTTTGGTCCTAGTAAAGACAAGAATGGAAATAAGAGTGTCAAGATACAAGAAAGTACCTACATGACAAAGGAAGGTCAGAGTACAATTAGAGATAAAAGGTAAATTTTAGAGCTAGGGAAAGGTATATGAAGGTTATAAGCATTATAACTACATCACCTCCTTTGTATTCCTATTTTTATAAATTATAACAAAAAGAACATACCAATAATGAATATATTTTTTCCCTTAATCTATCACAACGATAAAAATGTGAATAATCTACCATTATCACATTTTGCTTACCTCTAAAATTTTCCACTGTACTAAAATCCATTAATCAATATAAACTACAAAGGCATAAGCCTTGCATAGAAATTGAAAATAAAATGAATCGATTTGTTATTTCATATCTTTTTCTAGAAAATGTAAATGATGCAAATGAACATGATATTCCCCATTATCTTTTAGACATTCTTGGTGATATACAAGTTTATAATAATAACTCTCCTCCCTTGAAATTGATAAATAATGTTGAAACATCCCATGATTTTTCTTCCCTTTCTATTGAAATACCAAAGGATGTAAATGAATGTGATGTATTTTCTTCATATAAATATGCTCATACACCCAACAATGTAACAATGTGGCTAAACCCAATCCACCACCATAAATCTCTCACATAAACCAATGCAAGTCCCTCTATAAATGTGCCAACATCATCCATCCTAAGGAATATATTATATTATGTTCCTCAATACCATGGACAAATTGATTCCTCACATATGAAATAGACACGCCACCATAATCAACAACAATAAAGGATGATATTAATTCATAAATGAATGTGTGCACACATGTATATTAAATAACAAAATCTTAGATAATATTATAGTGGTATCATCATATATATATCAGGTACCCAAACATGTCCAGTCACATACTAGTGGGTCTATCCTATCTATTACTTCCCATTTCCCCACTACAGGGTCACATGTGTGCCAACCATAAGAAGTCAAAAAATTCTCCATACATATTCAAGTGTAATAATCATCTCTATTAGAGTATCTTATACTCATGTTTGTTAGGTTCTAGCTAGGTTATTAGTCTTTACCTAGTTTTGTCCTATGTGGGGATTTATCCCACATTGTCTAGTTTAGATTGCATATTATTTATCCTTACTAATCAAGATATATAAATTTTCATACATATGCTTCATGATCTTTTTGCATATCTTTTGCATATCCTTTTTAGATCTCATTGTATGAATAACAATTGTTTTTCAAATTGGTTTATTCTCATGTATATTGAAGCATTTATGGCTATAATAATGAGATCTTGGAGAGATATTGGTTGAAGAGTTTTGATAACCCATTATTATCACCTCACCTTCTTCTATGGTGACATCTCTTTGCTCCCTTTTTTTGGAACATCTCTCTTGATGGCTTATTTGATAAGTCAATAGTTTCCTCATTTGGAGCTATTTTGGTGAAGCCCAGTGTCTTCCTTATTTCCATTTAGTATTTTTTGTGTATGGTTTATATTATACTCACACTAATTTATAAATTTCCATGAGGGTTTACTAATTTAGCCTTGTCTACCTTCATGCATTTGTGTGTTCTATTTTGGGTAACTTTTCACTACTTCAGCTACTTTTCTCTTCCATCACCACCATGGGCCATCATTTTTGAGAGACCTTTTTCTATATTTTCAACACCAATTTTTTGATAGTTGAAAATATCCCATAGTTTTAGTGTAGCTATTCTGGTGAATCCTAGTGTCATATTGTCTTTTTTTTATATTTTGACAGTTTCTTTCAGTGTGACATAGAGATATTTTGGTGTATATAATGTTAGCTTATTTAGTGTTCAAGTAGTGGATTCAAACCACTCGTGTAGACCATTTTTTCCTCCACACCACCCATTCATAAGTATGGGGGTGTGTGATGTACATTCTAATTCTTAAATGTTGAGTGTTCCTTGCATATATAATACTCTTTTGTACTTTCATCACCACTAGCAGTCTTCTTGATTGAAGCTATTTTGATTAAGCCTAGTGTCATTTGTTTTTGTGATTAAGTAGTGGATTTAGACTACTCATGTAGATTGAGTTCCTTCATGACTTGTGAGTACTTGGGTACAGAATAATTTAGCATCATCTTTGGAGGTCTTTGTAGCTCTCTATTCTTATTTTCTCTCTTTTTTTTTGGGTGGGGGAGGGGGGTTTCTTATGGGTTTTCTCTCTTTTATCCACTTTATGAGAGTGATATGTATATGTTTCACTTTTTTGTGTATTTTATGGATTCCTCATTTTTACATGGGTATCTTATTTACGAACTGTATTTGTTGGAACCTATATGAGGATTCTTACTTGGTGACACCAGTGTGGTAGCCCCACCAATCTTTGTACTCACTTTTCACCATATTGGTAGAAGGTGTTCAAGAAATTCTTCCTTGGGTTCATCATAATAAATAGTACTTTAGAGTGCAGTGTTTGTGTTTAGTGATCCTTGTATTCAGTACCCTTCCTACTTTTACTTGGTGCTTAAAATGACTTGACATCCATGTACTATGACAAGGTGGATTGGCATCCATAAGGACACATGACTTCACACTACATCTTCTATTGTTATTCCCTAGATTCACTTGAGGTAAGGTGTTAGAGTATATTATTACTCATGCTTGCTAGGTTCTAGCTAGGTTATTAGTCTTTACCTAGTTTTGTCCTAAATGGGAATTTATCCCACATTGGTTAGTTTAACTTGCATCTTATTTCTTCTTGTCTATTTAAACAAGAGATATACATTGTAATACACATGATTCATGATATTTTTTCATATCTTTTGCATATCCTTTTCAGATCTCATTTTGTGAGTAATAATATTTTTTTTCAATTGGTTTATTCTCTTATGTATGTTGAAGCATCTATGGTTGTAGTAATGAGCTCTTGGGGAGATCTTGGTTAAAGAGTTTTGATAAATCTTTCAATCTCTACCATGGGGAGTTAAAAGGTTCAAGTATATAAGTTCTAATACACTACTAGAATCAACATCATATGCATGTCATACAACATTAAATCTATTCATCTAACATAACTTATCCCAACTATGTCAATAATGTCTCTCTCTATGCTACTCAATGGAAATGCTTGCATAATATCCATCACATATCCACACCTAAACTATTATGTGTGCATGTCAACCTAAAAATAATAAAAAAACAACATTAAAGTCAAAAAAATTATACAAATAGGACAAATCAAATAAAGATAATCTCAATTTTCAGCCTTAACAAATATCTCAAATAAAATTGTAGTCAAGTAAATAGGTCTATAAACAACATTGCGGTCAAGTAGACAAGTCTATAAAAATTTGGAGAGATCCATGTAATGTCTGAGAAATATTGAAACCAAACATACAATTTTGTTAGATGGTATTAAACATAATATAATGCTTAAAAAATGTGAAAAATATTAAATTTTAAAATCTATGAAAAACATCAAAAATATAGGTTTCATGGCATACCAATGGTGGAGCATCTTGAGATTGTAAGGAAACATCCACCTACTCAAATTAGTTTAGTACATGATATCTTTTATATGTAATTTTTATCAAATAGAGTTTAAAATCACAAATTATCACTGTTATAGCTTAAATTTGTGCCCTTTGAGAGGATGTTTCAATTCCTCTCATCTAAGCTACACATGGGAACAATCATAAGTTATGGGTGACCTAAAGAATGGATTGAACCTATAGATAAGAGATATATCCCTTGATGAATAACTTAGTACCATTCACAAATATATAAACTTTCAAGGAAAAAAGATAAATAAACTATGACTAAGTTGGTGATACACAAAATTTTATGACCACTGCCACTAATTTGCATGGGCACTAAGACCTATAGGACTATAAAAAAACATATAGTTCTCCTAAAAAGAACCTATTACATCAATGATTTGAAAATATTTAAGATAATATGAGACTATGAGGGAAGATACTTGCCACTTCTAACTCCCATGGAAGCCCTGATGACATTCTCCATAACCTTTAATAGATAATCAAACTGCATGAAGGCAAGATGAAAAGGAAAACAAACCAAGGTGAGCTAAGTCTACACTTGATTAGATCAACCATTAAAAACTCCACACTATATAAAACCATAGAATAAGGTAAAATATAGTTATGTATTGATCAAATGTATACAAAAGACTAGGGATTCACCATACTCCTAGTGGAAGGATACTTTTACAAGCCAATTAAGGCAGTACATATAGGAGAAAAAAGAAGAAAGAGAGAAGATATATGTCAAGAATGAATGATGGATACCAATCACTCATGGAATAAATTAAAAAACAAGAAAACCTACTAATAAATAGTTCTAATGTCTCTCTTAAACATGTGTTCACTTCATTTGATGATGATCTTCTCAAGGTGGCATATGATTTTTGTCTTTGTTTGATGATTCATCAAGCCTTCTTGAAATTTCCACCCTATTATTGATTAGAAAGGGACAAGTCATCTTCTTGGGGTATAATTTCCTATCCTTATATTTTACACTTTTTGAATATATATAACCCATCATCTTTCCACCTTTGTTCTATAATCTCATTCATAACTTTCACATTTGTTCTCTATAAGGCCTATTCTTTATAGCCCTATTTTGACACAAAGCTCATAGGTTTTAATGATCTAAAATTATTATATGAAAACTAAAGGAAGATTTCATTCCATTTATCTTTATTCATCTTCACCCAAAATTTCATGATTCAACTCCCAATGTAGACCCATTGACTCAACACCCTCCTTCATAATTAAGCCTTTTTAGGCCTAAAACAAGCACATAGTACTATAAACCATAAAATACCATACTATACTACTATAAAACCATAAAAATATATGGGTAACATCAAATAAGTTTATATGACAAATTTTCATGCAATTATAAGGGTGGAAAATCTAGTTATGTAAAATGTAATATTTTAGCCTTAGGTTGGTTTTGACATAGGCCTATATAGGTTGAGAGTGAAAAAAAAGGATGGGGATATTTTTAAAAAAATTAAAATATTTTTTAGACATATTTTAGGTATTTTTAATCTCTCCTTAACTCTTAAAATATTCATTTTCTTTTAAACAATATTCATACCTCTCCAATATGCCAAGTTTTAGAATTCTACATGCATTTTAGGATTATATAGTGGGTTAAGAGAGACTTTTGAGAAAATAGGTCATAAAATGGATAATTTTCATTTTTAAATGACTTAATTAGGTATAAAACACCTCTCATGATGTCTCCCAATATTTTCCAAAATGTATTGGCTCCCCAATTAGCCCTAAAACTTAATTTGCCTATGTTTAGGGCTTTAGAGCGACTCTACAACTTTGACCCTAAATGTCTCTTTTGATGGATTTATTATCTATCTAAGGTTGCCAATAATTTTAGGAACATGAAACCTAATTCCTTATTCAACCTTCATATCTCATTATCATAACCAAAATTGTACTTTTTATCCATAGTTTGTAGGTAGGCCTATAGCTTATCTTCAATGCTTAACACTTTATTAGAGCTCAAGAATGGGTATCCCTTGGATGATTTTGTCCCTAAAAAAATAATATGATAAAATTATAGTATGTATTCAATTATTCCCACCTCTCACCTATATTTTCAAGTACCAATCTTCCTTTAGACTTCCATTTCTCTTCACACTTTGTGTGCAGGCTTATAACATGGTCTTAAAATTCTTATTTACAACCTATCCAAAGAAAAATAAAGTATGGTTCACCACTTGTTTAATAAATTTATGAAACATAATATATCATATTAAATGAATAGTAAACCAATCCTCTCCATTTGTTTATTCAAGGTAGGATTTTCGTAGCCATATTACCCTCTTCATCTCTTATGGGCTTAAATAGGCTCTCTTCTTCACTTATAGGATAAGAAATGATGATATCTTTAATGTTAATGTATATTGAAGGATATTATCACCTTATATAATTTATTACATGTTCCATAGACTTTTTTTGGTCTTTCAACCCTCACATTTAGTACAAAATATTTACTTTTCTTCCATGCTATAGGTGTTGACCTGTAGGTTGATATTGTGAGTCCAAATTTCATTCTAACCCTATCTATAAACATTGGGATTGGATTGTTTATGACCTAAGGATAGTAAATTTATTCTTATGCATTCATTATAACCTCTCCACTTTTATAAATGATCACCCAACCTCATGCATTTAATCAACTACTCTGGTACATAGCTGAAGATGGTGATTCTACACCTACAAATAGTCCTTATGAAGAATAAAATTTTCAAAAGGCCTCCTATGAAGTTTGAGTAAGGTATTAGTACCCTTAACATTACTTTTATATTCTTCATGGAAACATAAAATATTTTTAAACTTGAGAATGAGACCATGCAACTTATCATTCTCACACCTATGGGCCTATAACTTCACTTTTCACCTCTCCATACTTATAGACCTGCTTAGTAATGATGTATGAGGGTCTATTAGACTATTATTGTCAGGGAACCCACGAACAATAAACATGCTCTGATCCCTACTGAGTTAGGATCTTGCTCTACCAATTAGAACACATGTGATTACTTCTTGTATTAGCAACTAAACACAGAATTATACCAGAATCAATAAGTAACTAGAAATATGAAACAACACAGGAATTAAGAGACAATACACAATTGTATTAAATACATAGAAGAATATACAATAAGGAAGATGCCACTTCTTCCTCCACCTCAAAGGTTCACCACACCTCAAGACCTTCTTCCCTCTCTCTCTCGGTCCCAACAATCAACTCCAATACAGAATTGATGTTCACCTCTCCAACCAGTCAGTAACATGCTGCCAGTTCACCAAGTACACAACCGTACTCCAAGTAGATCCCCTGCTCTCTGCTACCTACAAATCACTAGACCTTACTCACCATGTAGACATCTCTACACCCCTGAAGAACCCTTGTCCTTGCCTCACCAAGTCCTTATGATTATTCAACCAGTACCCCGATGGATCAGCTCCTTGACCTTGTAGACCTTGCAACTCTCCCTGATCATACACACTCAGCACCCCTTTGGAACTAGGAGGAGCTACACTAGCTCTCTCTAAAAGCTCTATGGCTTTCTAGCACACATTTACAATACAGCCCATGAGTCCATATATAGATCTCATACTTACAATAATTAGACTAACCTAATTACAATAATTAGACTCGCAACTCAAGACTACGACTAGCCTTCAACATGCAAACTAACAGTCTCAAAATAGACTCTCCCAGATTCGTCATGCAAACTGCCTGTTCACGCACAGGCTGCCAACGCTGGCACCTCCAAGACCGATGTCGGCTGACTGGTAATCGACGCCGGTTGCTTCCTCTTGCTATCTGACCAATGTTGGCTGATCAGACTGATGCCATTTTTCCTGCAACTGATTCTGCAACTCTGCATCCTCCGTAACTTCTCCTGTTTGCATCTTGGTGAAGCTTTTAGCTCCACAAGCTAACAATCTCCCACTTGGAGATAAATAGCTGCACCTGTACATGTACTTGTACTCCATCTAAATTATTCCCTGGCTTGTATCCCTCTTCAAGAGCCATCCTGAAGACCAACCACCACACAACTGTGATGTTATACCTATCATTCAAGTAACCTGCCACATCCAAACCTACACATCCATGTAGTGAAGAACTTGACCCTGCGTAACAAGAATCCCTGCTGCTAGTCCCACTGAATTTCCCTCCAGTACTCCTTCCCCGAATTGGTTCCATACTTTCTGACAACCCCCACTCCTTGAGAAAACTCAGGCTTACAATAGACCTCATGTGATTTCGAACCCTGTTTCAAGCTAAGCTTGAACTGTCCAGCCATTGGTGTGCTTACTGATTCTGCATCTTGTGTAATGAACCTTGCCAACACCATCTTCACATCAGCTCCCACTAGAGATAAAATCTCCATGTCTCTTATGCCAAATAATTTTGCTACTCCAAATTCTTCATGACACACCTCTGAACTAACCTTACCCTTAGCTCAGCAAATGCCTGTATGTACAAACCTACTAGTAAATCACCCACATACAGTGACAGAATAATGTTGCAATCATTATCCACCTCATAAGATAAACACAATAGTTACACTGACATTGACTGAAGCCATGCTTAGTCATCCACCTATCAAAACCTGTACCACTGTCCTGCAACTCTCTCAAGACCATATACCTTGGCCTTCCGTCTCATGTATCCATCCACTCTCTTCTCTAAAATGGGAATCCATCTCTCTCAGTGGTTACTTCCAGCTGACAACTCTACCAACAAATACCTATTTGGTTCTTCTCCAAGGACTCACACTCCTCATCCATGCCAAGCTCCCACTGTATCTGGACTCTACCTGCATTGCTTCTTCCATCTTCCTGGTTCTTGACCATCAATAAGCAATATAAAGAAGGTGAACAATGAATATGAGGTTTACTTACCCTTTCTGACCTCCACATGAGCATTTGAGACTTGTTGACAGCTTGTTGTCTGCCCAATATCCATTCCAGTGACCGATCTCGGCCATCTCCCAGTCTGCTCCCGACCGATGTCAGTTCCCTGCACTGACCCTGACTGCCGACGTCATTTCCCTGGCCGATGCCGGTATCCATTCTGCCAACATCAGTTCCCTCATGACCGATGTCGGTCTTCCTGTTGCCGATGTCAATTACTGTATGACCGACACCGGTACCTGTGTTCGTCTGTGAGTGATAACTTTTTACCCGCGAGCTCTCCATGGATCAAAATCCTAATCAAATCAACCCTGATCTGCTCAGAATAATTTAGTTCTCTCACCTGATCTCTGTCCTTCATCTCCTCCATGAACACCAAGGCTTTCTAGTTCTTTAGCTTGTCAAAAACATCTATCTTCTGCTTCAGAACCTGCATTCTCCTTCTACATATGTGACTAAGCCTATGAAGCCACATCTTTGCAACAGAAGGTGAATCAGCAATATAAGTAGATAGATAAAGGATACCTACTTTCTTACCACCATCTAATTCAAGTGTGTCCACTGTGAGAGTTACAGTGCATCTCTCATCACCCAAATTTCTTGAAGAAATTAGACTCATCTCCAAGACTGGTACCTGCATGACTTCCTTCAACCACTGTGTGTCGTCCATCTACAATTTCAGCTTCACTTCCCCTTTGCCAATTCTTTGGCAAGGCTCACCAGCTCCTCTCCCTGGGGCTGCATGGAAAGAGGCAACATAATCTGTTATCCAAGATTCAACTTTATCCAAGAAACCTCCCAGAGCATCCTGTGCAACAACACCTGCAACATCTGCATCTTCAGTTCCTTCATGCTGATCTACTACCAACCAACAATATCTTTTTCTCTACTCTTTCTTTCCATCAATCAGACCATTCGTGCTATTCAGTTTCTCCATTCATAGCTTACTTACTTCTACCATTGCTATACTCCCACTCAATCAAAAACCCCTATGAGCAACCTATAATCAACAAACACTACCAGATCTGAAACCACCTGTTAGTAACCCAACCAAAAGCTCTGATACCACTTGTCAGGGAACCCATGAACAATGAACATGCTCTGATCCCTACTGAGTCAGGATCTTGCTCTACCAATCAGAACACATGTGATTACTTCTTGTATTATCAACTAAACATGGAATTATACCAGAATCAATAAGTAACTAGAAATATGAAACAACACAGGAATTAAGAGACAATACACAATTGTATTAAATACATAGAAGAATATACAATAAGGAAGATGCCACTTCTTCCTCCACCTCAAAGGTTCACCACACCTCAAGACCTTCTTCCCTCTCTCTCTCGATCCCAACAATCAACTCCAATACAGAATTGATGTTCACCTCTCCAACCAGTCAGTAACACGCTGCCAGTTCACCAAGTACACAACCATACTCCAAGTAGATCCCCTGCTCTCTACTACCTGCAAATCACTAGACCTTACTCACCATGTAGACATCTCTACACCCCTGAAGAACCCTTGTCCTTGCCTCACCAAGTCCTTATGATTCTTCAACCAGTACCCCGGTGGATCAGCTCCTTGACCTTGCAGACCTTGCAACTCTCCCTGATCATACACACTCAGCACCCCTTTAGAACTAGGAGGAGCTACACTAGCTCTCTCTAAAAGCTCTATGGCTTTCTAGCACACATTTACAATACAGCCCATGAGTCCATATATAGATCTCATGCTTACAATAATTAGACTAACCTAATTACAATAATTAGACTCACAACTCAAGACTACGACTAGCCTTCAACATGCAAACTAACAGTCTCAAAATAGACTCTCCCAGATTCATCATGCAAACTGCCTGTTCATGCACAGGCTGCCAATGCGGGCACCTCCAAGACTGATGTCGGCTAACTGGTAACCGACGCCGATTGCTTCCTCTTGCTATCTGACCAATGTTGGCTGATCAGACTGATGCCATTTTTCCTGCAACTGATTCTGCAACTCTGCATCCTCCGTAACTTCTCCTGTTTGCATCCTGGTGAAGCTTTTAGCTCCACAACCTAAAAATTATATATCTCTCCCAACCATCCATTTTCACTAGATATCTACTAAATACATTCATAATAATAAAACCGAGTTAAAGGGTTATTGAATGGGTTTTAGAGCACTTTTATTCTTAACAAATGTTTATAAAGTATAATTCCTAAAACCTTGAACCAATGCATGAAATTTAAAGGGCATAGGGACCTCCATCTACTCCTAATATAATTTTACTCAAATCACCTTAATTTTCATGAACCATTGTTAATAAATGAGCTCTCTCAAGCTTGTAAAGGACTTGAGGAATAACTTGAGAGGTTTTCTACTTATTTTGGCCCTTTTAAACCCTATGTGAGCTTGATTTTGTCCTAAAGATAATGGAAATGGTTTAAAATAAGATTATAATCTATTACCATCTTGGAATATTTTAAATAAGCCTTCTCTTAACCTTTCTTAGACTGCATGTTTCCTCCCAAGAGCCTTCTTCACTATGATCTTCTGTTGTAACTTGTTCCAGAGGCCAAATGGTTCATGCCCTATAAAAAAAGAAATTAACATATAAAACCCTCTTTTACATGTTTACTCCTACCATTCAACATACGTCATGCTATATTTGGGGTTTATGATAATGAATAAAGGAGTTTCAAACTTGATATATGTTGGAAGTGGATGTTTTTACACCCTTTAGAGCTTGTATTGACCCTATAAAGTATGAAATCATCTTTCATGAATGTTATATGGCCTCAAATGACCTCATTAGTATGTTGATACCTATTACACTTCATGTTCTTATCAATTCATCATCTATCATGTCTCCATTATGAATCGATCATGACTTGGACTCTTGAGGAATACCTTAATCACCCCAAACTTACCTTAATTTCTCCAAAACATGGAATTGTAATGTTTATTTATCTTGTATTTACCTCTTAATGTACCTACTCACCATGATCATCATTCCATCTTCATGATTGATCATGTCACCAATGTCACAACCTAGACCAAACACAAACTTAGAGTATCAAAAGAACCTTAACGTTGTCAAAGTTACCTTAAATAATTATAAGCATTTCATGGGAATACTAAGACCATGGAGATTGACCATAAAATTGCAGATCATGGCTCTTGGACTTAGACTAGACCTATAACACCTTGACATAACCTAAGGATCAATGAATAAGACATCACCTAATGACAAAGCATGACATAAAAACTATGATATACTAGAGGCTATCAATAAAGTTAAAAGGAAAAAGACCAAGTTTTGAATTAGTATAACCAATGGTAACCAATTTAGATAACATCTTTGGTGACCTCTTAGGATTGAATGATTTTTGTGCATCATAGATCAATTGCCTCATGGATATATTGGGTTATGGATTCACCTATCACTTAACTTCAAACATGATTTGGACCTTGAACCTAATTGTCAATCCCTTAAAATAAGCAAAGATAACTAATATACCTCTAAATCACATAATAAGACAAGAACAACACACTAAACCAATACACTCACACACTTATGCTATAAATCACTTAAGGAAAGCAAAAACATAAGAAACACTGCTAAGTATAACTAACCTTAAGGCATATTCTTCTTAGATCAAAATGAAAAGTTCTGAAAATACTTCCTCCATGAGATAAAAAATTGATATAGAGAAAGATGCCTTTTAAACCTAATGTTTGATGGATTATACTTCTTGCTTGACAAATCATTTAGCATACTCTCAAGTGATTTAATATCATTAAACATACCTCCTATGAAAACATACTCATCTTCTAGCTCAAGATTCACCTCATGTTGCTCTTTGATGTTTAAACTAGCCTCAAAATTGATCACATTTTGACTCATAGGGAAAAAATCAAATTTAGCTTTTAATGGCTCCATGAAATGGTGCGCTTGGTCTTGAATGACCTCTTAAGGACTCTCAAATTACTCTTTATGTATGATATCAACTTCAATGGCATATTAAATCTTCTCTACAAGAGATATAGGCCCTTTAAGAGCCTCAAATTCATTACAAATGTTAAAGTAATATTTCCACATGTCTTCAACATCTTTTTGAGTAAAATCTTGAGGGGATAAGAATTGAACCACATCTTCATCTTTCTCTTCAAGATCCATAGGACTATCAAAAACTTCAAACTCCTCCATGTGATCATGGTTTAACTAAAACTCTACTCTTTCAAGCTTTTTTCCTTACTCATTAAAAGCCATTTCATGTTCACTCAAGACTTTACTTTGTTCACTTGGGAGGTCTTCTACTTCAAGATCAGCTACAACCTGATCAAGAACATCTACTTCACATTCTCTAAAACTATCACTTTGAAGGGAAGATACCACTTGGTCAACTTGTACTCCTTCATCAAGATTCCCCTTCACTTCATCTCTAAAAATAGATTTGCCTTTTTTTTTCACCAAGGGGAGTGAAAATGATGATATCCTCATCATATTCATTTGAAGTATCCTCATCATGTCCTTTTGAAGCATTAGTCTCTTATCTTGCAACTTGTTCTTCTTCATTTGACTCCCATAGAATAGGTTCTTCCTCAAAATGGGAGATGGTAGAAGGGTAATGAATATGTTCATGAGTTGGCTTGGGAATTGAGGGAGCACTCATACAACTTTAGATCTTGGGGGTGGTGTAATAAGATAGGAATTATTAGAGAGAGATAAAATTAAGTTGTGTTATGTATTTTCTATTCTTATCAACAATCACTTCTCTCCTCTTTTGAATGCCTTCTCAAATCAATTTCCATGATGGAAAGGTTTGAGGTTATTGGGGAAGGATGGATGGGTCTTGTATAGGCAAAGGTTATTCTTTAGCTTCAATTCCCCTATCTAAGAATTATTCATCCAATTTCTCCCATGACTTAACTACTTGCTTCCAACTAAATCTAGGAGCTTCCTCTTGATGGTGTGTTGTAACTTGAGGGGTAGGTGAAGGGCTTGGGAAGCTTAAAAAAAAAATTGGCTTGAGTTACATCACCTTATCCTAATATTGGAATGGTGTATTAATTTTATACTCCATTGTTATTACTATTATGATTGACTAAAATATATGCTCATTTTCAAACTCAATATCTCTAGCTAGGCATGATTTTAATTCAAGTCTTATCTTTTCAAAAGTCTCTTTAGGTTGATTATAGGGAAAATTAATTTGCCAAAGATGATTGATATCATGATTTGAGGATATATAGGGTTGATTACAAGCTTGATAAGACCGGTATGAAGGTTGAAAATCTTGGTCAAGTTATTGAGGAAGGGAGGAATGATAGTACTCTTGATAGCAAGGTTGTTCATATTGATAACTAGAGCCATATGGGGGGTAATTAGGGTCATTATACTACTAATAAGGATTAACATAGGCCTGATATGGCTCATCAACTTTATTAAAATTTAAATCCACTCAAAACTCATCCATCACTCTTCATGAGGTAAACAAAAACAAGATAAATTATCAACTATTCTTATAAAAAAAGTACCTAAACTATTTAAACTAGATGTGATTCACTTATATTCACCATTGATGCTTGAATTTATGACTCCATAGGTTTATTTATTGAAGATAAGCATCAAAAACTCTTCAATGGATGAATTCCTTGTCCCACCAGGTGTGCTAGAATTTTTATAGTTTAAATGTGTACCCTTTGAGAGGATGTTTCAAGTCCTCTCATGTAATCTACATGAGGGAATAATCCTAGGTTGTGGGTGACCTAAATAATTTATTTAACCTATAAATAATGGCTAGCTCCACTAATGCATCACTTAGGACCAATCACTAATATACCAACTTGAAAGGAAAAGAGAAAAAAAAAACTATGACTAAGAGGGTGATACACCAAATTTTATGACCACTACGACTGATTGGCATGTGCACTAAGACCTATAAGATTGTAATAAACATACATTTATCATAAAAATAACCTATTACATCAGTGATTTATAGAAAGGTAAGATAATATGAGATTAGGAAGGAAGATACTTTACACTTATAACTCTAATGTAACCCTTGATCACACTCTCCACAAATTAAAATAGAGATTAAAACTACATGAAGGCAAGATGAAAAGGACAACAAACCAATGTGAGATAATTCTACACTTGATTGAATCAACCATTCAAAACTCCACAATACATAAAACCATATAAGGAGGTAAAATTTAATCATTTATTTATTAAATTTAGATAAAATATCAGGGCTTCACCATACTTCTGGTGGAATGATCCTTTTACAATCCAAATAAGGTATTCCATATAGGAGAGATAAGGAGAGAGAGAGAGATAGAGAGAGAAGAGAGAGAGAGAGAGAGAGAGAGAGAGAGAGAGAGAGAGAGAGAGAGAGAGAGAGAGAGAGAGAGAGAGAGAGAGAAGAGAGGTGTCAATAGCCAATGATGGATATAAATCACTCATGGAATTAGTTATAAAATAAGAAAGCATATTAATAAATATCTTTAAAGTCTCTTTTCAACATGTGTGCACTTGATTTGATGATGATCTTCTCAAGGTGGCATAGGAATTTTGTCTTTGCTTGATGATTCGACAAGCTTTCTTGAAACTACCACCTTATTCTTTATTAGAAAGTGACAAGTCATATTATTTGGGTTTTACTACCTATCCTTATCTTTTACACCTATTTAATATCTATAACTCATCATCTTTTCCACCTCTATTATGCAATCTCATTCATAACTTTCATATTTGCTTTCTTTAAGATCTACTCCTTATAGCCCTATTTTGACACAAAGACCCTAGGCTTAAATTATATACAAAACTTATAGTCAAAATAAATTAATATTTGAGTACCCTTTATCTTAATTTATCTTCATCAAAAAAATCATGACTCAAATCCCAATACAAACCTACTAACTCAACACCTTCCTTCATAATTAGGCTTCTTTAGGCCTAAAGCAAACGCACAGTACTAGAGACCGTATAATAAAATAATTTACTGATAAAAAACCATAAAATTATTATATGTCACATAAAATAAGTTTATATCATAAATTTTCATGAAATTCAAAGGGTGGAAACTCTATTTATGCAATATGCAAGATTTTAGCTCTCAGTTGGTCTTGATACAACCCTGTGTAGGCCAAGAATGAACAAAAAGTTATGGGGAGAGTTTTAAACCATTTAAAATATTCAAGATACCTATTTTATTTCTTCCCCATCTCTATTAAACTTTTTCAATAGTCATTTTATCTTGAACAATATTCATACCTCTCCAATATGTCAAGTTTCAAGATTGTACATGCATTTTAGGACTATATAGTGGGTTGAGAGAGACTTTTTAGAAAATAGGTCATCCAATGGATAATTTTTATTTTTAAATGACTTAATGAGGTCTGAGATACCTCTTATTATGTCTCCCAATAGTTTACAAAAGGTAATGGCTCACCAATTAGCTCTGAAATTGAATTTACCTATGCCTAGGGCTTTAGAGCAACTCTACAACTTTAACCCTAATGGTCTCTTTTGATGGATTTATTCTCTCTATAAGGTTTAAAATAATTTTATTAACATTATCTATTACACCTAAGGTCCTATGAAACCTTCAAATTTCATGATCAAAACCAAAATTGTACTTTTTCTCCATAGTTTGTAGGAAGGCCTATAGCTTCTCTTCAAGGCTTAACACTCTATTAGAGATCAATAATGGGTCTCCCTTGGATTATTTTATCCCTAAAAAAATAATATTATAAAATTTTATGATTTATTAAATTCCTCATACCTCTCACCTATATTTCCAAGCACCAATCTCCCTTTAGGTTACCATTTCTCTTCACACTCTATCTACAGGCATGTAGCATGGTCTTGAAATTCTTGTTTGCAACCTATCAAAATAAAACTAAATTATGGTTAACCCCTTTTATAATACCATTATGAAACATAATATATCATATTTAATTAATAATAAACCAATCTTCTCCTTTGGTTTCTTCAAGGTAGGATTTTCATAGCCATATTAACCTTTTCATCTCCTACAATCCTAAATAAACTCTCTTCTTCACTTACAAGCTAAGAAATGATGATCTCTTTAATTTTAAATGGGATTGAAGTCTATAATCACCTTATATACTATATTACATGTTCCATGGACCTTTTTTTTGTCTTTCAATCCTCACATTTAATACAAAATATTTACTTTTATTCCATGCTCTAGGTGTTGACCTATAGGTTGTTATTTTGAGTCCAAATATCATTCTAGCCCTAACTATAACCATTTGGATTGGATATTTTATGACTATATTATCATAAATTAATGATTATAAATTATTTATAACCTCTCAAATTTCATTAATGATCATCCAACCTCGTGAATTTACTCAACTACTCTAGCACATAGCTAAAGATGGTGATTCTACACATGCAAACAGTCCTGATGAAGAATAGAATATTAAAAAGGATAAAAATGCCTCCTAAAAAAATTTTTTATTAAGGTATTATAACCCTTAAAATTACCTATATATTCTTCATGGAAACATAAAATCTTCTAGAACTTGAGTATGAGACCATGCAACTTCTCATTCTCACACCTATAAGCCTGTAACTTCACTTTTCATTTATCCATGTTTGTAGACCTACTATTAATGATGTATGAAATAATATTAGACTATATTAAATATCCCCAAATGTACCATTTTTAATATTTATCTCCTAAATGCATTCAAAATAATAAAACTGAGCTAAAGGGGTTTTGAAGGGGTTTTAGAGCAATTTTATTCTTAGCAAATGTTCACAAAGTATAGCTCCTAAAACCCTAAACCAATGCATGAAATTTAAAGTTCATAGGGTTTTCCATCTACCACAATTATAATTTAACCCAACTCACCTTCATGTTCATGAATCATAGTTAATAAATGAGCTCTCTCGAGCTTGCAAAGGACCCGAGGAAGAACTTGAGAGGTTTTCTACTTGTTTTTTCCATTATAAACCCTATGTAATATTTATTTTGTCTTTAGTATCATGTATATGATTCAAAATAATCTTATATAAATGATATTACAAATTTTGAAACTTTTTAATAAGCCTTCTCGTGATCTTGTTTAGACTACATGTTTTCTCACAAGAGCCTTCTTCATTATGATATTCTGTTGTAACTTATTCTAAAGGCCAAATGGAATTATTCATTTCATATACAAAGATAAATTAGAATACAAAAACCTCTTTTTCATTTTTACTCATACCATTTAACATACATCATGTTATATTTGTGGTTTAGGATATTGAATAAATGAGTTTCAAACTTAATATACGTTAGAAGTGGATAATTTTACACCCTTTGGAGTTTGTACAAGACATATGAAGTATGACATCATCTTTCATGAATGTTATATGGACTCAAATGACCTCCTTAGTATGTTTATACCTCTCACACTTGATGTTCTTTTAAATTCATCATCTCTCATGTCTCCATTGCGAATCAACCATGACTTGGACTTTTGAGGAATACCTTAATCTCCCCAAAATTACCTTAATTTATCCAAAACATGGAATTGTAATGTTTCTTTCTCATGTATTTGCCTCTTCATTCACCTACTCACTATAATCATCATGCCATCTTAATGAGTTATCATGTCACTAATGTCATAACCTGAACCAAACACAAACTTAGAATTACAAAAGAACCTTAACGTTGTCAAAGTTATCTTAAACAATGCTAAATGTTTCATGAGAAGACTAATACCATGGAGATTGACCATAAAAATAGGGTTCATGGCTCTTAGACTTATACTAGACTTCTAACACCTTAACATAACCTAAGGATCAATAAATAAGACATCACCTAATGACAAATCATGACATCAAAACTATGATATAATAGAGGCTATCAATAAATTTAAAAGGATAAAGACCAAGTTTTGAATTAGTATAACCAATGGTAGTCAAATTGGCTAACAATCACTATGCAAATGAATTGCAAAGTTCTATTTAACCAACCTATTTATATGGTTTGACTTTTATCTTTCAAAAATCTGTAATAAATCTATTTAGAACTTATGTTTGTGATATATTGAGTGATACTTATTGAAAGTACTCCTTGTTGGATGCATTGGAATACACACAATGTGTTCTTCTACATGAAAATATTTATTTCATACATACCAACCATTTTTAAAAAGCCATTTTTAGTACTTAGTTTCTTTTACATGGATTATACTACATATTATTTAATATATCCATATTCCTTCTCCATATTATTGCCTTCGACAATCATTGCATGATACCCATCAAACACATTTATCAAAACATACATAAGCTCCAAATTTTAAAGTGGTCAAATTATAATGTTTTAAAATGATTAAATTCATAAGCTATTCAATCCAACTAATCAAAAAATTCTTAAACATACATTTATTTTGACATTATTCATTCAATAACCTCATCCCTCACATCAAATACGGGCATACATACAGCTTATTACAAAAAAATAACCTGCATATACAATATTTAGGGGATCACTTGATTTTGGCACCTTATACATGATTTGGAATGGCTCAGATTATCCACACACTATAAATTTGTGGTAGGTCTTTCATAGATTTATGATAAATTATATGCATCGATACAAATATTTGGGACATATTTCATACAAGTACACTTCATCAGGAAAATAATAACTATATGTTACCAAATATCAATAATCATTATACATATTTAATGTATATTCATGTACAAAATATGTATTTCAAATATAATAAAAATATTGGTATATTGATAGAGATTATGCAGTCACCTATCATACACATGCACTCACTTTATAAATACTATATTCATACACACTTAGATGCATGTGCATGATTATATGTAAATAGGTACATGAAAATAAACTTTAGAATTCACATACAGTTATAGTTGGCATATAGATGCACGTCATTATATATCATTTAGCATAGATTCATGGGGCATGATATCATTTCATGTGCATATATAAATTTTTCAAATTCAAAGGCATGATATTGGTTCATGCACATATATACATTTTTTAATGTCCAAAGTCATAGCATTGGTTCATATACATTATAATAAAAATTTATAGACTCAATGGAAAATGTTGTTGATTTTCATTTCAAATTTATTAGCACCACGATCATAATGGGGACATGAATATTCTCCATTATATTTTAATCATCAAACTAGAATATAGATCCATCTACAATGGTGAATATTCTCCATTATATTTTAATCATAAAAATTGATCCATATACAATGGTGTAATTCATTATATTATAGGTAATGTACACTAATTCTAATTGGCATTTAATGACCTTGGCATTGCTTCTAGTGAACCCATTTTGTGGTTCCATCTTATGTTATGAGTGATGTGTGTTCAAGTCTAGCTACACTCAACAACCTTAGCATCTCTTCTATCAAACCCATTATGGTTCTATATTATTTTGATTAGTACATTGGGTACTTATTCCAATTGATGATAGTTATAGTATACATATTTCCAACTCAGGGGCTTGATTAGTTACTCAAAATTTGGACATGATCACTCTCAATTTACCAATGGTTCGACATGAGGAACCATCCTTCCAAGTGGCTTGACAGAAGGGAACATTTTTCAAACCCTTGATCCTAAGGGTAAAATATTAGAGATATATTATTTACTTCATTTGGTATGGTTATGTTTTAGTGACACCTAACGGCCTACTACTATCCCATTGTCACTTGAAGGATTGATCAATTCTTTAGCTAGGAAATGAGCAAGACTAAAAGCATCCTTTCTTTGTTTTATTAGGTTAGTTAATGACCCATGACATATCCACTCTTAAAATTATGATAATTATCCAAATATGGCATAGTATCTCATTCATACAAGTGTACTCCTTCTTTACTCTTTACCTTTCAATCTCAATTTTAGACTTTTAGATTTCATATACGGGCATAGATTACTACAGGTGTTATTATAGATTTGGTTATTGAATGTCATGCATTGATTTTTAATACCATGTCAAAGACAAAGTGTTTCATACACAATAAGGTATACATCTCTCCTTTACTATATAAATTTAATTTCTAGAATAAAGGGAGGGGATGTAAACACCCAAATTTGGTACAAGTCTATCTTTATGTTTACAATATAATTAATTGGAATGAATAATTAAATCTAATTATAAATGTAAACTATTTAAATTTGATCTAGGAATTTAAATAATAAAACATACAGTAAATACAACAATCTATAGAATTTACATAAGCTATAAATTATTAAAAATTGAAAGTAGGGTTAAGGTAAGAGAGATATCCTTGTAAACTGATTTATTTCAAATTGTTTTATTCATTCATTGCTTGTGACTATTTATAACTATCTATAATAACCTATAAATATATATTTTAAAAATAAAGATCTATTGTATACACAGACAAAGATGTAGAAGATAGATAAGGTCATAGTATGTTGTCATTTTTTGCCATGGCTTTGTCTAGATAGATTGTGCATTGGATCTAAAAAATTGGGATTTTTCACCTCTATTTGTAAACTATCTAATTTTGTGTTTAGACTATTTATATGCATTAATGACCTAAAAAATAAAAACCATATCCTATACAATTACACAAAATAATATCAAATGTAAAAGGGATAAAAAGTGAAGAAATGGGATATGGTCGAGTAATCCTTAAAAAACTCATTATTGACTGAGTGCCACCTACATGGTCCAAGTGGACCTTAGGCCAATCTAGTTCTCCATTTAGGTCATATAATATGGATACAACTAGTAAATTTTTTTAGCATGTTTGACAAAGGAATGTCCTCAACCTATAAGAAAATAATGTTAACTTGGATAATGATTGTAATACTACAACAAAATTTTAGTAACACTCTTTACTAAATAGATAGATTATTTTGAAATTGCCTTTGTAAGAGAGTGCTAGTCAGAGTATCTGAGGGTCTGAAGTGTAAGCCTTAATGATATTTTATAGGTGAATCTTTCAAAAAAATTGATAACTGACCTAATGGTTTACATGGGAGAGTCATTATGAAGTGTGTCATTTTGAAAATATGAATGTTAGAATATTGTGGACAAACTTGCAATACTAGACAAGGACACATTTGTAAAAATGTTAGTCAAAGTTGTTGAGGGTCTCAAGTGTAATCTTTAATGATATTTCATATGTGAATATTTCAAATGTTTTTGATAACTAACATATTGGTTTACATGGGAGAGTCATTATGAAGCTTGTCATTTTGAAAATATGAATGTTAGAATATTGTGGACAAAATTTCACTACTGGACAAGGATGTAGTACATCCTTGTCTAATAGTTTACTTTTCTCTAAAAGTTACAAAGGCTTTTGAAACTAAAGTGACAATGAATCACATAATGAATAGGTATGAATCGGTACATAATAAGGAAGTATTTGAGATATGCACAATAATTGTGAGACTTTGAAGGCTTTCTTATAGATTATGGCTTATCAAAATGGTGAATTGACTAAGCAAGGTAAGGATGTCAAGGAGAAGCATTGTCAAGTATTTATTGATTAAATTTCAATGTCTACATTTGAATACATTTTTATAAAAATCTACACATATAGACAATTAACAATTAATGAAGTATATATTGGTGCATTTATTTTGGTATTTTATCTTTATTTAATATGCTTGTGTGGTCACTTTTCCACTTGTTAATATTTTCAATTTATTCACTAGGATACCCAATTCCTTTCTTTTATATTTTCATGTGCTTTCTAGAAAAGTCCATAGTTTTTGGATAGATTGGACCCATGGACCTGCTTGTTAAATGTGAACTTATCTAGGCATATCTTATGGAGTTATTTTAGGTCACATTTCAATTGGGTCATTATTTTTTCCATTGGGACTTATTGAGTTATCTTTTATGTCCCAATAGATCTCCTAATTCAAAATAAAAATGTTAATAAATACAAGGCTACTATGAGGTGGTACAAGACAGCATTCTATAATATCAAGAGTTAGACAAATATTACATTTCATTCATAGAATTATTAAATCTAGAAATGAAAATTTAAAAGGGGTAAATCTATATCTGCATGCTTATGCCAAGGGTAAAATAGGATAAGGAATATCTAGGTTTGCATTCATAATTCCACACATACACATTAGCAAGAGAACTATATTCAAGTTTGAGCCCTCTTTAGAGTATCATAAATGTACTATTTTGATTGGTTAGTCAATAGGGATTAGCCAAGATTAGTCAAACTCATTCTCTTTCATTTGACCTTCCTCCCAAAAAAATTTGATATTGAACATTTTTTGCAAGAACTAGGTTTTTATGTTGTAGGTATCTTTGCATAATATTTCAAATCTAACAGTACATCAATAATCTTAGTGAACACATGTGCATGTGATAAGACAATCATAATTTCATCATAATCAAATTAGACAAGTATACATTCAATAATCATGACCAACCTATGATATTTTCAAGGGAACACATACTTATCCAAACATAAGCACAGACTCTGTACCTAAACCTAAGCACTCACAAACTTATTTTGGTGTATTAGAGATGATTGTACCTGATCTCATACCATTATAATCTTAGAATCTAATCTAAATTCTTACAAGTGTTTTTTAAAAATAACACATTAATATATTTATCAAGTTGCAATCAAAATTATCGATAAATTATATATCTTTATCATTCTAATTTATTCAATAGTTTTATGCTTATTTGGTTTATTAAATATAAAATAGGGTAAAATAATTAGTAAAACATTATCAATAACTATGCCTTGTCCTCATATACTAAATTTCACTAGTGGGAGTAAGTTTTTTGTATTATTTTTTTTAAATGTTTACGTGATATAAAATAATTACCCACTAAACATTTTTAAAATGTCGATATGGTATTTTGTGTTGACTTATACCAAGACAACCTATTCATTATTGCTTAATTTTTAAAACTCTAAAAATATACAAATAAATAATTTGATATAATTTTTGGAAATAACATAAAAAAAACTTATCAATTAAACTAAACAATGCACCAAAAAATTTAATACTTTATATCTATTTTCAATAGAATATGTATAAGTTTGCATACACAAAGATATTTAAAATATCTTAATGACAAATGCCTATGATAAGAAAAATATGATCCTGCATTTCCATTTTTTTTCAAAAATGATGATGTTGATAGTCATAACACAAACATTATATAAATCTCACTTGGAGAACAACTTGTTATCATCTCAATAGAAATAAAAGATACAAGTTATGGTGATAGGAAAGGGTATTTACATTAAGCTAAAATTCTAATTTTTTACTTAAACCAGACATGTTAGTTGAGCTATTTTATGAAAATTATGATATCCAAGATGACTTGGTCAATGGATTCGATGGAATTTTAGAATCAAAC